>CM070828.1:737500-845000 GCA_036326025.1 Chrosomus eos
CACGCACGCACGCACACACGCACACGCGCACACACACACACACACACACACACACACACACACACACACACACACACACACACACACACACACACACACACACACACACACACACACACACACACACACACACACACACACACATCATTCAGCTTAACTCATAAACACATGATTAAAGTAGACTCGGCTAAAGGAAAGTTCCCGTTGACAGTGGAACGCGAGTCGGGATGCAGTGCTCTTTGTCTTGTGTGTGTGATTGTGTGTGTGGTTGTGTGTGTGATTGTAATGAATCAGACAAGGAGATTTCTCCCGACCGTCTCCGCGTGGCTGTCGCTGTGTGTCGGCTTTGACAAATGTCAATGTATAAATGTTTTGCCTTACTCAGAGTTATTAAGCCATGAATCAGAGCTGTATTTTACAAGCCTGACCCACGTTTCCTGCTGTAACAAACACACTCCAGATGTTACACACACCGCCGATACACACCACTGACAACACACTACTGATACACATCACTGACACACACACCGCCGACACACCACTGACACACACCACTGACACACACACCGCCGACACACCACTAACACACACTACTGACACACACACCACCGACACACCACTGACACACACACTATTGATACACACCACTGGCACACACACCGCCGACACACCACTGACACACACACTACTGATACACACACCACTAACACACACACCACTGATACCCAAAACCACTGACAAAAACACACACAACTGTACACACCACTGACACACACACCGCCTGACACACCACTGACACACACACTACTGATACACACACCACTGACACACACACCTGACACACCACTGACACACACCACTGAACACACACACTGAACACACCACCGAACACACCACTGACACACACACTACTGATACACACCACTGAACACACACTACTTACACACACTATTACTACACACACAGAGGAGTGTGTGTGTGTGTGTGTGTGTGTGTGTGTGTGTGTGTGTGTGTGTGTGTGTGTGTGTGTGTGTGTGTGTGTGTGTGTGTGTGTGTGTGTGTGTGTGTGTGTGTGTGTGTGTGTGTGTGTGTGTGTGCAAATTTTGTTCAGTGTACAAAAAAGTCCAGAAAAACCGGCACAGAACCACTGGTTTCTGGTGAACAGAGTGTGTGTAACGCAGTATTAATGAGCGCAGGGCTTCCAGAGACATAGACGTATCAGTTGAGCTCTCATTACCTCCCTAAAAACACACACTAATAATGCTCACATCTGTGTGGACAAATTGTCTCTTTGAGCCTGTACACACCCTCACACAGACACACACAGACACACACAGACACACACACACACACACACACACACACACACACACACACACACACACACACACACACTTTCTCTCTCTCACACACACACACACCCCATCGAGGCCCAGAAACGGCCAACTAATCAGCTCATGCACTATTTATGATCCTAAACAAGGAGGGCGACAGAGAGAGAGAAGCAGTGAATAAAACAAGCTGTCAATCACAGACGCGCTCGCTTACAGTGGCCCGCAACATGTACAAAGATGAGAGAGAGAAACATATCACACTCACACACAGGCTTTAGTTGTTTCTTTTTGGGGTTTGAAGGCAAATCAAAGAGAATTTCAGAGTTGGAGAAAAGGAGTGTAAGCGTACAGTTATAGCAGAATAAACAGGCTGACAGCAGGAGTGTGTTGTTAACGGGGAACTTCAGCAGAAGGTGCTAAACTAGCTGAAGGTAAAGCGAGCCGACGTCGGGTTTCTTTTAAAACTGCAGAAGTGCAGGATTCCCTCTTCATTACCAGAGTTTATTCTGCTTAATTACCCTGATTGGTGCGCTCAGATATCACTGTGAAGCCGCATAAATTAAAGACCTCGTCATTAGCACATGTGAAAGTCCATATGTCTGATGACATGCACGCCCGCACTCACTCGCAGCTCAGTAGGTACAAGAAACGAGGATGAGTTTTTCAGCGGGTCTCGGGAGAACCTTCGAGAACATTCAAAGCTGAGCAAAAACTTCAGAAACACGGGTCTGAGAGCCAGGTCACGCTGATTAGTTTCTGTGAGCCCGGAACAACTTATAACAAGCTCTCTGTTCATCAGCCCGAGGAGAGGAGGAGATGATGTAAGAGGAGAGGAGAGGAGAGGAGAGGAGAGGAGAGGAGAGGAGGAGATGATATAAGAGGAGATGAGAGGAGAGGAGATGAGATGATATAAGAGGAGAAGAGAGGAGGAGATGAGAGGAGAGGAGAGGAGAGGAGAGGATGAGATGATGTGAGAGGAGAGGAGAGGAGAGGAGAGGAGAGGAGAGGAGAGGAGAGGAGAGGAGAGGAGAGGAGAGGAGAGGAGAGGAGAGGAGAGGAGAGGAGGAGATGATGTAAGAGGAGAGGAGAGAGAGAGGAGGAGAGTGATAAAAGAGGAGAGAATAGGGATGAGATTGATGATGAAGAGGAGAGGAGAGGATGAGATGATGTAAGAGGAGAGGAGAGGAGAGGGATGAGATGATATAAGAGGAGAGGAGGAGATGATGTAAGAGGAGAGGAGAGGAGAGGATGAGATGATGTAAGAGGAGAGTAGAGGAGAGAGTGATGTAAGAGGAGAGGATGAGATGATATAAGAGGAGAGGAGGAGATGATATATGAGGAGAGGAGAGGAGAGAGGAGAGGAGGAAATGATGTAAAAGGAGAGGAGAGGAGAGGATGAGATGATGTTAGAGGAGAGGAGAGGAGAGGAGAGGAGAGGAGGAGATGATGTAAGAGGAGGTGAGAGAAGGATATGATATAAGAGGAGAGGAGAGGAGAGGAGGAGATGATATAAGAGGAGAGGAGAGGAGGAGATGATGTAAGAGGAGAGAGAGAGGAGAGGATGGGATGATGTTAGAGGAGAGGAGAGGAGAGGAGGGAGAGGAGGAGAGATGTAGAAGGAGGTGAGAGGAGGTGAGGAGATATGAGTAAGAGGTGAGAGGAGAGGAGAGGAGGAGTGAATAGAGGAGAGGAGAGGAGGAGATGATGAAGAGGAGGAGAGGAGAGGAGGGTGAAGAGGAGGAGGAGAGGTGGGATGAGAGAGAGAGATGAGAGAGGAAGAGATGAGAGGAGGTGGAGGAGGGAGAGAGGAGAATGAGAGGAGGTGAGAGGAAGGGAGAGGAGTAGGAGGAGAGGAGAGGAGGGAGAGGAGGAGGTGAGAGTAGGGGAGAGGAGAGGATGGAGGAGGGAGAGGGAGAGGAGATGAGGGAGAGAGGAGAGATGGAGGAGTGAGGAGAGGAGGAGAGATGAGAGAGAGAGAGAGGGAGGGGGGGGGGGGGGGGGGGGGGGGGGGGGGGGGGGGGGGGGGGGGGGGGGGGGGGGGGGGGGGGGGGGGGGGGGGGGGGGGGGGGGGGGGGGGGGGGGGGGGGGGGGGGGGGGGGGGGGGGGGGGGGGGGGGGGGGGGGGGGGGGGGGGGGGGGGGGGGGGGGGGGGGGGGGGGGAGAGGAGGTGAGGGGGGGGGTGGAGGAGGTGAGAGTGAGGAGGAGAGTGAGAGGAGGAGAGATGAGAGGAGGTGAGATGAGAGGAGGATGAGAGGAGGTGAGAGGAGGTGAGAGGAGGTAGAGGAGGTGAGAGAGAGGAGTGAGAGGATGAGAGGAGAGGAGGATGAGAGGAGGGAGGAGAGAGTGAGGAGGGAGGAGAGATGGAGAGGAGGGAGTGAGATGAGTGAGAGGAGAGGATAGAGGAGGTGAGAGTGAGAGGAATGAGAGGAGGAGGAGGAGAGGTGGAGAGAGAAGAGAGGGAGGGAGGTGAGAGGAGGAGTGAGAGAGGTGATGAGGAGAGAGAGGAGAGGAGAGGAGATGAGAGGAGTGAGAGGTGAGAGAGAGAGAGGATGAGAGGAGAGTGAGAGGAGTGAAGGGAGGAGGAGAGATGAGAGGAGAGAGATGAGAGGAGGGAGAGGAGTTGAGAGGAGGAGAGATGAGGGGGAGAGTGAGAGAGAGTGAGAGGAGGATGGAGAGAGGTGAGAGGAGAGGAGAGGAGGGAGTGAGAGAGTGAGAGAGAGAGGGATGAGAGGAGGTGGGGGAGAGGAGGAGAGTGAGAGGAGGAGAGATGAGGGGTGAGAGTGAGGTGAGAGGGAGAGGAGATGAGAGGAGGGAGGAGAGGAGAGAGAGAGGAGTGAGAGAGTGAGAGGAGAAGGAGAGATTAGAGGAGGGAGAGATGAGAGGGAGGAGAGATGAGAGGAGGAGAGTGATGAGAGGAGGTGAGAGGAGAGGAGAGGAGAGGAGAGGAGAGGAGATGAGAGGGTGGGAGGAGGATGAGGTGAGAGGAGAGGAGGAGAGATAGAGAGAGGATGAGGAGGTGAGAGGAGAGAGAGGAGAAAGGAGAGTGAGAGGAGTGGAGGAGAGAGAGATGAGAGGAGGTGAGAGGAGGAGAGGAGGGAGAGGAGAGGAAGGGAGTGAGAGAGGGTGAGAGGAGAGGGAGGAGGAGAGGAGAGAGGAAGGAGAGGAGAGGAGAGGAGAGGAGAAAGGAGAGGAGAGGAGAGGAGAGGAGAGGAGAGGAGGAGGAGAGGAGAGGAGGGAGGTGAGGATGAGGAGAGGAGAGGAGAGGAGAGGAGAGGAGAGGAGAGGAGAGGAGAGGAGAAAGGAGAGGAGAGGAGAGGAGAGAGAGGAGAGGAGAGGAGAGGAGAGGAGAGGAGAGGAGAGGAGAGGAGGTGAGAGGAGAGGAGGAGAGATGAAGAGGAGGTGATAGGAGAGGAGAGGAGAGGAGAAAGGAGAGGAGAGGAGAGGAGGAAAATCTATCCATCTATCTACACATCTATAGATATGTTTTAATGTACGTATGTGTGTATCATTAATTAATTGACAGGAAAATAACAGTCAATGTTGCAGAATTTATCAGTTTATTTCTGTGAAGTTGCTTTGACTATTGGTTAAGCGCTATAAGAGATGACTTAACATTTAAATATTTTATTTTTAATAATAAAATAAATAAAAATGTTTTAATGTATTAGTCCTTCTTAAACATCCATAGGTTGCATGTGTGTGTATTATTCATTTGTATCATTATTGTTAATTTTATTTTAGGATATTATACAAATAATACACTAAGTCAAATTACTTTGCTTTTTTTTTTTTTTTTTGTAAAACAGGAAGTTTTCTAGCACTGAGTAATGCGAGAATGTGAGAATGAAACATTCATATTTGGCCATTACAAAGTTTTTTATACCTGATCTGAAAAGAGAGAAAGAGAGCAGGAAGAAGTAGAGGATCCTGGGAACTGAGGGTCACTGATGACTCGACTCAAACCCTCACAAACATGATTCAGACACCCAGATCATTACTTATTCATGAGGCCAGACACAAACTGGGTCATTTACCCTCCCACTGGCTCCGCCCCTCCTATCATCCATCATCTATGATCCTTTTGTACATCTCTGTATCATACATTTAATTTAATCATATTTTGAACTTTTATGACTTACAGCAAATGAGTCAATAAAGCAAATCTTATAAATACAAATACTAATCTAAATACTAATATTATGTATATAATTAATATTAATGGCGTGAGCCCTGATCAGCGTTTTCTCTCTCTCTCTCTCTCTCTCTCTCTCTCTCTCTCTCTCTCTCTCTCTCTCTCTCTCTCTCTCTCTCTCTCTTCTCTCTCTCTCTCTCTCTCTCTCTCTCTCTCGGTCATGAAACGAGATATTATGTATAATGTGTTGCAGATGTTTATATTCATCTGGCAAAATAAACAAAATAGCTGCATATTTTTCTATAATTTCAGCATTTACTGAGGAGAAAGCAGTGCGGTTTTGTGCATGAACAGAACCTCATTTTCTTTCACTGTAACTTGATTAATTTGACAAATGTTTATATCTTGCTTTTCATTTCCAGACTCTGTCTCAATTTTTCTGTGAGTTATAATTGCGCAGAAATGTGCTTGTTCTTCAGAGGTTAGGTTAACATCCTAATTAAGACCAATTTGATTTCTACAATAAACAGAAAGTTGAAATTGAGCAGTGAGACGCGTGACGGGACCGTTTTAACCGTGAGGAACTTCACTGAATAAACCGGACTATCAACTCTCAACATACTGGAAGTTAATTAACAATTTGTTAATTGAATAAAGGGCCTATAATTGTTGCATTACTAGCATAAACATCATTTTCTTCAAATATTATTAAAGCGTTTTTTGTTGCACCTATTAGAGATTCTTGTCTGTGAGTTAATTTCATTATGCTAATGAGCTCTCTTCCTCTCAGAACCTTCGCTTTGATCCGTGTTAATTGTCGTGATCTTCAAAGACAAAGTCACCACTTACTTTAAATGAATTTTACATTTTTTTAGGGAATCTTATGGAAATGAGGAAGAAGTAATTAAATTTTTATGGTGCGTCTCGGTATTTTTAAGCGTACGGTACTGAAGTGGTTTCGTTTCAACATTTAACAGGGGAAAACTGAGAAACGGGGAAGAGCCGGGTGCAGAAAACTGTTCAGATGCTAAAGATTAAAGCAGCTGGGAATCCAAGACTTAATTTGTACTGATAAACTTTCGTCTATAATATGCTCTTTTGTGTTTGCGGCATGAAATTGTCTCGAGAAACTTTCCCTTCTTTTCTCTTGATCACATTCTGAACACGGTTTCAGATTCTTCATTTATGTCCAGAAGTCCTACAGAATCAGACATCATTCCCTCTGAACTCTCACACAAATAAACACTCAGAACTTGAGGGTCTCTGAAACCACTGAAGTTTCACAAACAATGTTTGAACTCTTGAATTCTGTGTATTAGTTATGAATCCTGAGGAGGTAAAGGCAGCATACCTGCACTAAATATAGATCAAAACTAATTCTGTGTGTGTAAACGATTCCTGAAGCGCAGTTGGCCGGATTAACTCATCATTAGAATTCAGCACTTTAGTATCTGAATCTAAATGAACAAAACAAATGAGCTCAAACTGCTGTTTAGTGGTTAAAAGTCATCCTGAAAGGGAAGTTGTGCTGGTCTTTCTCCTCTATTGTGTTGTTTATTGAGAGAAACACTTCAGGAACAAGAACAGATGTGGGCGGGGCTTGATTTGGCATGTGGGCGGGGCTTGATTGTGTCAGTGGGGAATTGATTGGATGGTTGTGGTTTGCTATTGGCTGATCTCGTGTGAGTGACAGGTTATAGCCCCGCCCTCGTCATGAGAGAAGAGAAGAGATGCTGCAAGAGGAACTGATTCTGATTGAAGATTAGTGTGTAATAAATCTGATTGTGAATGTAAAAGCTCTGAAAAGTTTCAAAGATCAAAGTGCAGATAAATTGAGTTTTTGTCTCCTAAAAGAAAGAAGTGATTGTGAAATGAAACGAGTCGTCAGTAATTCATTGTCTCTTCCTGCTGATCCTGTAGGTTTGTAACTCATTTGCATAATGCCAGCCTGTGGTCCTGATTGGCTGAGCAGCGTCTCTTAGCTCCGCCCTCTAACACTAGTGTTTCTGAGACTGGAGAGTTTGGGTCGTGTTGTTTGTGTCGAGAAGACACTGTTTTCTGAGATTGATACAATAAAACCCACGCCATCGTTACTGTCCGCATCACTGGCTGTGAAGACAACAACATATTTTCATGCGCATTTTTGGATATCGCATCAAAAAACTGGTGGATGGAAACTTCAAGATGCACATAAAGAAAGGTTTGCGCTTGTTTGAGTCGGGTACATTTTTATCCGATAAGAAAACGTGATACGATGCACAACAAAAAAGTAATCATGTGACTTTGCACAATGGAACAAGTGGGACGACATAACTGGACTAACCAGAGGATCGATAAATACATGTGTGTGTGTGTGTGTGTGTGTGTGTGTGTGTGTGTGTGTGTGTGTGTGTGTGTGTGTGTGTGTGTGTGTGTGTGTGTGTGTGTGTGCTTGTTTTTGTGATATATGAGGACACAAATGTGTATAATGACATGGGTATTACACTGGTATTACAACTTACACGTGAAATATGAGGACATTGCATGCGTCCTCATATTTCAAACAGCTTAAAAAACATAAAAAACAATGTTTTTTTTTTAAATGTTAAAATCCAGCATGTCTCCTGTAAGGGGTAGGTTTAGGGATAGGGGCAGTGTAGGGGGATAGAATATATAGTTTGTCCAGTATAAAAACCATTACGCCTATGGAGAGTCCTCATAAGTCACAAAAACAAACGTGTGTGTGTGTGTCTGTGTGTGTGTGTGTAGTTAAAGTGTCATTAACCTTTAGATAGGCGGGTCACTGAAGGTCCACTCAGGACACACAGCAGCTGGTTTGATTTATTTCTTTATTTCCGGTATTCAGAGTTAGCTCATTCTGCTCGTATCAGCCTCTGAACACACACACACAGCACATGTGTATGGACTGAACACACACACACACAAACACACTGCAGATGTGTATGGACTGAACACACACACACACACACACACACACACACACTGTAGATGTGTATGGACTGAACACACACACACACACACACACACACACACACACACACACACACACTGTAGATGTGTATGGACTGAACACACACACACACTGCACATGTGTATGGATTGAACAGACACAGACACACACACACACACACACACACACACACACACACACACACACACACACACACACACACACACACACACACACACACACACACGCTAGATGTGTATGGATTAAACACAACGTTGTATGTATTGTGTAATCAGAGTTAAACTATTTGCCTGTGTTTCACATGTACTGGTGAATAAAAAGTGGATTCATAGTTAGATTCTTATTTGAATCCTTAAAGGGACATTGTGTAGGAATTTCTCCCATCTAACGGTGAAATTGTTTTTGCATTCAAATTAATTGTGCTCTCTAGCGCCTCGCTTTTCAAATGCGTGTTGCATCTCCGGTAGCCGTTATGTAGCAAAAGCTATGACAGGACGTCTTCTAATAGCACTTCGTCGATGTTTTTTCCGTCTTTGCTCCTCCTCCTTTGCTCCTCCGGCCCTGCTCTGCTCCTCCGGTCCTGCTCCTCCGGTCCTGCTCTGCTCTTCTGGTTCTTCTCCTCCGGCCCTGCTCTGCTCCTCCGGTTCTGCTCCTCCGGTCCTGCTCTGCTCCTCCGGCCCTGCTATGCTCCTCCGGTCCGTCTCTGCTCCTCCGGTCCGTCTCTGTGCCTCCGGTCCGTATCTGCTCATCCGTCTCTGCTCCTCCTGCCTTACTCCTCTGGCTCTGCTCCTCCGGGTCTGCTCCTCCGGCTCTGCTCCTCCGGTTCGGCTCCTCCGTCTCTGCTCCTCCCGTCTTGCTCCTCCAGTTCTGCTCCTTCGCCTCTGCTCCTCCGGTTCTGCTCCTCCGGTCCTGCTCCTCCGGTCCTGCTCCTCCGGTCCTGCTCCTCCGGTCCTGCTCCTCCGGTCCTGCTCTGCTCCTCCGGCCCTGCTCTGCTCCTCCGGTCCGTCTCTGCTCCGGTCCATCACTCCTCCGGCCCTGGTACTCCGTCTCTGCTCCTCCGGTCCTGCTCCTCCGGTCCTGCTCTTCTGGTTCTGCTCCTCCGTCTCTGCTCCTCCGGCCCTGCTCGTCCGGTCCTGCTCTGCTCCTCCGGCCCTGCTCTGCTCCTACGGTCCGTCTCTGGTCCTCCGTCTCTGCTCCTCCGGCCCTGCTCTGCTCCTACGGTCCGGCTCTGCTCCTCCAGCCCTGCTCCTCCGTCTCTGGTCCTCCGTCTCTGCTCCTCCGGCTCTGCTTCTCCGGCCCTGCTCTGCTCCTCCGTCTCTGCTCCTCTGGCTCTGCTCCTCCGGCTCTGCTCCTCCGGTCCTGCTCCTCCGGTTCTGCTCCTTCATCTCTGCTCCTCCGGTCCTGCTCCTTCATCTTTGCTCCTCCGGTTCTGCTCCTCCGGTCCTGCTCCTCCGGTCCTGCTCCTCCGTCTCTGCTCTGCTCCTCCGTCTCTGCTCCTCCGGCCCTGCTCCTCTGGCTCTGCTCCTCCGGCTCTGATCCTCCGGTCCTGCTCCTTCATCTCTGCTCCTCCGGTTCTGCTCCTTCGTCTCTGCTCCTCCGGTTCTGCTCCTCCGGTCCTGCTCCTCTGGTTCTGCTCCTCCGATACTGCTCCTCCGGTACGTAGGCCTAGTACTTTTTGTCCCTCTCTGCTATTATAGTTTTTCAAGATGGCGGAACGACATGGAAGCCTCCGTGGACTGACCCGTCCCATGTATATAAAGATAATAAATCCTTCGTTTATGAGGATAAGTCATAATTGGCAGAGGTAATTGTACAGCATTGAGGGCATATTTATGAATAAAAATATTGATTTTAGATAATAAAAAACCTAAAAAAGTACACATTGTCCATTTAAAGTAAATTGAATCTGAATTTAGATTTTGATTCTAATTCTGATTTGGAATAGGAAAGCTTTAGCATAAAGTTCTGCCAGGAAGACTTAATTACTGCATCACTTATTACCATCACATCTATCCAATCACGTCCTTTATACTCTCTGTATAAAAGATTGGTACTTACACACGTTTGAGTTCGCAGATACTGTCGCGACAACTACCTGAACACACACTACACACACACTGAACGCACACTACACACACACCGAACACACACCAAAAGAAACACACCAGAAACACACACCAAACACACACCAGGAACTGCGTCTCCTTCAGTCACTCTCACAGGAATATACATCTGTACATGAAGCACAGATAAATAAATAAAAAGATAGAAGAACCTCCAAGATAATTGAAATGGAGAGAGAGAGAGAGAGAGAGAGAGAGAGAGAGAGGAGGAGAGAGAAGAGAGAGAGAGAGAGAGAGAGAGAGAGAGAGAGAGAAGAGAGAGAGAGAGGAGAGAGAGAGAGGAGAGAGAGAGAGAGAGAGAGAGAGAGAGAGAGAGAGGAGAGAGAGAGAGAGAGAGAGAGAGAGACTATGATTATGTGTGAGAGGTGGCAGGTGTGATTAAAACCGCAGTGATTTATGGGAAGGTGGACTGGACTGGCTTCACGCTCTGATGCCCTGCACACATAAACTCATCTCTCACAACACACACACAAACACACACACACACACACACACAACACACACACACACACACACACACACACACACACACACACACACACACACACACACACACACACACACACAGCCCTCTGTCTTTCACAGTCATGTTCAGATGTTTACACTGAGCACTACATTCAAACCTCACCATAATGACACACAATCTAAAAATGCACAGCATCCCACAATACACCTCTCTCTCTCTCTCTCTCTCTCTCTCTCTCTCTCTCTCTCTCTCTCTCTCTCTCTCTCTCGTGCGCATGCGCGTGTTTGGTGTGGTGAGGTGTGTGAGAGAAGTTTGATTGATCTTTTGAGCTTTTTTTTCTTATCTACACTTTATGGCTTTTTTTCTCACCTTAGTCATTTATTAAGTGTAAATTGATAAGAACATAGTTTTTATTTTGTAGCCTAGTATTTGCATCCATTCGTGGAGTTTAAACATGGCTTCACCTCTTAATGAGGGAACGCCGGTTTGTTCCATTGGAAATGGGTGCAAATGTTTTCCTGATCAAATTTGTACAGTGGAAGATGTTCTGATGGCGATGGGAAATGTTGTCGGCCATGATAAGATAATGTCGGCGTCTAGAATGAACAAGGCCGTTGTTGTGTTTTTAGAGGAAGAAAAGTTTGTGAACGTGCTTGTGGAGACTGGGATTGAGTTATCGGACACGTTTGTGCAGGTGACACCTTTGCGTTCTCCTGCGACGCGTGTCATAATTTCGAACGCGCCCCCTTTCATAACGAATGATGCAATTATAAAAGAACTAAATCGCTTTGGAAAATTTGCGAGTGGAATTAAAACCGTTCCACTCGGGTGTAAGAATAAAGCGCTGAAGCATGTTACGTCCTTTCGGAGACAGGTGTTCATGTTTTTGAACGCACCGACAAAGTATTTGGAAATATCCTTTCGTGTACAACACGGTGAAAGTTCTTACATGATCTTTGCGACAACTGAAAGTATGCGATGTTTCGAATGTGGGGACTTAGGTCACAAGAAATTACTTTGTCCTCACAGAAAACAAAACGAGGAGATAACTGTAAAAACGAGTGGAAAAATTGAAAAAAGACCTACACTGGTTAAAGAAATGATTGTGCAACCTAAAAATAAAAAACTAAGATTACAAACCGAAAATCAAATTGAAGAGACTCAGGAAAAAGGCCCAACTAACAGTGATTGTTCGCATCAATCCCTCGAGAATACACAGGTTTCAGAAGTGCAGGAGTCAGACAAGGAGTCAGTGTCAAGACCAGAGGTGAGTGAACCTTCTCTGCCGACAGTGCTGGGTGTTTCAGAAGGAGCTGATCACAGTCTTACATGTCGCAATGATATGGAAATTGAAAAGGCAAGTGGAAGTGGTTTACAGTTTGTTGAGATGGAGGATAACCTGTGTGTTGATGAATCTAGATGTGATAGTGACAGTGTTTCAGAAGTTTCTGATTTTGAGTTGAGTCAATCATCTGGAGACTTGTATACTGTGGAAGAAATTAATGATTTTCTGGATCATACAAAAGGACAGAAAGTGGATGTTTTAAAGGTTTTTCCTGATGCTGTTACATTTTTGAAGTCAGTCATGTATGTTCAGAAAAGTGTAGGTTGTGATGTCCTATCAAAACAAAAAAGATTTCGGTTAAAAAAACTGGCTACAGTAGTTCGAAAAGGTTTAAAAGGAAGGAAATACAATAAATAGGTTCACATGGTTATGGGTGCTGCTCTCATCTATTTTCTTCTCTGTCTGTTTTCTTTCTTGTTTTTGTCCCCCTCTTTTAATATTCATACTTTAAGAATCAGTTCTTTAAACGTAAATGGGGCGAGGAATAGAGAAAAACGAGGTTTATTAAATGAGTTTCTAAAGCTTAAAGATTCACATGTAACTTTTTTACAAGAAACTCATAGTGATGAGGAAAATGAGACAGATTGGGGTTTGTGTTGGGAGGGCAGTTACTCTTTAAGCCATGGTACGAATTTAAGTGCTGGGGTAGCCATACTTTTTTCATCTAACCTAAATATCGATATTTTGTCAAAGATAGAATTAGAAAAGGGTCGCCTTCTTGTTGTTAAGACAAAAATTGATGAATACACTTTTGTATTTGTTAATATTTATGCCCCAAACAGAAGTGCAGATAGAATAATTATATTAAAAAAACTGAGTGATTTTTTGAAAAGTGTAAATACAGATGACTTTCTAATATTAGGAGGTGACTGGAATAATACAGTTGATTTCACCTTGGATAGGAATAATACTGAACCAGATTACGAATCCTCTGCGTTTTTGAAAAATATTCTCATTCAAAATGATTTGTTGGACGTATGGAGAGAGAGGAATGTAAAAGTTAAGCAGTACACTTGGATTAAAGTTTCACAAGAGAGAATAAGTGCTGCTAGATTGGATAGATTTTATGTTTGTAAAAAAAACTAATAATAGGATTGTGGCTGCAAATATTGTACCTTGTGGTTTTTCAGATCATCATTTTGTTACGTGTAACTTGACTCTGTCACAGACTCAGTGTAAAAGTCCTTACTGGAAACTGAATGTTCGTTTGTTACAGGAGAAAGACTTTATTGAGAGGTTTAAATATTTTTGGGAGTCTTGGGTTTCTCAGAAAGGTGAATATGAAAATCTAATTCAGTGGTGGGAATTGGGTAAAACACAAATTAAAATTTTTTGTCAGCAGTTTTCTTCTTTTTCTACCACAAAGATTAAGCAAAAAATCAGCGAATTAGAGAATGAAATAGCACAAATTACATCTAATATGGTGCAGCAACCAGATACTGTGATGGCTGAGAACTTATGTGAGAAGAGGAGTTCTCTTAACTCTCTACTACAAGTGCAATCTAAGGGAGCACTTATAAGGTCACGGTTTTTGTCAGTTCATGATATGGATGCACCAACTGCGTATTTTTTTAATCTTGAAAAAGTCTCAAACAAACTGAGTGTCATGCATTGTCTGACATCCCCAGATGGGTCTAAAACATCTGACCCAAAAAAGATGAGAAAAATTGCTGTGGACTTTTATTCAGATCTTTTTAGAGCTGAAATGTGTGACTCACAGAGTACCTCGGACTTGTTAGAAAACCTTCCAACTATTAGTGGAAAACAACGTGCAAGTTTGGACAGTATTTTTTCTTTTCAAGAATTGACTGAAGCTGTGCAACAGATGAAGCCGGGTCGTGCACCAGGTATTGATGGTCTGCCGGTGGAATTTTATAAAGTCATGTGGGGAGTCATAGGTGAAGACTTTTATGCGGTTGTGCAGAAATGTTATGAAGAACAAAAACTTCCTAAGAGCTGTCAGAGGGCTGTTCTTGCTCTTATTCCTAAAAAAGGAGACATTAGTCTCATAAAGAACTGGAGACCTGTTTCTATTCTCACTACTGATTATAAAATTTTGGCAAAAGTGTTGGTGAATAGGTTGAAGTGTGTTTTGAGTGATATTATTCATAAGGATCAATCATATTGTATTCCAGATAGAAGTATTTATGATAACATATTTCTAGTAAGAGATTTACTAGATTATTGTAAACTAAATGGAATCAATTTAGGTCTTCTATCATTAGACCAAGAGAAGGCATTTGATCGTGTAGATCATGATTATTTATTCAAAACTTTAAAAGCTTTTGGTTGTGGTGATGGTTTTCTTTCTTGGATTAAGACTTTGTATAAAAATGCTTCATGTTTAGTGAAAATTGGAGGAGGTTTAAGTCCACCAATACGACTACAAAGGGGAATCAGACAGGGTTGTCCTCTGTCTGGACAGTTGTATGCGATAGCAGTTGAACCCTTGTTGTGTTTATTGAGGAAAACTGTGTCTGGTGTATGTGTAGGAAACAGTATTTATAGTGTAATTAAGTTGACAGCATATGCAGATGACATTACTGTATTTGTTAAGAACCAAGGAGATGTAAACACAATTAAGAACTGTCTTTGTTTATATGAAAAAGCATCATCTGCTAAGTTAAACTGGAGTAAAACTGAAGGTTTGTGGTGTAATGAGCATTCAACAGAGGTCTTACCTTTTATTTCTGAAAATGTAAAATGGGGTAAAATAGGTTTCAAATTTTTAGGGATTTATTTAGGAAGTGAAGAGTTTCAAAAAAAGAATTGGGAGAATGTAAAGGATAAAGTATGTGCTAAGTTATCTAAATGGAGCTGGTTGCTGCCTCAACTATCATATAGGGGAAGAGTGCTGGTGATTAACAATCTAGTGGCATCCGCCCTGTGGCACAGGCTCAATGTTTTGGACCCACCAATGGATTTTTTCGTGGATATTCAGAGACTTCTTGTTAATTTTTTTCTGGTCTGGAAGGCACTGGCTGAAAGAAGCTATATTGTATCTACCAGTTCAGGAAGGAGGTCAAGGCTTAATCGAAATTAAGTCCAGGTATGCGGCATTTCGTCTAAAGACTGTCCAGAGGTTTCTGTATCATCGTGACCAGAACTGGATGGAAGTGGCGTGTGCCCTCCTGAGGAGGGTTGGACGTCTGGGTCTTGACCGGCATCTGTTTTTAATGGATTTGAAGAATATGGATCTTAATGGACTTACACCTTTTTATGCTTCAGCTTTACAAGTGTGGCAGTTTCTGTCTGTGGGAAGAGTAAATGTCTGGGCTTTGGAAGAGCCTTTGTTTTTTAATGGACTATTGTCTATTGAACTATTGAATTCAGTTACTCTACGTAATAATCTGATAAAAGCTGGCGTATGTAAAATTGGACATTTAAAAGATGGCAACCAGTGGATTACAGCAGAAGAGCTGCATCTTAAAACAGACATTCGGTCTCTTCGGGTTCTTCAAAGATTGATGGAAGAGATAAAGAGTCGTTTTAGTCTCCAATCATTACATCTGGAGAGTTTTGATGGACTATTCCCTGAAATACGTGTGACTGCAGAAGTGGGAGATTGGGAGGAGACTGAAGGGAGTTTACTGACTT
Source organism: Chrosomus eos (assembly GCA_036326025.1). Lineage (NCBI taxonomy): Eukaryota > Metazoa > Chordata > Actinopteri > Cypriniformes > Leuciscidae > Chrosomus > Chrosomus eos. The sequence continues at coordinate 753,468 of CM070828.1, forward strand.
TTAGAACACCTGAGCTTGGAATTTTTGAACTTCTTTCTAAGAAAGCACTATATGTCATTTGTGTTAAAGTTCTTAATTTAAGAGCTCTGGACAAAGTGATGGAGTCAAAATGGACTGGAGTTGTTGAGCCAGGCTCTTCCCCGAGAAGTAGTTGGAGGACCCTGTATAAGATGCCCATCGAAAAAAGACTAGGTGACTTACAGTGGCGGATTGTACATTGGGGAATAGCCACAAACAGATACAAAGCACATCTGAATTCTTTGCATAGTGTAGATTGTAGTTTTTGTGGGGAATCTAAAACAGTTAATCACCTTTTTGTTGAATGTTCAAGATTAAGATAACTTTTTTGTTTGTTAAATGAGGTATGTCAGAGGTTAGGTTTTTTGTTTACTAATGGGTTATTTATATTTGGGCCAAACTATAGTGCTGCAAATAAACAAAAAGTAGTATTATTGAATTTTATCTTTGGTAAAGCGAAGATGGCAATTTGGTTAACCAGAAAAAACAGGACTCTTAATTTAAGAGGAGTTGATCCGGTGCTTATGCTAAAAGGATTTGTAACGGGACGTTTGATGCTGGAATTTGCTTACTATGAAATGGTAAATGAAATCGAGAATTTTTTTTTGATGTGGGGTACAGAAGGTCTGTTGTGTAAGCCCAATGAAGGGCAAGGTTATCAGATAAGCTTTGGAGTTACATAAAATATTGAAGGTATTTTTTTTTTTTTTTTTTTTTTTTTTCCTTCATTTTTATTTTTCTATTGAGTTAGATGAAAGTTTCTTTTTAAGAAGAATTGAGTATTTTATTTAAGTATTTCATGTAAAATAAATTGTATTTTAAAAGTCAAAAGTCTCTCTCTCTCTCTCTCTCTCTCTCTCTCTCTCTCTCTCTCTCTCTCTCTCTCTCTCTCTCTCTCTCTATCTCTCTCTCTCTCTCAGAGACACAGAGACAAATAGTCACATAACTGGGATGTATGGACAGAATTGGCATGCTATAGTAATATAAAACGGGTGTAACGCTACACAGAAGTCACGGTTCGGTACGTATCTCGGTTCTGTGGTCACGGTTTGAAATGAGTTTGGTTCAACGAAAAAGCAATAAATCCCCAAAGCTACATTTCTTTTCATTTATTTTAAACAGACAGTTTGGCAGCAGTTCCCCTGAGGAACGCCTCTTCAGTGAGTTACACAGGAGGAACAATTCAATTCAGTTCACATTTATTTGTATAGCGCTTTTAATAATACACATCGTTTTAAAGCAGCTTTACAGAAAGTGCATATTACAGTTTACAGTGATCTATTATCAGAGGAAACTGTCTGATAATAACTGATAATAACTGAAAAGTTATGCATTTCAGAAATGTACATGTACAAATCAAAGTTAGCTAAAAATTTATTAATTTTATTAACAATTTATTAACAATGTATTAATTTAAGGCAGAAACAATGAGCTCATTGAAGTAATGCATTAAGCCCCGTTCACACTACAAGCGACAAAGCAACACGATACCATTCATTTCAATGGAGAGCGGGCGATTTCCGGCGACACGCACGACAGTGACCGTTGGCGACCGGTGGGGCGTGTCTGGCGATGCGACAAAGTTGAGATCTGTTTAACAACCAATAGGAGTGAAGTCAGTGGAGCGCGTCACTCTTCAGTGCTGAGTCTGACCGAGGCAAGTTGAACGAGAAGCTCATTTTAGCAGTCAGAAACTGCCCTATAATTTATGATTTATCTCCGTGTACATACAGTGGTATTCACCTTACTGACTCCGTGCCTGAATGGTTTCGGGAACCCAGATAGATCGGTATTTGCCCGTTTGCTGCAGTTAAATAGCCGCGATGGCAAAGAGCACTCACTGTTTCTCGTTCATCTTTAATATTATGCATTTCATGTACTGATTCCATTTATATTCAGACTTTTTCTTCCAAAATGTTTGTTTGTAGCGGCAAGAAAACATATTTGTTGTCTAACATAGAGTAACATCCGTGAATGTCACTCACAAACATTACTAGGCAACCAGTAGTGGGAACGCCCCCCAGCGCAGCCACTGGCGACCTGCAGCGACAAAGTCGCTTGTAGTGTGAACGGGGCTTTATGAGTACATTATGAATAAATGTTGTATTGATGCACTCTTCAACTACAAAACGTCTCAGGTTACTATTGTAACCATAGTTCCCTGAGAAACAGGGAACGAGACGATGCGTCGAACGACACGGTGGGAACGCCTCTTGCGTGATTGCGTCTGAAGCATCTATGCCAACTAGTCCAATGGAATGAGAGAATGAGCGTCACGGGCGGGTGACGTCATGAACCAGGAAAGGATAAGAGCACTTCCGCTGCTCGCCGGCATTTAGCTTCGACAGTTGCCGAAGCAAGCCGATCGCAGGGACGCAGGAAGTATGGCAGGGGGACGCATCGTCTCGTTCCCTGTTTCTCAGGGAACTATGGTTACAATAGTAACCTGAGACGTTCCCTTTATCGAAAAAGGGAACTTCGAGATGCGTCGAACGACACGGTGGGAACGAGAATACCCAACCCGCCATAATTACAAGTACCTGAGTGTCAGTCTTTCTTTCTTGTTGATCTAAGCACTCAGCACCTGAGAACCTGGGGCAGCATCCAGGTCCAAACTGTAAAATCTCACGAATGTGAGCGGAGAGGACCAGCCCGCCGCATCACAAACATCTTGAAGAGATACCCCCTGCAATATGGCTTTAGAAGCCGCCATACTCCTGGTCGAGTGGGCTCGGACCACCAAAGGACAAGGCTGGCCCGAGTACTCGTATGCCAGTGAAATAGCCTCGACTATCCACTTACTGACTGTCTGTTTTGAAGCAGGAAGACCTTTCTTAGGTGATCCAAAGCAAATCAGTAACTGGTCGGACTTTCTGATTGAGGATGTCCGATGTACATATGTGTCCAATGCTCGCACTGGACACAACAGGTGCAGTCTTTCCTGGTCCGCAGTTGCAAATGGAGGAGGACAGAAAGCCTGCAGCACAATAGGCCTCGGAGTCAAGGTTGGAACCTTAGGGACGTATCCCTGTTTTGGGTATAGGAACGCCTTGACCATCCCCGGTGCAAATTCAAGGCAGGTGGGGGAGACCGAAAGAGCCTGAAGGTCGCCAACTCTCTTTAGGGACGAAATAGCTAGCAGAAAGATAGTCTTGAAAGTCAGGAACTTTTCTGAGACCGAATCTAAGGGCTCGAATGGGGCCCTAGACAGGCCTTCTAGAACTATAGTCAAATCCCAAGCTGGCACCTTAGTGCGAGTTGCAGGCCTTAGCCTCAAAGTGCCACGAAGGAAACGTGTAATCAGGGGGTCTCGACCCAAAGATATACCTCCCACCATAGTATGGTAAGCCGCAATGGCTGCCACGTAAACTTTTAGTGTGGAAGGACAAAGACCTGACACAAAGCGCTCCTGCAGGAACTCGAATACTGTGTTGACAGAACAGTTAACTGGATCCCACTGGTGTCGGTGACACCAAAAGGAGAAAACTCTCCATTTAAGCGCATAAAGTTTCCTCGTAGCCGGAGCTCTGGAGCTTAGGATGGTCTCAGCAGCCTCAGCTGAAAGACCACTATCTATAAGTTGGGCCCCCTCAGAGGCCAAACCCAAAGATTCCAAATGTCTGGCCGAGGGTGAAATATTGTGCCCCCGGCCTGAGACAGAAGGTCCCTCCTCAAAGGGATCTCCAATGGAGGCCCGTCTAGAAGAAGGATCAGGTCCGCAAACCAGATCCGACTTGGCCAGCGTGGTGCTACTAGCAGTAGGCTTATTCCATACCGACGGACCCTCTCCAGAACTCCTGGGAGCAGAGCAACAGGGGGAAAGGCGTACAGACGTAGCCTCGGCCACGTCTGCACCATGGCGTCCAGCCCCAGGGGGGCTGGGTGCGTCAGAGAATACCAGAGAGGACAGTGCGTCGTGTTCTGAGACGCGAACAGATCCACCTCTGCCTGACCATATGCCTCCCAGATTTTCTCCACCGCCTCGGGGTGGAGTCTCCAATCCCCTGGCCTCAGCTCCTGCCTCGACAGGATGTCTGCTCCTATATTCTGGTCCCCAGGAATATACACTGCCCTCAGGGAGAGTACCTTCCCCAGAGACCACAGGAGGATCTGGTGCGCCAGTTTGCAAAGCGGACGCGAGCGCAGACCCCCCTGGCGGTTCAGATAAGAGACCACTGATGTGTTGTCTGTTCGAACTAGCACATGATGGCCTCTTAGGTCCGGAAGGAAATGTCTCAACGCATTGAAGACGGCCATCATCTCCAGGCAATTTATGTGCCAAGAAAGATGATGGCTTTTCCACAGACCCTGAACCGAGCGGCCTTCCATTACCGCTCCCCAGCCGGTGAGAGAAGCATCTGTCGAGATCACTACTCGATGGCAAAGAGCTCCCAACACCGGACCCTGGGTTAAGAACCAGTGTTTTTTCCATATCTCTAAGGCACGAAGGCATCGCCGCGTAACCTTGATCATACGAAACGGGTTTCCCCTCGGGGAGAACCCTCTGGTTCTGAGCCACCACTGTAAAGGCCTCATGTACAGCAGGCCAAAAGGTATCACGTTGGACGCTGCTGCCAGTAGACCCAACAGCCTCTCGAACTGTTTTACAGTGCGTGACTGACCTAGCTTTAGCTCTTTGATGGCTGACAGGATAGCAGCTACACGTACGGGCGACAGGCTGGCCCTCATCGTCACTGAATCCCATACCACACCAAGGAAAGTGGTTCTCTGTACTGGAGAAAGTACACTCTTCTTGGCATTGAGCCTCAACCCCAACATTCGTATATGAGCGAGAACGACACCTCGGTGTCGAACCGCCAACTGTTCTGATTCCGCTAGAATCAGCCAGTCGTCGATATAATTCAAAATGCGTATGCCCTGAAGCCTGAGAGGGGCTAAAGCTGCATCCATGCATTTCGTGAATGTGCGGGGTGACAGAGCTAGGCCGAAAGGAAGAACCCAATACTGGTATTCTTTGCCCCTGAAAGAAAACCTTAGGAACTTCCTGTGCTGAGGGAGGATGGAGATATGGAAGTATGCATCCTTTAGATCTATCGTGACGAACCAGTCCTCGGATCTGATTTGGGTCACGATCTGTTTGATGGTCAACATCTTGAACTTGAGTTTCTGAACTGACCGATTCAACAGGCGAAGATCTAAAATGGGACGCAACCCCCCATCCTTCTTTGGAACAATGAAATAACGGCTGTAAAAACCCGATTCTCTGTCGGGAGAGTACACCTGTTCTATAGCTTCTTTTGCTAACAGGGCCTTTACTTCCTGTTCCATTACCAGAGCCTGCTCGGGACGCACCACTGTGGGCAGCACCCCGCTGTAACGAGGAGGACGAGAACCGAACTGGATTCTGTATCCTATCTCTACAATCTGCAGGACCCAAGGAGAAATATTCGGCAGAAGTTTCCACGCTGCCAGAAAATTTACTAAGGGAACCAGCCTCTCGAGGCTGGTCTCTGGTGTTACTGAGAGAGCCAAATCTGGAGCCTGAAACATAATGGCAGGAACTACCTGACCTGACTGCTCTAAAGCCCCCCTCAGAGGGCGCGAACCCGATGCTGTGCCGCAACACAGCATCATCGACTCGCTGGAGACCACTGCGCCCTGAAGCACCGGAGGTGGCAGGGTTGGCAGGAGGGCCTCGTGAGGACCCCGAAGTGGAACGGGCACCGTGTGATGAGGTGAACACCACTCCACTTCGGTCGGGGCTGTCCCCACAGGCCTGGTGCCTAAGCATCAGGACCTTTTTTTTTTTTTGAGCCGAAGCCTTCTTCGCCTGAAGAACGGTCCTCAGATCCGGCTTAGGCTTAGTCGACTTCGGTTGAGAGGGTTGCGTCTGTCTCCAATATCTACGTGGAGGTGCACGAGACGCAACACTCTCTTTTTGTTGCACACGATATGATGAGCTATGCGGCTGGGGCTGCTCACGCCCAGCATCCCCAGGGGGCTGGACACGGCGAGGGATAAACTTTTTAAATGCATCAGACTGTTTTTTAGTCTCCTGGAACCTTTCCACTGCAGCGTGGACTGCGTCACCGAAGAGACCAGAGGGTTCAAGAGGAGCGTCTAATAAAAAAGTTCGATCTTTATCTTTAATCTCAGAAAGATTCAACCATAAGTGCCTCTCAGTGGCTACCAAAGCTGCCATAGACCGCCCAATAGCTCTAGCGGTCTCTTTAGTAGCCCTGAGAGAAAGATCGGTAGCCCTACGAAGTTCTCGAACATCGTCATGACTAACACCCTCACTGTTATCCAAATCCCCCAGCAGGTCAGCCTGATAAGCCTGGAGCAGCGCCATGGTGTGTAAACACGCTCCAGCTTGACCTGCCGCCGCATAAGCTTTGCCCACTAAAGTGGATGTAGTTTTGAGCGGTCTAGTGGGCAAAACTGGGGCTCTCATAGTCGATGCTGGACCAGGCGCGAGATAACTCGCTAAATTTTGCTCAGCCTGGGGCATCGATTCATAACCATATTCTTTTAGCCCTCTAATTCTTGAATAAGTGGTGGTTTGAGGGCTAAAAACACGAGATGAATATGGTTTATTCCAAGATCTAGATATTTCGCTATGTAAATCAGGGAAAAATGGGAGCCCTCGTGGTGGACATAATGTGGCTGAAGAGAGAAATCGCTCATCTAACTTGCTTTTAGGGCGAGTGTTTTTATTCTCAGATGGCCATTCAATATTTAACTTCTCTACAGCTCGTGACATGACATCCACCAGCTCATCATACGCCGGGGAAATAAATTGTGTATCCCTTTCCCCCGTGTGTGCATTCTCACTTTCAACACTCATAACATCAACTTCCTCAGAAGAAGAACAATGCAGAAAGGGAGAGCTCTCTTCCCGGGCGGGAGAAACCGCAGAGCGTGCTTCCGACACCGGGAGAGGAGAGCTAGATCTCCCAGGTAGGGAAGGAGAAAAGGTCCGCGGACCCGTCTCCAACCCCTCTGAGAGATCTAACTGCGATCCCCAAGAATGCATTCTCCGCGTTCCCTCGGCAGACGCGGGTCCTGATCCTTGTGGATCGCGAGCCTGCCCACTCTGCTTATCAAAGAGTGACAGGCGGGATCTGAGCATGCGAAGCGGTAGCTTCTCACAATGCTGGCACTCAGCCCCCTCGAAGGCTGAGGCTGCATGCTCAAATCCCAAACAAATCACACAAAGCTCGTGTGTGTCCCCACCCGTTAAATAACGCGGGCAGGGAGGAACACACTGCTTGTAAACTTGTTTCGCCATCACGTTTCCAACAATATTGTAACAGACAACAATAAATAGACAGAGACAGTTTGACACAGATCGCTTGCTGAGGCAACAGAAGCTAAATGCCGGCGAGCAGCGGAAGTGCTCTTATCCTTTCCTGGTTCATGACGTCACCCGCCCGTGACGCTCATTCTCTCATTCCATTGGACTAGTTGGCATAGATGCTTCAGACGCAATCACGCAAGAGGCGTTCCCACCGTGTCGTTCGACGCATCTCGAAGTTCCCTTTTTCGATAAAGGGAACTGAAAAGCATCTCTTGCATCACACACACACTAACCTAACCCTAACACACACACTACCCTAACCTAACACACACACTAACCTAACCCTAACCCTAACCCAACACACACACACTAACCCTAACCCAACACATACACTACCCTAACACAACACTTACACTAACCTAATCCTAACCCTAACCCAACACACACACACTAACCCTAACCCAACACACACACTACCCTAACCCCACACACACACTAACCTAACCCTAATCCAACACACACACACACACTAACCCTAACCCAACACACACACTAACCATAACCCAATCAAGTCTGTCTATCAGGAGCTTCCGCGGATTCACTGTCATGACAGTCATTTATATTGAGACTCAGAGACAGAAATAAACTGATAAATCTCCTGATTCACCTGCATCAGTTGATTTCCTTTAAAATTGCATTTTTTTGGGGGGAAAACTGTAATACAGTTCAAATGAAGCTAAAGCAGAGAGGAAGAGGAAGAGGCAGAGCTAATGACAGATAAACGGATAAAAGCAGAGCCGGAGGAAAAAGGACATTTATCGAGTCTCACGTCTAAACAGAGATGGTTTCCAGTCCATCACAACACCGGCTCTGGGTCCATCACGACACCAGCTCTGGGTCCATCACAACACCGGCTCTGGGTCCCACATGACACCGGCTCTGGGTCCATCACAACACCGGCTCTTGGTCCATCACAACACCGGCTCTGGGTCCATCACGACACCGGCTCTGGGTCCATCACAACAACGGCTCTGGGTCCCGGACGACACCGGCTCTGGGTCCCACACGACACCGGCTTTGGGTCCATCACAACACCGGCTCTGGGTCCCACACGACACCGGCTCTGGGTCCATCACAACACCGGCTCTTGGTCCATCACAACACCGGGTCTGGGTCCATCACAACACCGGCTCTGGGTCCCACACGACACCGGCTCTGGGTCCATCACAACACCGGCTCTGGGTCCCACACGACACCGGCTCTGGGTCCATCACAACACCGGCTCTTGGTCCATCACAACACCGGCTCTGGGTCCATCACGACACCGGCTCTGGGTCCATCACGACACCGGCTCTGGGTCCCGCACAACACCGGCTCTGGGTCCATCACGACACCGGCTCTGGGTCCATCACGACACCGGCTCTGGGTCCACACGACACCGGCTCTGGGTCCCACACGACACCGGCTCTGGGTCCATCACGACACCGGCTCTGGGTCCAACACGCACACACGGCTCTGGGTCCATCACGACACCGGCTCTGGGTCCATCACGACACCGGCTTGGGTCCACACGACACGGCTTGGGTCCACACGACACCGGCTCTGGGTCCATCACGACACCGGCTCTGGGTCCACACGACACGGCTCTGGTCCCACACGAACAGCTCTGGGTCCCCACACGGCTCTGGGTCCACACACACGGCTGTCATCAAACCGCTTGGTCATCACAACACGCTCTGGGTCCATCACACACCGGCTCTGGTCCCACACAACAGGCTCTGGTACATCACAAAGGGACGCCATCCCATGGCTCTGGGTCCATCACAACACAGGCTCTGGTCCCCACAACACCGGCTTTCAGTCTACACAACACCGGCTCTGGATCCATCACAACACCGGCTCTGGGTCCATCACAACACCGGCTCTGGGTCCCGCAAACCGGCTCTGGGTCCATCACGACACCGGCTCTGGATCCATCACACACCGGCTCTGGGTCCATCACAACACCGCTCTGGGTCCCGCACGACACCGGCTCTGGGTCCATCACGACACCGGCTGGGGTGCATCACACACACGGCTCTGGGTCCATCACGACACCGGCTCTGGGTCCATCACAATACCGGCTCTGGGTCCCGCACAACACCGGCTCTGGGTCCATCACGACACCGGCTCTGGGTCCCACACGACACCGGCTCTGGGTCCCACACGACACCGGCTCTGGGTCCATCACAACACGGCTCTGGGTCCCACACGACACCGGCTCTGGGTCCCACACGACACCGGCTCTGGGTCCCACACGACACCGGCTCTGGGTCCCACACGACACCGGCTCTGGGTCCATCACGACACCGGCTCTGGGTCCATCACGACACTGGCTCTGGGTCCATCACGACACCGGCTCTGGGTCCATCCGACAACGGCTCTGGGTCCAACACGACACCGGCTCTGGATCCCACACGCACCGGCTCTGGGTCCCACACGACACCGGCTCTGGTCCATCTCAACACGGCTCTGTGTCCCACACGACACCAGTCTGGGTCCATCACGACACGGGTCTGGTCCATCACGACACCGGCTCTGGGTCAATCACAACACCGGCTCTGGTCCATCACGACACCGGCTCTGGGTCCCACACAACAGGGTCCTTCTGTTGGTACGACACAGGTTTATTTGGACGCCAGTTTTCCCAGCGGCTCAAGAACAGTGTGTGGATGACAATTGGAGGACTGGGATTGAGCTTATTTTGGATTGAGCTAATTCTGGTATAAAAATTCTACCAAATAGAAATCTCTATTTCCAGTGTATAAATGCATGCCATTTGCTCAATGCCTGCACATTATAAGGGCATGTTATGGCCCCTAATATGTGTGTTTCTGCTCAGGTGAACTCCTCAGAGGCTCAGGTGCTTCATCTAAACCTGAGACAGAGATACGCTGCATATTTCAGCAGAGAAATGACACTCGGCACAGAGATAATTAAATTTCCACTCATCCCAGCCACCTTGCCAGCCTTTATGTAGATTAATTATGTTCACCATACACATATACACACTCGCATTCTTTCATACGAGTACACAAATAACACACACACACACACACACACACACACACACACACACACACACACACACACACACACACACACACACACACACACACACACACACACACACACACACACACACACACACACACACACACACACACACACACACGTGTGGTGATAGCAGCCATTACACTTGACTGGCTCCATGACCACAACACAAAGAGGCTTGTGTCTGTGATTCTTATCACACATGTTACTTATTCATTAATTTCAGGAGTTTATCAAGCATAAAGCTCACTGCGAGACTAACAGCACTGGGCCAAAGATAAGACACAATGTACCTTCAGGTGATATTTAGACACAGACCGCCGTTTCATTGCGTGGATTGGGGAATATTAATAGCCTCGCACACCAACCATCCACAAAAAATAAAAGGGAACCTCCAGAAGACAGTCTTATCCAGTGTTGGGCTGTTGGACAGACAACACTTACCCTTATAAAAATGTAGTAAAGTTATAAAAGGTATAAAAAGGTAGAGCCGATCATCTCAGTAAACTAGAAAATAACCAAAACAATCCAAGGATCTTGTTTAGTACAGTGGCTAGATTAATAAACAGACATCAACTGAACTGAATATTGCATTACAGTTTAGTAGTAATGACTTTCTTCACTGAGAAAATCGAAAGCATCAGGAATATAATTGTTAATGTACAACCTTTGACAGCGTTTTATGATTCAGCCCCTCAAGAACAGTACTTTACAACTATAGGACAGGATGAGCTAAGTAAACTTATCTTTGCATCTAAACCAACATGTTTATTAGATCTAATACCCACTAAACTGCTGAAAGAGTTGTTACCTGTAGCGGAAGAGCCTCTTCTCAAAATTATTAACTCGTCTTTATCTCTAGGTTATGTTGCAAGATCGTTCAAGCTGGTAGTTATTAAGCTTCTCATAAAGAAATCACAATTAGATCCAAATGAATTATCAAATTACAGACCCATTTCAAATCTTCCATTTATGTCTAAAATACTAGTAAAAGTTGTGTCAGATCAATTGTATTTAGTGCAAAAACAATGATGATATCTATGAAAAATTTCAGTCTGGATTCAGGCCCCATCACAGCACAGAAACTGAACTCGTTAAGTTGTCAAAATACTTACTTCTAGCTTCTGATCAAGGCTTTATCTCTATACTAGTTTTAGATACTAACGGTGTACTATACTACACTATCGCGGCGTTCGACACTATAGATGAAAAAAATACTCTTAGATTTACTATAAAACTACACTGCTATTCAAGGACAGGCATTAAGGTGGTTTAGATCGTATCAGACCATTAACAATTTGTTTATTTAAACGAGGAAATGTCTAAGATAATGTCAGTAAATTATGGAGTGCCACAAGGCTCTGTGTTCGGCCCTCTGCTATTCTCAATATATATGCTGCCACTTGGTAATAATATTATCAGAAAACATGGAATTAATTTCCACTGTTATGCCGATGATACTCAGTTTATAACGTGGTTTGGTTGAAGCAGAGATGAAGCAGGATCCAAATGCAGCACATGCTTTATTTAACAGACTATAACTAAACTTGGATACAGGACTCAGAAACAGGATACAAGAACAATCAACGTTAACAGTCAAACATTAAACAATAAACAAGAACTCACAAAAGACAAGACTGCAACACAGGGCTTAAATAATCAGGGACAAACGAGCTAGACAGGAAAACAAGGGGGCGTAGTTAATGGGAAACACCTGGGATAACTAATAGACAAGACAGGGAACCACTGAACATGACAAGACACAACAATGTCAGCGACACCTCCATGGCCCTCACAGGGTACCTACTGCCCTCCCCCCAAAAAATACTTCGGGAAATCCATGGGAGGAACCTCCGGGCTGCAAATGGGTTCAAGAGAGGCCTCCCGGAGCTTGAAGGGCACAGGCTGGGTGAGGCGCAGAGGCGGGGCCGGCAGGGCGTGGCGCCTGGGTGCGCTCACCGGAGCCTGGCGAACCGAACGAGTCCTCCTTCTCTTTCTCCTCCTGTGACAGCGCGTCACTGGGCTTGATTCACTCACTTGGCTTGATTCACTCGATTCACTTGACTCGGCACATGATTCACTTGACTCGGCACATGATTCACTCACTTGGCTTGATTCAACACTGGGCTCACTTGACTCAGCTCTTGACTCACTTGACACAGCACTTGACTCACTTGACTAGGCACTTGACTCTTTCGAGTGGCTGGCACGCGCTCAAACTCCGGTTCGGCCGGCGAAACCTCTGCCGTCTCTGGATTAGCAACTTCAACAGGACCAGTGCGGAATACGGGCTTGAGGGGTCCGACACGATGAGTGGGTTTGGCAGAACAGACGTGTAGCGTGGGCTCGGCTGGGCAGACGTGAAGCGCGGCCTGGGTAGGGCTCACGTGGAGCGCGGGCTCGACTGGGCTGACATGAAGTCCAAGCTCACAAAGCTTCTTCTCCTCCACGCCCACAGTCAACGAAGAGCCGTTCCACAACAAGGACAAGTCGATATACCACTCTAAAGACCCGTGCGGATCAGGTTCAGGCATCAGAGAACGGAGTGGTTCCGATAATCCCCCGCGGAAGAAGATCTTCAAGCACCACTCATTTGCGCGAGATGTGCCAGTTCAATGAAGTCCGCGATGTACTCCTTTATGGTGCGATTCTCTTGACGAAGACGGAGAATCTGGAAATGCATGGCTGAACTCCAGAAAGGCATTGCTGCTGGATCACGATGTGGTGAGTTCTTCTGTAATGTGGTGTGATTGAAGGGGAGATGAAGCAGGATCCAAATGCAGCACACGCTTTATTTAACAAACTATAACTAAACTATAGCTAGGACTCAGGAACAGGATACAAGAACAACAAACGTTAACAGTCAAACATTAAACAAGAACTCACAAAAGACAAGGCTGCAACACAGGGCTTAAATAATCAGCGACAAATGAGCTAGACAAGAAAACAAGGGGGTGTGGTTAATGGGAAACACCTGGGAAAACTAATAGACAAGACAGGGAACCACTGAACATGACAAGACACAAAACCCACACCGTAACACAGTTAGTATATATATATATTTCATCACAACCAGATGGAATCTCTAAATTATCCAAGTTGACAGAGTGTGTTAAAGATTTAAAATATTGAATGACCTGTAATTTTCTTTGATTAAATTCAGATAAGTCTGAGGTATTACTTATTTGAGCAAACACCTGTACACAAAACCTCTTAGAATACAATGTGCCTTTAGAAGGATGTACTGTAACTTTATCCTCTACAGGGAAAGATCCGGGTGTATTAGACAACAACTCGTCTTTGAAAAATCATATTGCATATGTTACAAAAACAGCCTTTTTCCACCTCAGATACATCAATAAGCTCCAGAATATGCTCCTGTTTCTGATGCAGAAAAGTTAGTTCATGCATTTATGACCTCAAGACTAGATTTCTGTAATGCCTTATTAGCTGGTTGTCCTGCATCTCAATAAACAAGCTACAGTTCAGTCCAATATGAGCTCTTACTAGGTCAAGAAAATATGATCATATAACAACAATTGTATTATCTTTACACTGGTTACCTATTAAGTTCCGTATCATTTATAAAGTATTGCTACTGACCTATAAGGCCCTGAACAGTTTAGTTCCTGTGTATTTAACAAATCTTCTATACTATCTACTACCTGAATATCTTTATAATATCTCTGAATATCTAAGTCCACTAAAGGAGGGATCGAGCGTTTTCACATTTAGCTCCTAAACTCTGGAAAAGTCTTCCTGATAATGTCCGGGTCTCAGACTCACTCTCCCAGTTTAAATCTAGATTAAAGACGCATCTCTTTATCCTAGCTTATCCTAGCATTCTTATAATGCATCTCATAAGCCAGTTATATCTGATCAAATGCACATGATTATCCTTGCTTAATGTTATGAACAGCAGCCATGCTAATTATTTTCCATTTGCTTCTCTGTTTTATCTAGGGATGCCCATCCTGAGGTAACTAGAGTTTGTCATCTCCAGTTTGGATCTAGACTGTTTTGAAGACTTCAGATGACGCAAGCCCTGAATCAACATTCACCAATGCTACCATTTTCTATATGTCATTTAACAAACATATATTCATCACTTCAATGAGTTCATAGTTTTCTGCTTTAAATTAGTACATTGCTAGCTAACTGTGATTTGTGTACATTTCTGAAATACATAACGTGGACACAGTCCCCTCTCATAACAGATCACTCTAAATTGTAATGTACACATACATTTTCTGTAAAGCTTATTTGAAAAGATATGTATTGTGAAAAGCGCTATACAAATCAATGTGAATCGAATTGGATTGAATATAGTGTATATAGCTATATAGTGTAATATAACAAAATAAAGACAAATGAAGATGTTTTTAACCACTAGAAAGGAACAAAATTGTGTTTTCACATAGAGGAATCATTTTTGGTTTCCCAAAAGAGCCTTTCAGAGATCAGTTCGTCAAAGAGATTTTTTTCATTTGTGTGAAGAACCTTTTTCCACTATAAGGAACCTTGGAAATATTCCATGGATGTTAAAGTTTCTTCATGAACCATCGATGCCAATAAAGAACTTGTATTTTAAGAGTGCCCTGACCACGAGGATAAATCTTATTGTACATACATGAAGCAATCCAACACACTTTTGGACTGCTTTCCTCAGTGCATCCGAACCAGAACGCTCCTAAAATAACAAGACAGCTGGATCAGTCATCTTTAGCAGAACGTCTCTAGACTGGAGGTAAAACAGCACAAAAGAAACAGGCTTGGCTCCGCATGAAAAAGCCGCTCTGGCAGCCGGCAGGAGAGAGAGAGGAGAGCAGAAAGGTAGCAATCAATATTGAAACACAGAAATTAAGCATTTAAATCACTAATTAGGGAGTAGACTGCTCTTCACACCTGTACGGCGTTAAGCTTGCCAGCATCACACATCTGTCTGAGCACACCTGCCAAACACCTGCCGCCTGCTCAATGCTGGCTGATTACAGCGCGCTCATTACTGCCTCTCTCACACACACACACACACACACACTGATCCCGGAGCAGCTGCCGGCAGGGAGAGCGACCCGTCGAGGTGAACACACTGATCCCGGAGCAGCTGATTCACATGGATGCCTCCTTTATGCCCCAGTTCCTGCTCTTCACTCGCACGGGCCGGAGCAGACGGATTATGTCCCGGATCACAGCTCGCTCGCTCTTGCACTTTTACAGAATTCCTCCTCGTGCGATTTGCATTTGTAATTTCTGAAGCTGAAGGGGTGATAGGGGAGCGTGTCTTTCTTTTCTTCACCTCTCCACATCTTTTTTTATCCCTCTCTCCCACCTGTCACCATAAAACCTCTTTCTTCGCTCCGTTCTGCTGCTGGAGCTCAACATTATATTGAGGCATTGGAATAAAATTCTGCTCTTCAACAAACGTGTGATTGAAGGACCAACAGCACTGCATTCTAGCAAACGAGCCATTCATCCATCAATGCATCTGTGCTCTAGAATACTTACAGTTTATCAAGAAACCCTCTTCAATTCCATTCAGTTGGATTTATTTGTACAGACACAAACTCTAGGAAACTAAGTATCCATCAGCTGACGTGTCTTTCCTCTTAAACACCATTTATCAATGAATGCATCAACACTTTTGTACCCTAAAACTCACTCGTTAACAGTGTCATATAGAACACTCTGATCAAAAGTGCTAAAACCGTACGCAAAAGCAACAATTACAAGTTTCCAAAAGCTAAGGTAAGATTTAAGAGTAGTTTTTAAAATCTCCAATGAAGGAGCATCCCTCGCGTGATTGGAGACTATAACTTTATATATACGATATATGATCAGAATATCTCAGTGCTCTAGCAGGACACTATATGTGGATATATTTGGCCAGACAATGCCTAATATAAAAGGAGAATTTTAAAATCAACCCTGAATTTAACGGGAAGCGGTGGAGAGATGCTAGAACGGGAAACATGCTCCCTCTTTTTAGACCCAGTCAAAAGTCTTTCGGACGCATTTTATACGTCTTGAAAGAGGGATAATGAAGATTGCAGGAGACCAGAGCAATAATCCCATCATGCGTGAATCACTCACTCCAAATCTTTACATGAATTAAGATGCTTCAACTCTGCAATAGATCTCAAAGGGAAAAAGGTTCCTTTAATAACATCACTAACTTGTTTATCAAAAAACGTTGAAGGTTCAAAGATTACGCAAAGTTTTTAAGGTTGTTTGCGTGCACTGGTTGAGGCACTGGTTGAGGGTCGACCTAACTGGACCTAGAATCAAAATATCTGCTTTATGCTCATTAACCTCATAAAATAGGATTTATGGATTTCAGCAAAACTCTCCAACACTAATCATTTAACCAGGGATGCACCGATATGAAAATTTTGGCCGATACCGATAACCGATAATTCTTCATTCGAACGCAGATACCGATATGTTGGCCGATTAATATAAATCCAAATTTGTATATCATTTTTGAGAGCCTGATTATAAAAAAAAAAGTTTCACCATTAAAAGCCGTGTTCCAAGCACACAATAATAATGTTCTCAATTTTATGTAGCCTATATGACAGCAAATAACTTTATTTTCCTTTTTTGAAGTGATTCCAATCATATTTCAAGCAATTCAAAATGATCATGTTGAACAGTGCGCATCTGAAGGGTCTCATTATCCATTATCAGCTTTAATATATCAGCCAAATTTTCTTATTAGGTCAATAACGATGACATTAAAAATGAACAAATATCGTCGGATATCGTGCATCCCTACATTTAACATTAGATCTGACAGCTGGCCTCGGGTCAGTGTGTGAGAGTTTTACATTCACTGATCTAATGCATTTTTATGGCCTGTGATCTTAAAACTACACACCTAATGCTGTGCGTATGCAGTTCTTTTTCAGCAAAAAGTGCGTTTATGGAGTTACATAATATGTATTATTTGTTGCAAATGTTCTTTTAGTAAATACAAAAAATATACTAATTTTAGTGAAGCTTATAGTGTAACTAAAGCCTAACATTAAATTACAAATATTTCAAAAATAATTAATTTTGTTGTAACCCGACTTGCTAAAAAAAATCCTTATTGCTGATCCCTGACTCTAGAACACCTTTACAGTCGACTAACCGTTCATTGTCATTTCCAGATCAACACCACAGATGCTCTAGAACACACACACTCTCCGAATCTAGATCACTGTTGAGGATTCTCATAGCTTCATACACACACACACACACACACACACACACACACACACACACACACACACACACACACACACACACACACACACACACACACACACACACACACACACACACCACAAAACAGAGTGAGCCAGAAGCGTTATTCCAAACCCTGGGCCTGCAGTCGCACTTAGTGCATGTGCTTCATACACACACACACACACACACACACACACACACACACACACACACACACACACACACACACACACACACACACACACACACACACACACACACACACACACACACACACACACAACCACAGTGAGCCAGAAGCGTTATTCCAAACCCTGGGCCTGCAGTCGCACTGAGTGCATGTGCTTCATACACACACACACACACAAACACAAACTCACTAAACACACACACACACACACACACACACCCCAGCCAGAAGCGTTTGTCCAAACCCTGGGCCTGCAGTCGCACTTAGTGCATGTGCTTAACACACACACACACACACACACACACACACACACACACACACACACACACACACACACACACACACACACACACACACACACACAGACAGAAGCGTTTGTCCAAACCCTGGGCCTGCAGTCGCACTGAGTGCTTGAACGAGCGATGGAAACGTACAGGCTTAGAGTCAGTCAGCCTCTTCCTCGTTCGATCTAATAGGATCATTCTCATTCTGTGGAGCCGTTCCGCAGTTCCCGGATCACCATCTGTGTGTGTGTAAACCTGAGTCATTCGAGAGCTCTGCTCGGCAAGGTACAGCAGCTCCTCTAATGACTCTTAATCTTTTCTTTAATTAAATCGTGCAGCCAACCTGAAAAATCTATCTTAATGCAAATGAGCAGGGCCCTTTTTGGCATTTGCTCACCGTAATGCACTAATAAGGTTAATTTAATAAAAATCTGTTCCAGTTTTTGCAGATAATTGTATGTTTTCTTTATCTGTTTTGCGCAGGAGACGTTTGTTTGCGGGGGTTTGTACAGGAGTGTGTTCGAGGTGAGCTGTGTGATCCTGACGATATCTCAGGCCGTTTTCATTACGGAGGAAAACGCAAGTCTCTGCAGATCTCGTGTGTGTGTTCGTCGTAACCCGTGAAGCCGATCCGAGACCTTCGCTGTCTGCGCCGCTCATTACGGACACTTTCCCACAGCGCCACAACATTACACCTTATATAAATATGACAAATGCTTTGTTTATTTCATATCATATTCATGAATAATTTAATGTTATCTTGGCTAAGGTGCGAACTAATATGAAAGCCCTGAATTATTAATTTAATATGCGTCGTAGCAGGTGATGTTTAATCTGTACGATAAACCATCTTTCCTGTGAATACCCAGCATACGCAGCAGTGGCCCGGTCTGGGGTTTATAATGAGGTTAATAGTGAAGCTGTTCTGACGGGTCAGCTAAAGCCTACCGGTACGACAGAACGACACCGTTTGACCGCAAAGAGCATCTTCCTCCAGTTGTAACAGCTTTAACTCTGTTACCTTAGATGTTATACTTCTCTATACCATTAGGGGGCGCTAATCATCCTCATAGATGAGTATTTAACCAGGTACTATACCTGCAGAAGTAGGCATATAAAATACAAAAGTCAGTCAGCAATAAAAATTATAGGGAAAGGAACAGGTGGGAGGAAATAATAATGACAAGACTGAGAGTAGATCATACAGGTCTGAATAGCACCTTGTTTTTATTGGGGAAAAGGAATAGTGAAAAGTGTGAAAACTGCGGGATTAAAGAAAATGTTGAACATGTAATTTTGCATTGTATATTGTTTGATTTGGAAAGACAGATATTTCACGATAGGGTACAGGAGGCAGGGCGAGAATGGAATCTGATGGGGTTATTGGGAACAGAAGGAGAAGGAAAGGGGATAAGAATCACCAAATTTCTTAAAGACACTGGGTTGGTGAACCTTAATAGGCTATATGCACGCATAAGTTCCGCATTTGACGCAAGGATGCTCTTCCGTTTCCGGTTGGGGAGATTAAAGCGGAGGAGAACCGAGGAAAACGGGATTATGGCAGAGTCTTCAAAATGTACTGTCCTCCCGTCTTTGAAACGAAACTTTCATATGTTTAGATGTAATTTTATATATAGTTATGTTTATTTAATATAATTTTAAAAAGAAGCATAAACACAACGAGGGGTGTCTGTTTTGTCTGTTTTTGTGACTAACCTTTCTTTAGTATAACCATGGAGTATAAAATTCAATATAAATTCTCAGTATTGCATTGGATTCTATGATCGGCGGAAGTTATCGAGCATCCTTAACCCTTCACCGGAAATACCGCCGTGCATAGAGCCCATAGGGTTTATAGTTGAGCGATATGATGTTACACACTCCAGTGCAGTAGGTGGCGGTATGCACTTTAAGTTGTTTGCAATCCGCCATTAACTAAGAAGAAAAAGAAGAAGAAGAAGAAGAAGAGAAGAAGAAGAAAAGAAGAAGAAGAAGAAGAAGAAGAAGAAGAAGAAGAAGAAGAAGAAGAAGAAGAAGGCAAGCATGTGGATAGAGGAAGCAATGGGCTGTTCCGTTTGACTTTATAAGGTCCTATGATTGAGGTGTTGCCTTCTTGGTCAATCAGTAAGTAGTATGTTTCTTTTCAAATATTACCAAGACCAGAGTGTATATGTATTTAATGTTTAATGTATAACTATGATATTGAATGTGTTGAGCATTGGGCTTTTCATGCTAATTGTGGCCGTGTCGTATGGACCTTTTTATTCCGGTGTTTCTTACATGCGTGAAAGTACTTGCTTCAGCTAACTTTCTGCTTTGTGAAATGGTGGTTGGATTATGACGCTTGGACGTTTAACGTGAACATTAGAGGTATTGGATTGCACTTGTGGAAGACAGGAGGACACATTTCCTATTTTTCAACATTGGGACTATCAAATTAAAAGTATTGACTTTTGCAAGGACATTTCCTCCATTACCCAGCCTTCTCGACTTCACCATCAGCTAAGTTTAATCATTCACTTTTCCAGTCTAGATTCCCTGAACGCTTAACTGTTCTTGTTTGATGACTGATGTTTTTCTGTTTTCTACCTTGTTTGTTTTTCTTTTGTATGATGTAAACATTTGAGATTTTGGGTTGGTGAATACATTATAAGCGTAAAGCTTGTGTCTGATTCTTCAGAAGTATAGCGGTGTAAACCAAAGCAAACTAGTTTTTTTTTTTTCTATACCTAAGCTAATATAAAGTCTTGCTATCTCTACTCTGATATATAACTTAAGCCGAAAAAGGTAACGGTTATATAGTGAAGACAATTCAAAAGTAGCCATGCATTCTGATGGATTAAACTGCAAATATTTAATTATATGGACCTTTTTAGAGTCTCCAAGTTATTAACATTGTAAATATAGCAAAGTTATTACACCTGTCCATTCTGTAACAGGGTCTAAAACACACTCTTAATTCAGTTAGAACTTCTTCAAACTTTAGCAAGATTTGCTCATTTGTGCTAAAAATATTTACATGAAATTTGTATCACAAGAATTTGTTTCCCACTTTGGTAACACTTTATTTGAAGGGGTGTGCATAAGACTGACATGACACTGTCATAAACATGACATAACACCTGTCATGAACATGAAGGAGTCTTTATGAATGTTTATGGCTGTTGTCATTAAGTGTCATTCGGTAAATTATGACACTTTTAATGCAAAGTTGACATTGTTTAAAATGTCTTTGTTATGACAACTTGACATTAACAAAGACAAAAATGTATTTGTTATGACAACTTGACATTACCCAAGACAAAAAT
This sequence comes from Chrosomus eos, assembly GCA_036326025.1. Classification (NCBI taxonomy): domain Eukaryota; kingdom Metazoa; phylum Chordata; class Actinopteri; order Cypriniformes; family Leuciscidae; genus Chrosomus; species Chrosomus eos. The sequence continues at coordinate 774,852 of CM070828.1, forward strand.
GTCTTGATTATGACAACTTGACATTAACAAAGACAGAAATGTCTTTGTTATGACAACTTAATATTAACCAAGAAATCATAACCTGTCAACCTGTCACAAATATGTCATAACAGGTCTAATTATCAAACTTCAAGCATTTTGCAGTGTAATAACCCTTAATGACATCTTTATAACTAGTACAATGTGTTCCACTTTACTTGAGGACAAGTAAAATATTCATGACACAGTTATAATGGTGTCATGACGGCCAAAGTTGTCACAGGTAGACAGATTATGATTTCTCGGATAATGTCAAGTTGTCATAACAAAGACATTTCCGTCTTTGTTAATGTCAAGTTGTCATAATCAAGACATTTTTGTCTTGGGTAATGTCAAGTTGTCATAACAAAGACATTTTAAACAATGTCAACTTTGCATTGAAAGTGTCATAATTTACCGAATGACACTTAATGACAACAGTCATAAACATTCATAAAGACTCCTTCATGTTCATGACAGGTGTTATGTCATGTTTATGACAGTGTCATGTCAGTCTTATGCACACCCCTTCAAATAAAGTGTTACCCACACTTTTTAACATGGGACAAATGGACTTATACTGGAATCACAAAGAGAGAGAAAACTTGGAAGTGCATAAGTGTGCACCCCCCTGAACTAGAACACCACATACACACACACACACACACACACACACACACACACACACACACACACACACACACACACACGTAAACAAGCTTTGCTCCTGCATTTTGGGTTGCGTATCCAACAGAGGCAGCGATCCTAAACTCCAGTGATGAGATGCAGGAGGAATCATCCTATCTGCCGGACTCTCGATAATCCTGATATAATCCTGGAGGGAGACTCATGTTTCTGCTTTAGTCATTTCAGTCACAGAGAGCTTTAAATCTCCTCAGTCTCTGATTTATCTGCTGTGGCATGAGGCTGTTTTTTTTTTTACTTAATATTAGAGTATCTGTTTGTTGCCGGATAATTTGTGTAACAGGAAAATGTGTTAGATTAAGCCCTGATGTGGAGCGCTTACGGCAGAAGTCAGTCAGATCCAGATAAAGCACAGCGGTAGAGCACTGACACACATCACAGCTCTCACACACCCATTATCAAACACTTTCCTTTTGTTCACATTCATCACCCAGAAATCTGCTTGACATCTGCCTTTCTGTTCAGCCGTTAGATCAACAGAAACTATTTGGATCTGAAAACCTTAATCAAATTTGCCCATGTTTGAGGACTTGCATCACTATGATATTGCTACACCTTGGCAACCACACATAACACTATAAATACCTGTATCCAGGATACAATGCACTAAAAGCACTGCACTAAAAAACAAACAAAGCTAAAAACACATTAGCAACTGCATAGCAATGCCCTGGCAACCTCCTAGCAACATCATAACACTGAAAACACCTTAACAATTTTACAGCTGCATAGCAACGCCCTGGCAACCCCCTAGCAACCCCATACCACTGAAAACACCTTAACAACTTTGCAGCTGCATAGCAATGCCCTGGCAACCTCCTAGCAACATCATAACACTGAAAACACCTTAACAACTTTGTCTACTTGGTTCATTGTGCTATTGTTAATAATTCACTTGATCTACAAGCCTGACTGTTTTATCATACAGAAGTGAGCATTAACCTTAAACTGGTTTTGCAGATTATAGGCCTATTAAATGTTCATGGGTGCACCTAGTCATTATTTATTCACAATCACAACAATATATATTACACATTTGACATCTTTTTTTATTACTGAATGCGATTTCTGCTAAACACTACACACGAGGTTCTCCAGGAAACGGGGGAGACTTGATCTTATCTCAAATATTATTCATCAACTTTTCACAACGTTCAAAAACTAAACTGCACAAATTCAGTGAGTGAAGCTGAAATTAGAGCAGTTAATCGATTTTACCTCAGAAAGGAAGTACATTTAAATGTTCATATTATCTGATTGAACGGTAAGAGAAACTGGGCCTGAAGGGGATTTGTGTGTGTGTGTGTGTGTGTGTGTGTGTGTGTGTGTGTGTGTGTGTGTGTGTGTGTGTGTGTGTGTGTGTGTGTGTGTGTGTGTGTTTGTGTGTGTGTGTGTTAATTATCGTGCCAGTGTGTTGACCTCAATATCAAAGCTCTCTGAAGGTATGTTGAGAGGCATGGAGAAAACCCGCTTCAGCAACGGATTAAAGACTCTTTTTAAACGGGTTGGATATTAGTTTAAGAGCAGAATTAGTTTTATAGCACAGTAAGTGCAGATTACATGAAAGAGAAGCTCTGTTCCAAAACCTAACGGTCTACAGCCTAGATAGACAGCAGCCTTCTAGCACCCTAACAAGGGGACGGGAGTGGTTCTGAATGAAGTGCACTAAACCCAGTGGAACCCATTAGAGTTTGGCCTTTAAAATCTGCTCAACTTTAAAGACCAGATAACTTTAAACAAACTTCTATGAACATTACTGGAAGAAGGTTTGTTTGCCAGGATAATGATGACTACCTTTAGGAAGAGGTTTAGTGAGAGATTGCATCTACATGTCTATAATGAGTATAATCTGAAGGAAAGCAGCTCAATAGCAGAGCAAGTGCACGAGTGTCTCGCAGGTTCTTTGCTGCACACATGATTGTAAGAACTCGCAAATGTGATTATTATGGTGTGTGAAGTCGTCTTGGGGATTAATGTTGTATTTTCTCAGGTCTAAAAGCAGCTGTTACCTGGTTTCCCCTCTTCAGCGCTGATTAGTGTCGTTCCAGAGGCGGAGCTACAAGCCTACCTGCCACTTTATAACCCTTTATAAAGCTCTTCTCTTAATCTGCCTTCAACACACACACACACACACACACACACACACACACACACACACACACACACACACACACACACACACACACACACACACACACACACACACACACACACACACACACACACACACACACACACACACACACCTCCTGTAACCCGGGCTGATGTCAGACGTGTGTGTGTGTGTGTCTGAATGACTGAGTGACTGAGTGAGTTTAGAAACAGAAACATATATTTTTTTTAAATTTAGGTTTATATATTGTAAGCTGCTTCATTGTTTGTTGTTTAATTTCTCATAGGAAGTTCATTATAATATGATTTGGAAATTCATAATTGTTCAAATTACTCTAATCAGAAAAAGATGGTGATGTACCTCCACTACAAAAAATACAGCAAGATTTGTATAGCTACTTCTACAAAATGATAAAGAATGTTTTTGCTTAATTTTTTTATGAAGGTGCAATATTACAATATAGTACAGTATTATTGTAGTTGGTTCAGTACATCAAAGTAACACGTTTAATTGTAAATTAATTTTAAGAAATTACTCTGTGGTGGCGTTCTTGTGCCTTTAAATCATAAATATGATCTGTGATCTTCATTTAAGATGCAGATTATTTAAAACTCTACTTCTACAAACCAATCAATAATTAATGTGTATCAGATGTTTTTTCATGCTTTTTTGTTTTTATCCAATTTATGGATGTGACTTAAATGCACCATTTGAAGAAATTGTGGGAAAGAATTCCATAAAATTAAAGTTTATAAATATGATGAAATCTACATAAATTTGCATTTACATATATTAATTTAGCAGATTCTCTGTGTTTCTTGAAATGCACAGAAATACATGCTACAAATTAAATTATTATAAACATCAATTGTAGATGTTGCTTTGAATTTCAATCCATTTTAATTCTGCTGCTTTAAATAAATTGTTTAAATTACAATTCTACTTCCTGTTTGCAACCTCAATTGAAATCCAGGCATTCTTAATTCAATTCTTAATGTCGCAGGAGTCTCAACGCTTGTTGGTGTGTGTGTGTGTGTGTGTGTGTGTGTGTGTGTGTGTGTGTGTGTGTGTGTGTGTGGTGTGTGTGTGTGTGTGTGTAATAGGTAAATCACCACCCCGTATCCCAGCATGCTCCCTGGTGGCAGGCGTCTCGTGTCAGAAGCGTAGCATAGCAACAGCGTGTCAGCGCCGCTACGACAACCGCTCTCCCGACGACCGAAAGAGACATCCGTCAATGTCTCGTTGCCATGTGATTCCTGCACTGGGATTTGCCGCTTGTGGAGATTCTTTACACAGGTCTAATCAAAACTCTACAGCTGAAGGAGGATGAGGGAGATTTAAAAAGATGGATACAGTGAGGCTTCTCTCTCGGGCTCTCTGTCTAACTCTGTAGTCTAACGCTGTGTGTGTGTGTTCAGGACGAGTTGTGTTCAGGACGAGGTTTAACGCTGAAGAGTGTGTTCAGGACGGGTGTGTTCAGGACGAGATCTAACGCTGAAGAGTGTGTTCAGGACGAGATCTAACGCTGAAGAGTGTGTTCAGGACGAGGTGTGTTCAGGACGAGGTGTGTTCAGGACGAGGTGTGTTCAGGACGAGGTGTGTTCAGGACGAGGTGTGTTCAGGACGGGGTGTGTTCAGGACGAGGTGTGTTCAGGACGAGGTGTGTTCAGGACGAGGTGTGTTCAGGACGAGGTGTGTTCAGGACGAGGTGTGTTCAGGACGAGGTGTGTTCAGGACGAGGTGTGTTCAGGACGGGGTGTGTTCAGGACGAGGTGTGTTCAGGACGAGGTGTGTTCAGGACGAGGTGTGTTTCAGGACGAGGTGTGTTCAGGACGAGGTGTGTTCAGGACGAGGTGTGTTCAGGACGAGGTGTGTTCAGGAAGGGTGTGTTTAGGACGAGGTCCAACACTGAAGGGTGTGTTCAGGACGAGGTGTGTTCAGGAAGGGTGTGTTCAGGACGAGGTGTGTTCAGGACGGGTGTGTTCAGGACGGGTGTGTTCAGGACGGGTGTGTTCAGGACGAGGTCTAACGCTGAAGGGTGTGTTCAGGACGGGTGTGTTCAGGACGAGGTGTGTTCAGGACGGGTGTGTTCAGGACGAGTGTGTTAGACGAAGGGTGTGTTCAGGACGGTGTGTTCAGGACGGGTGTGTTCAGGACGAGGTCTAACGCTGAAGGGTGTGTTCAGGACGGTGTGTTCAGGACGGGTGTGTTCAGACGAGGTGTGTTCAGGACGAGGTGTTGATTGTGTACGAGGTCTAACGCTGAAGGGTGTGTTCAGGACGGGTGTGTTCAGGACGGGTGTGTTCAGGACGAGTGTGTTCAGACGAGGTGTGTTCAGGACGGGTGTGTTCAGGACGGGTGTGTTCAGGACGGTGTGTTCAGGACGGTTGTTCAGGACGAGGTGTGTTCAGGAGTTACGAGGGTGTGTTCAGGACGGGTGTGTTCAGGACGGGTGTGTTCAGGACGGGTGTGTTCAGGACGGGTGTGTTCAGGACGGGTGTGTTAAGGACGAGGTCTAACGCTGAAGGTGTGTTCAGACGGGTGTGTTCAGGACGAGGTGTGTTCAGGACGAGGTGTGTTCAGGACGGGTGTTCAGGACGGGTGTGTTCAGGACGGGTGTGTTCAGGACGAGGTCACCTGAGTGTGTTCAGGACGGTGTGTTCAGGACGGGTGTGTTCAGGACGAGGTGTGTTCAGGACGGGTGTGTTCAGGACGGGTGTGTTCAGGACGGGTGTTTCAGGACGAGGTGTGTTCAGGACGGGTGTGTTAGGACGATGTCTAACGCTGAGGGTGTGTTTCAGGACGGGTGTGTTCAGGACGAGGTGTGTTCAGGACGAGTGTGTTCAGACGTGTTCAGAGGTGTGTTCAGGACGAGGTCTAACGCTGACAGGGTTGTTTCAGGACGAGGTGTGTTCAGGACGGGTGTTCAGGACGGTGTTCAGGACGGGTGTGTTCAGGACGGGTTGTTCAGAGTGGTTCAGGTGTCAGACGGTGTGTTCAGGACGGGTGTGTTCAGACGGGTGTGTGTACAGGACGAGGTGTGTTCAGGACGAGTGTGAGTTTCAGACAAGGTGTGTTCAGGACGGGTGTGTTCAGGACGAGGTCTAAGTAAGGTGTGTTCAGACGGGTGTGTTCAGGACGAGTGTGTTCAGGACGGGTGTGTTCAGGACGGGTGTGTTCAGGACGGGTGTGTTCAGGACGAGGTCTAACGCTGAAGGGTGTGTTCAGGACGGGTGTTTCAGGACGAGGTGTGTTCAGGACGGTGTGTTCAGGACGGGTGAGATTCAGACGGGTGTGTTCAGGACGGTGTGTTCAGGACGGGTGTGTTCAGGACGAGTCTAACGCTGAGGTGTGTTCAGGACGGGTGTGTTCAGGACGAGGTGTGTTCAGACGAGGTTAGCGACGGTGTGTTCAGACTGGAGGTGTGTTCAGGACGGGTTATCTAGGTGCAGGTCAGACGTGAGTGTGTTCAGGACGAGGTTGTCAGGAGTGTGTGTTCAGGACGGTGTGTTCAGGACGGGTGTGTTCAGGACGGGTGTGTTCAGGACGGGTGTGTTCAGGACAGGTCTATGTTGAAGGGTGTGTTCAGGACGGGGTGTGTTCAGACGAGGTGTGTGTTTCAGGACGGGTGTGTTCAGGACGAGGTGTGTTCAGACGAGGTGTGTTCAGGAGGGTGTGTTCAGGACGAGGTGTGTTAGGACGGTCGCTAAGGGTGTGTTCAGGACGGGTGTGTTCAGGAGGTCAGGTGTGTTCAGGACGGGTGTGTTCAGGACGAGGTGTGTTCAGAGGACGGGTGGTGTGTTCAGGACGGGTGTGTTCAGGACGGGGTGTGTGTTCAGGACGGGTGTCAGACGTTAGGACGGGTGTGTTCAGGACGGGTGTGTTCAGGACGGGTGTGTTCAGGACGGGTGTGTTAGGACGAGTTCTAACGCTGAAGGGTGTGTTCAGGACGGGTGTGTTCAGGACGAGGTGTGTTCAGGACGAGGTGTGTTCAGGACGGGTGTGTTCAGGATGGGTGTGTTCAGGACGAGGTCTAACTCTGAAGGGTTGTTCAGGACGAGGTGTGTTCAGGACGGGTGTGTTCAGAGGTAGCGAGGGTGTTCAGCGGTGTCAGGACGGTGTGTGTTCAGAGCGACGGGTGTGTTCAGGACGGGTGTGTTCAGGACGGGTGTGTTTCAGGACGTGGTCAGAGAGGTCTAACGCTGAGGGTGGTGTGTTCAGGACGAGGTGTGTTCAGAGACAAGGTCGTGTTTCAGGACGGGTGTGTTCAGGACGGGGTCAACGTGTCAGAGGGTGTGTTCAGGACGGGTGTGTTCAGGACGGTGTGTTCAGTGGGTTTCAGGACGGTGTGTTCAGGACGGGTGTGTTCAGGACGGGTGTGTTCAGGACTGAGGTCTAACGCTGAAGGGTGTGTTCAGGACGGGTGTGTTCAGGACGAGGTGTTTGAGGTTCAGGACGTGGTGTGTTCAGGACGGTGGTTCAGAGGTGTTTCAGGACGAGGTGGTCAGGGGTTGTTCAGGACGAGGTGTGTTCAGGACGGGTGTGTTCGGAGGACGGGTGTTCTACGTTGTTCAGGACGGGTGTGTTCAGGATTCGACGGTGTGTGTTCAGGACGGGTGTGTTCAGGACGAGGTCTAACGCTGAAGGTGTGTGTTCAGGACGTGTTGTGTGTTCAGGAGGTGTGTCAGACGGTGTGTTCAGGACGGGTGTGTCTACGCTGAAGGGTTGTGTTCAGGAGTGTGTCAACGGTGTGTTCAGGACGGTGTGTTCAGGACGGTGTGTCAGGACGGGTGTTAGATGAGTCTACGCGAGGGTGTGTTCGGACGGGTGTGTTCAGGACGAGTGTGTCAGCTGAAGGGTGTGTTCAGGACGGATGTGTTCAGGACGGGTGTGTTCAGGACGGATGTGTTCAGGACGGGTGTGTTCAGGACGGGTGTGTTCAGGACGGGTGTGTTCAGGACGGGTGTGTTCAGGACGAGGTCTAATGCTGAAGGGTGTGTTCAGGACGGTGTGTGCAGGACGGGTGTGTTCAGGACGGTTGTGTTCAGGACGGATGTGTTTAGGACGGGTGTGTTCAGGACGAGGTGTGTTCAGGACAGGGTGTGTTCAGGACGAGGTCTAACGCTGAAGAGTGTGTTCAGGACGGGTGTGTTCGGGACGGGTGTGTCCGGGACGGGTGTGTTCAGGACGATGTGTGTTCAGGACGAGGTGTGTTTAGGACGGGGTGTTCAGGACGAGGTGTGTTCAGGACGGGTGTGTTCAGGACAGGTGTGTTCAGGACGAGGTGTGTTCAGGACGAGGTCTAACGCTGAAGGGTGTGTTCAGGACGAGGTGTGTTCAGGACGAGGTGTGTTCAGAACGAGGTGTGTTCAGGACGAGGTGTTCAGGACGAGGTCTAACGCTGACGGGTGTGTTCAGTACGGGTGTGTTCAGGACGAGGTGTGTTCAGGACCGGGTGTGTTCAGGACGAGTGTGTTCAGGACGAGTGTGTTCAGGACGGGTGTGTTCAGGACGAGGTGTGTTCAGGACGACGTGTGTTCAAGACGGGTGTGTTTAGGACGGGTGTGTTCAGGACGGGTGTGTTCAGGACGGGTGTGTTCAGGACGGGTGTGTTCAGGACGGGTGTGTTAGGACGATGTCTAACGCTGAAGGGTGTGTTCAGGACGTGGTGTGTTCAGGACGAGGTGTGTTCAGGACGAGGTGTGTTCAGGACGGGTGTGTTCAGGATGGGTGTGTTCAGGACGAGGTCTAACGCTGAAGGGTTTGTTCAGGACGAGGTGTGTTCAGGACGGGGTGTGTTCAGGACGGGTGTGTTCAGGACGGGTGTGTTCAGGACGGGTGTGTTCAGGACGGGTGTGTTCAGGACGGGTGTGTTCAGGACGGGTGTGTTCAGGACGAGGTCTAACGCTGAAGGGTGTGTTCAGGACGAGGTGTGTTCAAGACAAGGTGTGTTCAGGACGGGTGTGTTCAGGACGAGGTCTAACGCTGAAGGGTGTTCAGGATGTGGTGTGTTCAGGACGAGGTGTGTTCAGGACGGGTGTGCTCAGGACGGGTGTGTTCAGGACGAGGTGTGTTCAGGATGATGTCTAACGCTGAAGGGTGTGTTCAGGACGGGTGTTTTCAGGACGAGTGTGTTCAGGACGGGTGAGTTCAGGACGGGTGAGTTCAGGACGGGTGAGTTCAGGACGGGTGTGTTCAGGACGGGTGTGTTCAGGACGGGTGTGTTAAGGACGAGGTCTAACGCTGAAGGGTGTGTTCCGGACGAGGTGTGTTCAGGGCGGGTGTGTTCAGGACGAGGTCTAACGCTGAAGGTTGTGTTCAGGACGTGGTGTGTTCAGGACGTGGTGTGTTCAGGACGAGGTGTGTTCATGACGGGTGTGTTCAGGACGGGTGTGTTCAGGACGAGGTGTGTTCAGGATGAGGTCTAATGCTGAAGGGTGTGTTCAGGACGGGTGTGTTCAGGACGAGGTGTGTTCAGTACGGGTGTGTTCAGGACGGGTGAGTTCAGGACGGGTGTGTTCAGGATGGGTGTTGTTAAGGACGAGGTCTAACGCTGAAGGGTGTGTTCAGGGCGAGGTGTGTTCAGGACGAGTGTGTTCAGGACGAGGTGTGTTCAGGACGGGTGTGTTCAGGACGGGTGTGTTCAGGACGAGGTCTAACGCTGAAGGGTGTGTTCAGGACGAGGTGTGTTCAGGACGAGGTGTGTTCAGGACGGGTGTGTTCAGGACGAGGTGTGTTCAGGATGGGTGTGTTCAGGACGAGGTCTAACGCTGAAGGGTGTGTTCAGGACGAGGTGTGTTCAGGAAGAGGTGTGTTCAGGACGAGGTGTGTTCAGGACGGGTGTGTGTTCAGGACGGGGTGTGTTCAGGACGGGTGTGTTCAGGACGGGTGTGTTCAGGACGGGTGTGTTCAGGACGGGTGTGTTCAGGACGGGTGTGTTCAGGACGAGGTCTAACGCTGAAGGGTGTTTTCAGGACGAGGTGTGTTCAGGACGAGGTGTGTTCAGGACGAGGTGTGTTCAGGACGGGTGTGTTCAGGACGGGTGTGTTAAGGACGAGGTCTAACGCTGAAGAGTGTGTTCAGGACGAGGTGTGTTCAGGACGAGGTGTGTTCAGGACGAGGTGTGTTCAGGACGAGTTGTGTTCAGGACGGGTGTGTTCAGGACGGGTGTGTTCAGGACGAGGTGTGTTCAGGATGGGTGTGTTCAGGACGAGGTCTAACGCTGAAGGGTGTGTTCAGGACGTGGTGTGTTCAGGACGAGGTGTGTTCAGGACGTGTGTGTTCAGGACGGGTGTGTTCAGAACGAGGTGTGTTCAGATGTGGTCTAACGCTGAAGGGTGTGTTCAGAACGGGTGTGTTCAAGACGGGTGTGTTCAGGACCAGGTGTGTTCAGGATGGGTGTGTTCAGGACGGGTGGTTTCAGGACGAGGTGTGTTCAGGACGGTGTGTTCAGGACGAGGTCTAACGCTGAAGGGTGTGTTCAGGATGGGTGTGTTCAGGACGGGTGTGTTCGGGACGGGTGTGTTTCAGGACGAGGTGTGTTCAGGACGAGGTGTGTTCAGGACGGGTGTGTTCAGGACGGGTGTGTTCAGGACGGGTGTGTTAAGGACGAGGTCTAACGCTGAAGGGTGTGTTCAGGACGAGGTTTGTTCAGGACGAGGTGTGTTCAGGACGGTGTGTACAGGACGGGGTCTAATGCTGAAGGGTGTGTTCAGGACGAGGTGTGTTCAGGATGGGTGTGTTCAGGACGGGTGTGTTCAGGACGAGGTCTATCGCTGAATGGTGTGATCAGGACGAGTGGGTTCAGGTTTGAGGGTGTGTTCAGGACGGGTGTGTTCAGGACGAGTGTGTTTTCAGGACGAGGTGTGTTCAGGACGAGGTGTGTTCAGGACGAGGTTGTTTCAGGGCGGGTGTGTTCAGGACGAGGTGTAACGCTGAAGGGTGTGTTCAGGACGAGGTCTAACGCTGAAGGTTGTGTTCAGGACGTGGTGTGTTCAGGACGAGGTGTGTTCAGGACGGGTGTGTTCAGGACGAGGTGTGTTCAGGATGAGGTCTAACACTGAATGGTTGTGTTCAGGACGAGGTGTGTTCAGGACGGGTGTGTTCAGGACGGGTGTGTTCAGGAACGAGGTGTGTTCAGGACGGGTGTGTTCAGGACGAGGTCTAACGCTGAAGGGTGTGTTCGGGACGGATGTGTTCGGGACGGGTGTGTTCGGGACGGGTGTGTTCGGGACGGGTGTGTTCGGGACGGGTGTGTTCAGGACGAGGTGTGTTCAGGATGAGGTCTAATGCTGAAGGGTGTGTGTTCAGGACGGGTGTGTTCAGGACGAGGTGGGTTCAGTACGGGTGTGTTCAGGACGGGTGTGTTCAGGACGAGGTGTGTTCAGGAAGGGTGTTGTTTAGGACGAGGTCCAACACTGAAGGGTGTGTTCAGGACGAGGTGTGTTCAGGAAGGGTGTGTTTAGGACGAGGTCCAACACTGAAGGGTGTGTTCAGGACGGGTGTGTTCAGGAGGGTGTGTTCAGGACGAGGTGTGTTCAGGACGGGTGTGTTCAGGACGGGTGTGTTCAGGACGGGTGTGTTCAGACGGGTGTGTTCAGGACGAGGGTCTAATGTCGAAGGTTGTGGATTTTCAGGACGAGGTGTGTTCAGGACAAGGTGTGTTTCAGGACGGTGTGTTCAGGACGGTGTGTGTTCAGGACGAGTGTGTTCAGGATGAGGTCTAACGCTGAAGGTGTGTTCAGGACGAGTGTGTTCAGGACGGGTGTGTTCAGGACGGGTGTGTTCAGGACGAGGTCTAACGCTGAAGGTGTGTTAAGGACGAGGTGTGTTCAGGACGGATGTGTTCAGACGAGGTCTAACGCTGAGAGAGGTGTGTTCAGGACGGGTGTGTTCAGGACGGGTGTGTTCAGGACGGGTGTGTTCAGGACAAGGTCTAACGCTGAAGGGTGTGTTCAGGACGGGTGTGTTCAGGACGGTGTGTTCAGGACGGGTGTGTTCAGGACGGGTGTTGTTCAGGATGGGTGTGTTCAGGATCAAGGTCTAAGCTGAAGGGTGTGTTCAGGACGGATGTGTTCAGGACGGGTGTGTTCAGGACGGATGTGTTCAGGACGGGTGTGTTCAGGACGGGTGTGTTCAGGACGGGTGTTTCAGGACGGGTGTGTTCAGGACGAGGTCTAATGCTGAAGGGTGTGTTCAGGACGGTGTACGGACGGTGTGTTCAGGACGGTGTGTTCAGGACGGATGTGTTTAGGACGGGTGTGTTCAGGACGAGGTGTGTTCAGGACAGGGTGTGTTCAGGACGAGGTCTAACGCTGAAGAGTGTGTTCAGGATGGTGTGTGTTCGGGACGGGTGTGTCCGGACGAGGTGTTGTTCAAGGACGATGTGTATGTTCAGGACGAGTGGTTTAAGGACGGGGTGTGTTCAGGACGAGGTGTGTTCAGGACGGGTGTGTTCAGGACAGGTGTGTGTTCAGGACGAGGTGTGTTCAGGACGAGGTCTAACGCTGAAGTGGTGTGTTCAGGACGAGGTGTGTTCAGGACGAGGTGTGTTCAGACGAGGTGGTTCAGGACGAGGTGTTCAGGACGAGGTCTACGCTGACGGGTGTGTTCAGGACGGGTGTGTTCAGGACGAGGTGTGTTCAGTACGGGTGATTTCAGGACGAGGTTGTGTTCAGGACCAGGTGTGTTCAGGACGGGTGTGTTCAGGACGAGGTGTGTTCAGGACGAGTGTGTTCAGGACGGGTGTGTTCAGGACGAGGTGTGTTTAGGACGACGTGTGTTCAAGACGGGTGTGTTTAGGACGGGTGTGTTAGGACGGGTGTGTTCAAGACGGGTGTGTTCAGGACGGGTGTGTTCAGGACGGGTGTGTTAGGACGATGTCTAACGCTGAAGGGTGTGTTCAGGACGTGGTGTGTTCAGGACGAGGTGTGTTCAGGACGAGGTGTGTTCAGGACGGGTGTGTTCAGGATGGGTGTGTTCAGGACGAGGTCTAACGCTGAAGGGTTTGTTCAGGACGAGGTGTGTTCAGGACGGGGTGTGTTCAGGACGGGGTGTGTTCAGGACGGGTGTGTTCAGGACGGGTGTGTTCAGGACGGGTGTGTTCAGGACGGGTGTGTTCAGGACGGGTGTGTTCAGGACGGGTGTGTTAAGACGAGGTCTAACGCTGAAGGGTGTGTTCAGGACGAGGTGTGTTTCAAGACAAGGTGTGTTCAGGACGGGTGTGTTCAGGACGAGGTCTAACGCTGAAGGGTGGTGTTCAGGATGGGTGTGTTCAGGACGAGGTGTGTTCAGGACGGTGTGCTCAGGACGGGTTGTGTTCAGGACGAGGTGTGTTCAGGATGATGTCTAACGCTGAAGGGTGTGTTCAGGACGGGTGTTTTCAGGACGAGTGTGTTCAGGACGGTGTAGTTCAGGACGGTGTAGTTCAGGACGGGTGAGTTCAGGAGGTGTGTTCAGGACGGTGTGTTCAGACGGTGTGTTAGGACGAGGGTTCTAACGGAAGGGTGTGTTTCCGGACGAGGTGTGTTCAGGCGGGTGTGTTCAGGACGAGGTCTAACGCTGAAGGTTGTGTTCAGGACGTGGTGTTTAATGACGTGGTGTGTTTCAGGACGAGGTGTGTTCAGGACGGGTGTGTTCAGGACGGGTGTGTTCAGGACGAGGTGTGTTCAGGATGAGGTCTAATGCTGAAGGGTGTGTTCAGGACGGGTGTGTTCAGGACGAGGTGTGTTCAGTACGGGTGTGTTCAGGACGGGTGAGTTCAGGACGGGTGTGTTCAGGACGTGGTGTTGTTACAGGACGGGTCAACGCTGAGGTGTGTTCAGGAGGTGTGTTCAGGACGAGGTGTGTTCAGGACGAGGTGTTCAGGACGGTGTGTTCAGGACGGGTGTGTTCAGGACGAGGTCTAACGCTGAAGGTGTGTTCAGGACGAGGTGTGTTCAGGACGAGGTGTTTCAGGACGGTGTGTTCAGGACGAGGTGTGTTCAGGATGGTGTGTTCAGGACGAGGTCTAACGCTGAAGGTGTGTTCAGGACGGTGTGTTCAGAGAGAGGTGTGTTCAGGACGAGTGTGTTCAGGACGGGTGTGTTCAGGACGGGTGTGTTCAGGACGGGTGTGTTCAGAGGGTGTGTTCAGGACGGGTGTGTTCAGGACGGGTGTGTTCAGGACGGGTGTGTTAAGGACGAGGTCTAACGCTGAAGGGTGTTTTCAGGACGAGGTGTGTTCAGGACGAGGTGTGTTCAGGACGGGTGTGTTCAGGACGGGTGTGTTCAGGACGGGTGTGTTAAGGACGAGGTCTAACCTGAAGAGTGTGTTCAGGACGAGGTGTGTTCAGGACGAGGTGTGTTCAGGACGAGGTGTGTTCAGGACGAGTTGTGTTCAGGACGGGTGTGTTTCAGGACGGGTGTGTTCAGGACGAGGTGTGTTCAGATGGGTGTGTTCAGGACGGGTTCTAACGCTGAAGGGTGTGTTCAGGACGTGGTGTGTTCAGGACGAGGTGTGTTCAGGACGGTGTGTGTTCAGGACGGGTGTGTTCAGGACGGTGTGTTCAGGACGGGTGTGTTCAGGACGGGTGTGTTCAGGACGGGTTGTTCAGGACGGGTTGTTCAGGACGGGTGTGTTCAGGACGGGTGTGTTAGGACGAGGTCAAGCTGAAGGGTGTGTTCAGGACGAGGTGTGTTCAGGACGAGGTGTCAGACGGGTGTGTTCGGGACGAGGTGTGTTCAGGACGAGGTGTGTTCAGGACGGGTGTGTTCAGGACGAGGTCTACATGAAGGGTGTGTTCAGGACGAGGTGTGTTCAGGACGGGTGTGTTCAGGACGAGGTCTAACCTGAAGGGTGTGTTCAGGACGAGGTGTGTTCAGGAAGAGGTGTGTTCAGGACGGTGTAGTCAGGACGAGTGTTCAGGACGGGTGTGTTCAGGACGGGTGTGTTCAGGACGGGTGTGTTCAGGACGGGTGTGTTCAGGACGGGTGTGTTCAGGACGGGTGTGTTAAGGACGAGGTCTAACACTGAAGAGTGTGTTCAGGACGAGGTGTGTTCAGGACGAGGTGTGTTCAGACGAGTTGTGTTCAGAACGGGTGTGTTCAGGACGGGTGTGTTCAGGACGAGGTGTGTTCAGGATGGTGTGTTCAGGACGAGGTCTAACGCTGAAGGGTGTTCAGGACGTGGTGTGTTCAGGACGAGGTGTGTTCAGGACGGTGTGTTCAGGACGGGTGTGTTCAGAACGGGTGTGTTCAGGATGTGTGTTCAACGTGTTTCAGAGTGGTGGTTCAGAACGGGTGTGTTCAAGGACGGGTGTGTTCAGGACAGGTGTGTTCAGGACGGGGTGTGTTCAGGACGGGTGTGTTCAGGACGAGGTGTGTTCAGGACGAGGTGTGTTCAGGACGGGTGTGTTCAGGACGGGTGTGTTCAGGACGGGTGTGTCAGGACGGGTGTTGTTAGGACGAGGTCTAACGCTGAAGGGTGTGTTCAGGACGAGGTTGTTCAGGACGAGGTGTTTCAGGACGGGTGTGTTCAGGACGGGTGTTAGTGAAGGGTGTGTTCAGGACGGTGTGTTCAGGAGGGTGTGTTCAGGACGGGTGTGTTCAGGACGAGTCTACGCTGATGGTGTGATCAGGACGGTGTGTTCAGGAGAGGTGTGTTCAGGACGGTGTGTCAGACGTGGTTCAGGACGGTGTGTTCAGGACGAGGTGTGTTCAGGACGAGGTGTGTTCAGGACGAGGTGTGTTCAGGACGGGTGTGTTCAGGACGGTGTGTTAAGGACGAGGTCTAACACTGAAGAGTGTGTTCAGGACGAGTTGTGTTCAGGACGAGGTGTGTTCAGGACGAGTTGTGTTCAGGACGGGTGTGTTCAGGACGGGTGTGTTCAGGACGAGGTGTGTTCAGGATGGGTGTGTTCAGGACGAGGTCTAACGCTGAAGGGTGTGTTCAGGACGTGGTGTGTTCAGGACGAGGTGTGTTCAGGACGTGTGTGTTCAGGACGGGTGTGTTCAGAACGAGGTGTGTTCAGGATGTGGTCTAACGCTGAAGGGTGTGTTCAGAACGGGTGTGTTCAAGACGGTGTGTGTTCAGGACCAGGTGTGTTCAGGATGGGTGTGTTCAGGACGGGTGTGTTCAGGACGAGGTGTGTTCAGGACGGGTGTGTTCAGGACGAGGTCTAACGCTGAAGGGTGTGTTTCAGGATGGGTGTGTTCAGGACGGGTGTGTTCGGGACGGGTGTGTTCAGGACGAGGTGTGTTCAGGACGAGGTGTGTTCAGGACGGGTGTGTTCAGGACGGGTGTGTTCAGGACGGGTGTGTTCAGGACGGTGTGTTAAGGACGAGGTCTAACGCTGAAGGGTGTGTTCAGGACGAGGTTTGTTCAGGACGAGGTGTGTTCAGGACGGGTGTGTACAGGACGGGGTCTAATGCTGAAGTGGTGTGTTCAGGACGAGGTGTGTTCAGGATGGGTGTGTTCAGGACGGGTGTTGAAGGTTGTGTTCAGGACGTGGTGTGTTCAGGACGAGGTGTGTTCAGGACGGGTGTGTTCAGGACGGGTGTGTTCAGGACGAGGTGTGTTCAGGATGTGGTCTAACGCTGAAGGGTGTGTTCAGGACGGGTGTGTTCAAGATGGGTGTTTTTAGGACGAGGTGTTTTCAGGACGGGTGTGTTCAGGACGGGTGTGTTCAGGACGGGTGTGTTCAAGACGGGTGTGTTCAGGACGAGGTGTGTTCAGGACGGGTGTGTTCAGGACGGGTGTGTGTTCAGGACGGGTGTGTTCAGGACGAGGTGTGTTCAGGACGGGTGTGTTCAGGACGAGGTCTAACGCTGAAGGTGTGTTCAGGATGGGTGTGTTCAGGACGGGTGTGTTCAGGACGGGTGTGTTCGGGACGGGTGTGTTCGGGACGGGTGTGTTCAGGACGAGGTGTGTTCAGGACGGGTGTGTTCAGGACGGGTGTGTTCGGGACGGGTGTGTTCGGGACGGGTGTGTTCAGGACGAGGTGTGTTCAGGACGGGTGTGTTCAGGACGGGTGTGTTCAGGACGGGTGTGTTCAGGACGGGTGTGTTCAGGACGGGTGTGTTCAGGACGGGTTTGTTCAGGATGGGTTTGTTCAGGGTGGGTGTGTTCAGGACGGGTGTGTTAAGGACGAGGTCTAACGCTGAAGGGTGTGTTCAGGACGAGGTGTGTTCAGGACGGGTGTGTTCAGGACGGGTGTGTTCAGGACGAGGTGTGTTCAGGACGGGTGTGTTCAGGACGGGTGTGTTCAGGACGAGGTCTGACACTGAAGGGTGTGTTCTGGACGAGGTGTGTTCAGGACGGGTGTTTTGAGGACGGGGTGTGTTCAGGACGGGGTGTGTTCAGGACGGGTGTGTTCAGGACGGGTGTGTTCAGGACGAGGTCTAACGCTGAAGGGTGTGTTCAGGACGAGGTGTGTTCAGGACGAGGTGTGTTCAGGACGGGTGTGTTCAGGACGGGTGTGTTCAGGACGGGTGTGTTCAGGACGAGGTGTGTTCAGGACGGGTGTGTTCAGGACGAGGTCTAACGCTGAAGGGTGTGTTCGGGACAGGTGTGTTCGGGACGGGTGTGTTCAGGACGAGGTGTGTTCAGGACGAGTTGTGTTCAGGACGGGTGTGTTCAGGACGGGTGTGTTCAGGACGGGTGTGTTCAGGACGAGGTCTAACGCTGAAGGGTGTGTTCAGGATGATGTGTGTTCAGGACGGGTGTGTTAAGGACGAGGTCTAACGCTGAAGGGTGTGTTCAGGACGGGTGTGTTAAGGACGAGGTCTAACGCTGAAGGGTGTGTTCAGGACGAGGTGTGTTCAGGACGAGGTGTGTTCAGGACGGGTGTGTTCAGGACGGTGTGTGTTCACGACGGGTGTGTTCAGGACTGGTGTGTTCAGGACGAGGTGTGTTCAGGACGGGTGTGTTCAGGACGAGGTCTAACGCTGAAGGGTGTGTTCAGGACGAAATGTGTTCAGGACGAGGTGTGTTCAGGACGAGGTGTGTTCAGGATGAGGTGTGTTCAGGACGAGGTGTGTTCAGGACGGGTGTGTTCGGGACGAGGTCTGTTCAGGATGAGGTGTGTTCAGGACGGGGTGTGTTCAGGATGGGTGTGTTCAGGACGGGTATGTTCGGGACGGGTGTGTTTGGGACGGGTGTGTTCAGGACGAGGTGTGTTCCGGACGAGGTGTGTTCAGGACGGGTGTGTTAAGGACGAGGTCTAACGCTGAAGGGTGTGTTCAGGACGAGGTGTGTTCAGGACGGGTGTGTTCAGGACGGGTGTTTTCAGGACGAGGTCTAACGCTGAAGGTTGTGTTCAGGACGTGGTGTGTTCAGGACGAGGTGTGTTCAGGACGGTGTGTTCAGGACGGGTGTGTTCAGGACGAGGTGTGTTCAGGATGTGGTCTAACGCTGAAGGGTGTGTTCAGAACGGGTGTGTTCAAGACGGGTGTGTTCAGGACGAGGTCTGTTCAGGATGGGTGTGTTCAGGACGGGTGTGTTCAGGACGAGGTGTGTTCAGGACGGGTGTGTTCAGGACGAGGTCTAACGCTGAAGGGTGTGTTCAGGATGGGTGTGTTCAAAACGGGTGTGTTCGGGACGGGTGTGTTTAGGACGAGGTGTGTTCAGGACGGGTGTGTTCAGGACGGGTGTGTTCAGGACGGGTGTGTTCAGGACGGGTGGTTCAGGACGGGTGTGTTCAGGACGGGTGTGTTCAGGACGGGTGTGTTAAGGACGAGGTCTAACGCTGAAGGGTGTGTTCAGGACGAGGTTTGTTCAGGACGAGGTGTGTTCAGGACGGGTGTGTTCAGGACGGTGTGTACAGGACGGGGTCTAATGCTGAAGGGTGTGTTCAGGACGAGGTGTGTTCAGGATGGGTGTGTTCAGGACGGTGTGTGTTCAGGACGAGGTCTATCGCTGAATGGTGTGATCAGGACGAGTGTGTTCAGGATGAGGTGTGTTCAGGACGGGTGTGTTCAGGACGAGTGTGTTCAGGACGAGGTGTGTTCAGGACGAGGTGTGTTCAGGACGAGGTGTGTTCAGGGCGGGTGTGTTCAGGACGAGGTCTAACGCTGAAGGGTGTGTTCAGGACGAGGTCTAACGCTGAAGGTTGTGTTCAGGACGTGGTGTGTTCAGGACGAGGTGTGTTCAGGACGGGTGTGTTCAGGACGAGGTGTGTTCAGGATGAGGTCTAACACTGAATGGTGTGTTCAGGACGAGGTGTGTTCAGGACGGGTGTGTTCAGGACGGGTGTGTTCAGGAACGAGGTGTGTTCAGGACGGGTGTGTTTCAGGACGAGGTCTAACGCTGAAGGGTGTGTTAGGGACGGGTGTGTTCGGACGGGTGTGTTCGGGACGGGTGTGTTCGGGACGGGTGTGTTCGGGACGGGTGTGTTCGGGACGGGTGTGTTCAGGATGAGGTGTGTTCAGGACGGGGTGTGTTCAGGACAGGTGTGTTCAGGACGGGTGTGTTCAGGACGGGTGTGTTCAGGACGGGTGCGTTCAGGACGGGTGCGTTCAGGACGGGTGTGTTCAGGACGGGTGTGTTCAGGACGGGTGTGTTAAGGACGAGGTCTAACGCTGAAGGGTGTGTTCAGGACGAGGTTTGTTCAGGACGAGGTGTGTTCAGGACGGGTGTGTTCAGGACGGGTGTGTACAGGACGGGTCTAATGCTGAAGGGTGTGTTCAGGACGAGGTGTGTTCAGGATGGGTGTGTTCAGGACGGGTGTGTTCAGGACGAGGTCTATCGCTGAATGGTGTGATCAGGACGAGTGTGTTCAGGATGAGGTGTGTTCAGGACAGGTGTGTTCAGGACGAGTGTGTTCAGGACGAGGTGTGTTCAGGACGAGGTGTGTTCAGGACGAGGTGTGTTCAGGGCGGGTGTGTTCAGGACGAGGTCTAACGCTGAAGGGTGTGTTCAGGACGAGGTCTAACGCTGAAGGTTGTGTTCAGGACGTGGTGTGTTCAGGACGAGGTGTGTTCAGGACGGGTGTGTTCAGGACGAGGTGTGTTCAGGATGAGGTCTAACACTGAATGGTGTGTTCAGGACGAGGTGTGTTCAGGACGGGTGTTTCAGGACGGGTGTGTTCAGGAACGAGGTGTGTTCAGGACGGGTGTGTTCAGGACGAGGTCTAACGCTGAAGGGTGTGTTAGGGACGGGTGTGTTCGGGACGGGTGTGTTCGGGACGGGTGTGTTCGGGACGGGTGTGTTCGGGACGGGTGTGTTCGGGACGGGTGTGTTCAGGATGAGGTGTGTTCAGGACGGGGTGTGTTCAGGACAGGTGTGTTCAG
The DNA here is from genome assembly GCA_036326025.1 of Chrosomus eos. Taxonomy (NCBI): domain Eukaryota; kingdom Metazoa; phylum Chordata; class Actinopteri; order Cypriniformes; family Leuciscidae; genus Chrosomus; species Chrosomus eos. The sequence continues at coordinate 794,955 of CM070828.1, forward strand.
GACGGGTGTGTTCAGGACGGGTGTGTTCAGGACGGGTGCGTTCAGGACGGGTGCGTTCAGGACGGGTGTGTTCAGGACGGGTGTGTTCAGGACGGGTGTGTTAAGGACGATGTAAAGACTTTAGGCGGGATCTAATCCTTGGGGAATTTGCATATCATAATTAATAACTGGTAATTAATAATTATTCATACATGTTTGGATTAGATCAGTCTTACATGTTAATAAATCTCCCTCTAAAGGAGAATGTCATTTTACCTGGATGTATACATGCAATCCTTTCATTTTAACAAGTTGATTGCAGTTAATTACACAGATCACGTCTTACAAAGCAGGCAAAATTAATTTAGCTCAATTGTCAGAATAATATTGTGGGGGTTCCCCAATATTATCTTACTTTATAGGATTGCAGGAAACGCAATTCTCTGGCCAGAAGAATTGGGCTTCCTGCCCCATAATAAGTACTCTTTAAAATATTAATTATTGAAATAATTAATTAATTCGTAAAGCTTGTAGCATAAGATCTTTGGCAATTAAGGGATTTGAGAATGAGCAAAGAGATTGAATCAATCAGTCAAGTGAATATAATGATTTAATAAAGGCATGTCTACTTATATATATTTACTACGTTACAGGAATACATGTATTTACAAACATTAACACGAACGAAACACATTAAGACATTGATGAACGAGAAATGCGTAAAGTTTGGGCAATGGATGACTTACACGCGTTAGCGAGTAAGAGAGAGAGAGAGAGAGAGAGAGAGAGAGAGAGAGAGAGAGAGAGAGAGAGAGAGAAGAGAGAGAGAGAGAGAGAGAGAGAGAGAAGAGTGAGAGAGAGAGAACATTGGCATACTTCCTCCTAAGACATTCACCTTTCTGATTACAACACGAAACATCATCTTAATGCTCCTTAGAAGCGTTATAAAGAGATACTTGCACAAGTTATGGGTCTCGCTGCATTGTCGCATTCCTGAAGGCCTGTCCCGGCCGCGTGCGTGAGCGGAGTCCTTTGTGTGTGTAAGCGTCACGTGTTGTCTCTGGGCGCTCGTGTTGCGCGGCGGTTTAAAGTCTTTGAGTAGCATTACCAATGAAAAATAGTTCGACTGAGTCCGTTTCACTTGATGGAAGTGAACAGAGTCGACTACGAAAACAAAACTTTGACTAACAAAGAAAAATCTCCGAAGGGAGATCCCAGAGAAGCACGTGGGCATCTCTCAGTACGACGCGTCACGTGGTTACGTGCGCGTGCTTCTCCTTCAGAGAGAGAGAGAGCGTCTTTGCAGTGTCCCTTGTAGTTGGATTTGCTGAAGAGATATGTCACGCGGGGTTCTTTTCACTCGTCGATCGGAATTAAACCCGGGGACTTATCTTAAAAACACAAACTAAACTAGAACACATAAAAGAAAGGCGAAAAAGCTCGCCAGGAGGCGAGACGTTACATCATGACACGCGGACATGGACGTAAGAGAGAGTTTTAACTGGTGTTCAGTCCTTTTGAAGCCCTGACTTTTCCGCCTTCTTTTGGAAGAGGGTCCAATCAGGAGCTTTCTCTTTGGGGGGAGGTTTTATGGCCCATGGTGTTCTAACCAGGCATTTGACTCCCTAATTTCATTGGGTGTTTAAGGGAAGAATCTTCACAATTTTTATAATACTAGTGTGTCACCAAGTTTAGCAAAATGTAATGTCAATTAACAAATGGGGAACGAAGATTGGAGTTTATCAAGACCAAACTTGCCAAAAACGGATTTGGTTAAACAGTTTGCAAAGTTTAAGACCTTATACCATTAGTTTCCCAACACATAGATCAAACCCCTAAAAGACAAATCGTAAGATGAGATTAGATACATTGTTCGTATAATTCAAAAGGGGAAGTATAATAGAATATATATGAATGCAGAATTCATTTCTCCTTCGTTAGAATTCTAGGGAATACGCAGTTACATGTAAAAATACATAATGGTAAACTCAGTTATTTCAATGTAACATGAACAAACAAACACATAAAACACATTGAATATTTCTGTTTAAAATGTCTTTTAAAAAGAGAAGTTTCTTTTCTCTGTAACATTCACTTCCTGTGGCACATCCCACATTCCTGGGGGGGATGTGTGTGTGTGTGTGTGTGTGTGTTAATTTTGAGTCCTGGGGGTGGGGAACGCTGGTTTGGAAGCTTCCCGGCCTTTGAAGGCTCTTAGGATTTTAGTTATCCAGAATATATTTAATTATTCAGATTCACCCTAAATACGCTACAACGAGGTCTAACACTGAAGGGTGTGTTCAGGACGAGGTGTGTTCAGGACGAGGTGTGTTCAGGACGGGTGTGTTCAGGACGAGGTCTAACGCTGAAGGTTGTGTTCAGGACGTGGTGTGTTCAGGACGAGGTGTGTTCAGGACGGGTGTGTTCAGGACGGGTGTGTTCAGGACGAGGTGTGTTCAGGATGTGGTCTAACGCTGAAGGGTGTGTTCAGGACGGGTGTGTTCAAGACGGGTGTGTTCAGGACGAGGTGTTTTCAGGACGGGTGTGTTCAGGACGGGTGTGTTCAGGACGGGTGTGTTCAAGACGGGTGTGTTCAGGACGAGGTGTTTTCAGGACGGGTGTGTTCAGGACGGGTGTGTTCAGGACGAGGTGTGTTCAGGACGGTGTGTGTTCAGGACGAGGTCTAACGCTGAAGGGTGTGTTCAGGATGGGTGTGTTCGGGACGGGTGTGTTCAGGACGGGTGTGTTCGGGACGGGTGTGTTCGGGACGGGTGTGTTCGGGACGGGTGTGTTCAGGACGAGGTGTGTTCAGGACGAGGTGTGTTCAGGACGGGTGTGTTTCAGGACGGGTGTGTTCAGGACGGTGTTTCGGTCGGACGGGTGTGTTCAGGACGAGGTGTGTTCAGGACGGGTGTGTTCAGGACGGTGTGTGTTCAGGACGGGTGTGTTCAGGACGGGTTTGTTCAGGACGGTTTGTTCAGGACGGGTTTGTTCAGGACGGGTGTGTTCAGGACGGGTGTGTTAAGGACGAGGTCTAACGCTGAAGGGTGTGTTCAGGACGAGGTTGTGTTCAGGACGAGGTGTGTTCAGGACGGGTGTGTTCAGGACGGGTGTGTTCAGGACGAGGTGTGTTCAGGACGAGGTGTGTTCAGGACGGGTGTGTTCAGGACGAGGTCTGACACTGAAGGGTGTGTTCAGGACGAGGTGTGTTCAGGACGAGGTGTGTTCAGGACGGTTGTGTTCAGGACGGTTGTGTTCAGGACGGGTGTGTTCAGGACGAGGTGTGTTAAGGACGAGGTCTAACGCTGAAGGGTGTGTTCAGGACGAGGTGTGTTCAGGACAAGGTGTGTTCAGGACGAGGTGGTGTTCAGGACGGGTGTGTTCAGGACGAGGTCTAACGCTGAAGGGTGTGTTCAGGACGAGGTGTGTTCAGGACGGGTGTGTACAGGACGGGGTCTAATGCTGAAGGGTGTGTTCAGGACGAGGTGTGTTCAGGATGGGTGTGTTGAGGACGGGTGTGTTCAGGACGAGGTCTATCGCTGAATGGTGTGATCAAGACGAGGTGTGTTCAGGATGATGTGTGTTCAGGACGGGTGTGTCCAGGACGAGGTGTGTTCAGGACGAGTGTGTGTTTAGGACGAGGTGTGTTCAGGACGAGGTGTGTTCAGGACGGGTGTGTTCAGGACGAGTTGTGTTCAGGAGAGGTGTGTTCAGGACGAGGTGTGTTCAGGACGAGGTGTGTTCAGGACGGGGTGTGTTCAGGACGGGTGTGTTCAGGACGGGTGTGTTCAGGACAAGGTCTAAAGCTGAAGGGTGTGTTCAGGACGGGTGTGTTCAGGACGGGTGTGTACAGGACGAGGTGTGTTCAGGACGAGGTGTGTTCAGGACGGGTGTGTTCAGGACGGGTGTGTTCAGGACGAGGTCTAACGCTGAAGGTTGTGTTCAGGACGGGTGTGTTCAGGACGGGTGTCTTCAGGACGGGTGTGTTCAGGACGGGTGTGTTCAGGACGAGGTGTGTTCAGGACGGGTGTGTTCAGTACGGGTGTGTTAAGGACGAGGTCTAACGCTGAAGGTTGTGTTCAGGACGGGTGTGTTCAGGACGTGGTGTGTTCAGGACGGGTGTGTTCAGGACGTGGTGTGTTCAGGACGTGGTGTGTTCAGGACGAGGTGTGTTCAGGACGGGTGTGTTCAGGACGGGTGTGTACAGGACGAGGTGTGTTCAGGATGAGGTCTAACGCTGAAGGGTTTGTTCAGGACGGGTGTGTTCAGGACGAGGTGTGTTCAGGACGGGTGTGTTCAGGACGGGTGTGTTCAGGACGGGTGTGTTCAGGACGGGTGTGTTCAGGACGGGTGTGTTCAGGACGGGTTGTGTTCAGGACGGGTGTGTTCAGGACGAGGTCTAACGCTGAAAGGTGTGTTCAGGACGAGGTGTGTTCAGGACGAGGTGTGTTCAGGACGAGGTGTGTTCAGAACGGGTGTGGTCAGGACGGGTGTGTTCAGGACGAGTGTGTTCAGGACGAGGTCTAACGCTGAAGGGTGTGTTCAGGACGGGTGTGTTTAGGACGGGTGTGTTTAGGACGGGTGTGTTTAGGACGGGTGTGTTTAGGACGGGTGTGTTTAGGACGAGGTGTGTTCAGGACGGGTGTGTTCAGGACGGGTGTGTTCAGGACGGGTGTGTTCAGGACGGTTGTGTTCAGGACGGGTGTGTTTCAGGACGAGGTCTAACGCTGAAGGGTGTGTTCAGGACGAGGTCTAACGCTGAAGGGTGTGTTCAGGACGAGGTGTGTTCAGGACGAGGTGTGTTCAGGACGGGTGTGTTCAGGACGAGGTGTGTTCAGGACGGGTGTGTTTCAGGAACGAGGTCTAACGCTGAAAGGTGTGTTCAGGACGGATGTGTTCAGGACGGGTGTGTTCAGGACGAGGTGTGTTCAGGACGGGTGTGTTCAGGACGAGGTCTAACGCTGAAAGGTGTGTTCAGGACGGATGTGTTCAGGACGAGGTCTAACGCTGAAGGGTGTGTTCAGGACGGGTGTGTTCAGGACGGGGTGTATTCAGGACGGGTGTGCTCAGGACGGGTGTGTTCAGGAGGGGTGTGTTCAGGACGGGTGTGTTCAGGACGGGTGTGTTCAGGAAGGGTGTGTTCAGGAAGGGTGTGTTCAGGACGGGTGTGTTCAGGACGGGTGTGTTCAGGACGGGTGTGTTCAGGACGAGTGTAACGCAAGTTATGTACTCAGATGTAATTGCATTGTTATGTAATTGTTATGTAATTGCAAGTTACTAGTAAAATAACGCATTACTTTTAAATTTTCAGCAAAATATTTTACTTTTGTTACTTTTTCAAATAATTAACGCAAGTTTCTTTGCCTTCCCATTTATTTACTGACAGCTCCCAAGTCCTATTATTGAGAGAAATCAGGAGGAAGTTCACAGGCTTTGTGTTCGCTGTGTTAACATGATCGTGTGTTCATGACGAGGTCTAACGCTGAAAGGTGTGTTCAGGACGGGTGTGTTCAGGACAGGTGTGTTCAGGACGATGTGTGTTCAGGACGAGGTGTGTTCAGGACGAGGTCTAACGCTGAAGAGTGTGTTCAGGACGGGTGTGTTCAGGACGAGTGTGGTCAGGACGAAGTGTGTTCAGGACAGGTGTGTTCAGGACGAGGTCTAACGCTGAAGGGTGTGTTCAGGACGAGGTGTGTTCAGGACGAGGTGTGTTCAGGACGGGGTGTGTTCAGGACGGGGTGTGTTCAGGACGAGGTCTAACGCTGAAGGGTGTGTTCAGGACGGGTGTGTTCAGGACGGGTGTGTTCAGGACGAGGTGTGTTCAGGACGGGGTGTGTTCAGGACGGGGTGTGTTCAGGACGAGGTCTAACGCTGAAGGGTGTGTTCAGGATGGGTGTGTTCAGGACGGGTGTGTTCAGGACGAGGTGTTTTCAGGACGGGGTGTTTTCAGGACGGGGTGTGTTCAGGACAGGTGTGTTCAGGACGGGTGTGTTCAGGACGGGTGTGTTCAGGAAGGGTGTGTTTAGGAAGGGTGTGTTCAGGACGGGTGTGTTCAGGACGGGTGTGTTCAGGACGGGTGTGTTCAGGACGAGTGTAACGCAAGTTATGTACTCAGATGTAATTGCATTGTTATGTAATTGTTATGTAATTGCAAGTTACTAGTAAAATAACGCATTACTTTTAAATTTTCAGCAAAATATTTTACTTTTGTTACTTTTTCAAATAATTAACGCAAGTTTCTTTGCCTTCCCATTTATTTACTGACAGCTCCCAAGTCCTATTATTGAGAGAAATCAGGAGGAAGTTCACAGGCTTTGTGTTCGCTGTGTTAACATGATCGTGTGTTCATGACGAGGTCTAACGCTGAAAGGTGTGTTCAGGACGGGTGTGTTCAGGACAGGTGTGTTCAGGACGATGTGTGTTCAGGACGAGGTGTGTTCAGGACGAGGTCTAACGCTGAAGAGTGTGTTCAGGACGGGTGTGTTCAGGACGAGTGTGGTCAGGACGAAGTGTGTTCAGGACAGGTGTGTTCAGGACGAGGTCTAACGCTGAAGGGTGTGTTCAGGACGGGTGTGTTCAGGACGAGGTGTGTTCAGGACGGGGTGTGTTCAGCCCGGGTGTGTTCAGGACGAGGTCTAACGCTGAAGGGTGTGTTCAGGACGGGTGTGTTCAGGACGGGTGTGTTCAGGACGAGGTGTGTTCAGGACGGGGTGTGTTCAGGACGGGGTGTGTTCAGGACGAGGTCTAACGCTGAAGGGTGTGTTCAGGATGGGTGTGTTCAGGACGGGTGTGTTCAGGACGAGGTGTTTTCAGGACGGGGTGTTTTCAGGACGGGGTGTGTTCAGGACAGGTGTGTTCAGGACGGGTGTGTTCAGGAAGAGTGTGTTCAGGACGGGTGTGTTCAGGATGGGTGTGTTCGGGACGGGTGTGTTCAGGACGAGTGTAACGCAAGTTATGTACTCAGATGTAATTGCATTGTTATGTAATTGTTATGTAATTGCAAGTTACTAGTAAAATAACGCATTACTTTCAGCAAAATATTTTACTTTTTTACTTTTTCAAATAATTAACGCAAGTTTCTTTGCCTTCCCATTTATTTACTGACAGCTCCCAAGTCCTATTATTGAGAGAAATCAGGAGGAATTTCACAGGCTTTGTGTTCGCTGTGTAAACATGATGATTATTGTAGTTATAGACTAAATGTGATCAGGCATTTACTCTTCTAACTTGCACTTTTTTTAAACAGTAGTATGCAATCCTGCTACAATTAAAAATGTTAAATTACACAAATATACTTTATGTATTTATTCTCAGTATATTAGCCGATGTCTTGCTGCTGACCTTTAATGATCCAATTCAATAAGCAAATATTACCTTTAGATAAACATCACATTTGTGTTTATTTTTTTTTATTTTTTTTATTTTTTTGCTGAAGGTAAGAGTGTTAAATTTTCTTCAGCAGCAGAGCTGAAAGGTTTGTTTAAGCTTTACAGGTGTAAATTAAAAAATGTACATTTGCCAAAAAATATAACTTTTTTTGTTAAAAAACAAACAAGCAAGCCCAGCTTCGATGAGGAAAAGTAACGCAAATGTAATGTGAGACATTACTTTCCATAAAAAGTAATTAGGTTATGCAATTAGTTACTTTTTTAGGAGTAACGCAATATTGTAAAACATTACTTTTAAAAAAGACCAAAAAATTGAGTTGTTTAATAGAAAGATAACATGACATGTACGAAAAATGGTGGTTTTAACTTTGCAAATTTTGCAGTATACACAACTTGTGAGTAAATTTTCTTGACAAAATTTGCTGCTATGTGACAGAATATTTGGAATATAGTGTTGGACTGTTTTTTGGAACTTTTTTGTGAACAATTATATAGTTACTTTCAGCACAATAAAAAGAGCAACCAGGATATTCTTCAAAAGTTCAGCTTTCAAATGTTAATAGAAGAAAGGGATTTGGAACGACACGATGGAGAGTAAATGATGACAGAATTTCTATTTTTGAGTGAACTATTGCTTAAACTGAGCGCAGAGTCTTATCTACACACACTCCGCTTGCGCGACGCAAAAATGCTGGTGCCAAATTTCATTTTTCATGTGTTTCTGTGGATAAAAGCCACATGCAAGTAAGAGTGATTTCACCAGGACAGAGCTTTAATTCACAGAGTCCCCTGAAGGAGAAATGCATGAGATGGAAAAATAAATAAATATGATGATAAACAGCTTTGCGTTAGCTCAGGTTTATGAGTACTTATGTAAATGCCCGAATACCTGGATTACCGTTTATAATCTTCTTATGAAGAGACCACACACACACACACACACACACACACACACACACACACGTTAGCGCAGGTTTTATTTGAGTGAGGTGTATATTTGTTCATCTCTGATCTCAGTGTGTTTGTGGAATAACACACTTACATACTCTTAATATTTCTACCATATCTTTATTCTGCCCATGTCTACAGTAAAAATCCTCACCCTCTCAACCTTGTTAAAATATAAATATTTTGTAACATTATAAATGTTTTTAATGTTACTTAAATGCATCCTTGCTGAATAAAATTCTTTTTTTAAAATAGTAAATTGTAGTGTATGACAGTTTCCACATAAATTTGCAGGAACACAACTGTTTTCAACATTGATAATAATCATAAATATTTCTTGAGTATCAAATCATCATATTAGAATGATTTCTGAAGGATCATGTGACACTGAAGACTGGAGTAATGATGATAAATTCAGCTTTGATCACAGGAATAAATTACACTTTACTATATATTCACATAGAAAACAGCTGATTTACACTGGAATCATATTTCACTGTTTTACTGTATTGTTGATCAAATAAATGCAGGTTTGATGAGCAGAAGAGACTTTTTCAGAAACATATTCATGATTCCAAATGTTTGATCTATAGTGTATAAACATTTATTTTATTTTATTTTGAGAATATTATTTGCACAGAATTTCTAGTTGTTTATGGTTTTCCCACAGTGGACAATAAAATCCTAAAACAAAGGTGCGCTTGATTGGTAAACTTCTCGTATGTGAGATGTTGCCGAATGTCTCGTTCACGCTGAACACCGTCAGTCAGACTGAAGAGTTTGAGTTCTTCTGAATCAGCAATGACACACTCACTGAATGTCTTTTCTTGATACCATTTGTAATCACTGAAGGAAGCAGTCGTGGAGTAAGCACTGTCCTTCCTTTGCTTTTAAACTCATTGAGTTTCTCATTGATTGTCAGTGTTTTCAGGAGGTGTACTTTGAAAGAGTGGAGCACAGATATCAGAGCGACTCTCTGCCGTCGATCAATACAGCTGATTAATCACCACTGTCCTCCGTCAATATCATATACGCCACTGACCTGAGACGCCAAAGGGCCTTACAGCGTCCAGGACGACACGTTTACACAAAATAATAAGCAGCACTGAATTTTACAGCTGAGAACAATCTCCATACAGAGACGAGCTCTGAATAAAGACTAAATGAAAATACAAACTCAAACCAGTCAAAGAAACGACAAACAGGTGTTTGGCTTAATCAAACCATGAACAACCATGACAACAAATGCAAACAAGGAAACAGAACTGGAGACAAACCAACTCAAAATCCATCAGAAACAGACCAAACGTGACAAATTGTGTGACATAATTTTTGTCCAGACTGTCATACAAAGAAATTATGAACACATAATTGTCTAGAGAACCAACCAAATTTTAATAACTGATTATGTTCTAGTCAATATTATTTTATTTCTAGTTGCTTTTTCCTGTCAGCTTTTTTTTTTTTTTTTTTTTTTTTTTTTTTTGCACAGTAAAATAAAACCTGTAGCTGTAGTTTGACTTTCAGCTAAATAATTTTGTCAGATAAATAATCAAGTTTAGTGTTTGTTATTTCCATGTCTGTACTCTGGTCGGTGGTTAAAGCCATCTCTGAGATGAGGTTTCAATCTTGGTTTCAATCTCTGGAGCGGATTCAAGGATTTCACTCTCTGGAGTGGACTCATATATGTATATAGGTGTACAGCACTTTGTCAAACCTGTTGTTGTTGTTTTTAAAGTGCTTTATAAAAAAACTTTGACTTGACTTTGACTTTGACTCAGGAAGATCACTCACTGGAAGCATTGTGATTGTTGGAATTGGCAATGGTGTAATCCTTGGAGTGGGATTTTTCTCTCTATGGAACGGTCTCTGGAAGTTCTTTCACTAGAACTGACTCTGGAATTTCTCGTACAGGAACATAATCAGAAATTTCTCTCACAGGAACAGACTCGGGAATTTCTCTTACAGGAATCGTGGCTATAGCTGGCACGTTATATAGCCTCTCTCTCGGTCAGGATGACATGGGGCAGGGCGTAACCCTCGTAGATGGGCACAGTGTGGGTGACGCCATCGCCAGGGTCCATCTTTACTGCTGCTAGATCCAATCTTTTAAAGGTCTGTCATTCTGTCACAACTGGGTTGCAGAGACGAGGAGAAAGAGGATCTACTTGCAGCAGCTTAGGTTCTATTTTCCAAGAACATAAAAAAAAAATACACTCCGGTAATAAACTCTTGAAAGTTTTAAACAGGAAAAGAACAACCAAGCATAATGCAACACAGTAACAACGACAAACCAAAAACTGGGGAAAACACAGGACTAACTACACAGTGACTAACAAGATAATAGACAAGACACACCTGAACACTCCTGAAGGAGACAAACAGGCAGGGGACTGAGGAAGCCTGATAAACACACTGACAGCAAAATACTAGAACAGAAATACAAACATGAATGAAAACAAACTAAAAACGTGACATACTTATAACTGAAAATTACATTTACGGTAATTTTCACAATTAACATATTCTAAGCAATTTAAATGAATGCATTTTGAAAATATAATTTCAAAAAGATGTAATGTGTTAATGTGATGTTTTTCAATGCAGAAATCTTTCATTTGCTATGACTGACAAATTCTCATCACATTAAGTTTGCTAGTTTGTTTGTGTTTAATCCAAATGGATGGAAATTATATATGTAATTGAAATACATACATCTGAAACGTATAGTGTTGACTGTTAACTGCTCAGTATGAGCTCAAAAATGTTTCATCCGATGACCTGAGCTGCTCTCCACAGTCTCTATTAGTGTCTGTTTGTATTTATTGTAGATTCATAAACAGCTGATGCCTCAATGGAACTGATAACTCTTCAAAAGTTTTTTAAGCATCACATTAGTGGCGTTTATCAGGAGTGTGTGTTTCATCTCAGCTTCTGCCTCACCTACAGCTCTGAAGCATCAACACATCTCATTGATCAGGCAGCGTATGGGATGTTTGCATTGATTGTGAAAGTGCTGGCTCTTATTAAAGGACCGCAGGCCTGTGTTGGGTCCTCTCTGGACTCCATCGATTCGCCCCGCTGTTCCTCTCCAACACTAGCCCTGCGCCAGCTCTACTTCCTGATAAACGATCGCAGGTTTAACAAATCCTGCATCAATATCATATCTGGCGTGGGAGAACTAGCAGGCGTAAACATTTGGTTTGGACTGAATTAGCGTCTGGTTAATATTCCCTGTTGTGGACAGTGTCAATAGAGACGCGAAGGACTCTTGATTCACATTCAGGATTGACTAACAGTGGCTAAAATGTCTTTCTTTGGCTCCAGTCGTTACATGAAATATGATCTTCACCTGTTACACTTGCTCTAAAACATACTTAATCCAGCACATACGTGACGTTTCAAGCCAAAGTTTATTGCCATTTTAGACGAGTGCCTGTACTGACTGAACTGAAGAATGAACTCGGATGTTTCACATTCATGCTGAAAAGACCAGGATAAGTGTTGCCAACTATCTTCAATGGTTCAGAAGTCTCTAAATTTCTCTAAATGATGTAATGTATATGTATCTTATATGATGCAATCTAATTTATGTAGTATGGATTTAATTTTAGTTAACGATAGTAACCCTGGTCTGGTGACATTTGCATTGACTCTAGAGCTGTTTCTGATCTCTGATGACAAGCTTGTTTACACCGGAAAACCTGAGATCAGTCTGCAGGTTTAAATGAGTCCTATTGTTATAATTATTTACTTTAATAAGGGGCCGTTTAAACGACACCATTCTCGACTAAAAAATAGAAATCTTTGTATGCGTTCTGGCTGTTCATTTACACAACAACAGCATTTTGGTGGCAAAATGGGTTTCAAAGTGCAAGTTTTTAAAATCGATACAGTTATCGTCTCTGTGTAAACTACAGAAACTTGAATTTGTGAAAATGCACATGCAAATGCGTATTACGTGTTCAGTCTGGAGATCCACCTACTGGCCTGGCAGCAGAATACTGCATTTCTAGGGGTTTCCATGGATCGTTTTGACAGCGTGTAAACGTATACCTAAGATACCTTGTTAGGAGAATTCCCCTCTTCTGTCTCTGTTCTCTCTGCAGGATCCTCGTTCACACATGTCAAGCACAGCGCTGGGCCTCAGTAAACCAGGATCGGCTCCCTGTGGTCGTTCTTCCCGACCGGGGCTTGACCACACACACACACACACACACACACACACACACACACACACACACACACACACACACACACACACACACACACACACACACACACACACACACACACACACACACCATCCATCCTGTCAGAGAACTTCCCAAATGAAATGTCAGTGTGACAGTTCGGAGAGGGCGAACCGAAGCACGTCTCGTTAGTTTGACGGCTACCTGTGACGGATGACATAATGAATGACACTCAATGCAGATCATCTTCACATAGTGATAATTTATTCGCTTTCAGAAACATCTTCACATTTCTTTTTTTTTGTCTTTCTCTCATTTGTGAACACAAGATGACAATGTATTCCTCGGAGGATAAGAACAATCCAGTCGACTCCTGACGAGTGTGAATCGTAACGGTTGTGACGACTTCTCAGCGCTGCACCAGTTCAGTTTTACTGGGTTCTGGGAAATATCCAGGTTAGATTGTTCTTATGAGGGATTTGACTCGTTAAGTGACTCGTTAGACCCATTTAAGCCACTAACTCGTCTTTTTTTGAATCATCACAATGAACCTGCTCATAAGAGTCATTTGTTCATGAATCGTGTCTGCATATTCTCTATATATTGTCTTTGTCTTGTTTTGTGGCACTTATTATTTATAATCACACAGAAGTCAGACTGTAAACTCTCAACTAAAACTTGTTTTGCTGTAGCGATGTCGATACAGTATCGGTCAGAAAATGTAAACGAGCCTCAAAAACAAACATTTAATGCTAGAGGACGACATTTTAAATGGAATAATAATAAAACTGTGGCAGGTACAAAAGACGAACGCTTACGGGTTTGTGTCTTTTAAAAGGAAAGAGAAAAAAGGCTCTCCAACCTTCGTGCAGCTCATTAGTCCTGGATAATTTCATGCACAAATGAGACGCCTTCTTAATGAATCATCTTTAAATATTAGCATGTCAGATGTGGATCTCTCAGGAGTGGATCCGCCGAAGGAAATTTGAATACCATCATATTTACCTGTTTTTGAAACACTTTGAATTTGCATGCATTTACGGCACGAGATTATCATCATGTATGTAATGCATTTAATGAGAAAGAGCAAGGAAAACATTCATTATCACCCTCGGCATGGAAATGAGACCCGCTGAAGTGAAGACTGACAAATGTGTTCAGAGGAAAGCTGTTTTCTCTTAGAGATATAACCTGACACGCTCCTGCACCGCAGAAGAAAGTATGGAAATTTGCCCTCAGTTGTGAATGAAATCTGTGAAATCCTTTGTAAGTGTATTTTAGTTCACAGTTTTTTACTTAGAAAATGAAGGGTGAGTAAAAAATTCTTGTGGGTTTCTCAGATTTTTGAAGTTTGAACTTTACATTGCACTTTATTGTGGAACCGCCCACATAGACTGGACCATCTGACTGACATTGGAAGTGACCAATCACAGTTAGTTCTGTTTTTATATGCTCTTTATGGGCGAGTTCATCTGAAAAATATGATTCACACTGATGGACTGATAAAAAAACATGTTCACTTGGGCTTCTGAAAGTTGTTTTGCATTCAAGCATCTGATTGGAGCTTGTAATGTTATTTTTGTTTTCAGGTTTGTGGTGAATATTGAACAGTAATATTTGTTCTTATGAGGAAAGCTTATTCTTCAGCAAATGTCTCCTTTTTTAATTTACTCCCAGTTCAGTCTAGGAAAAACAGGTTAAAAAGATTTCACTGATAATTTTTTATTAAAAAGAAAAGATTGGGAAAAGTTTGACTAAATATACACACAAGACCAGTTCAGTCTGACATGTTTCTACAGTCTGTCAATCATCCTGAGGCCCCGCCCCCTCAGCGCTCTCCTCGCGTGTGATTGGCAGACGGGTTGAGCGTGAGCGTCGCTCTTTCCCTCGGTAATGAAGATAGGAATCGTTCTGTCAGCGAATCTTTAGTTCTCCTTCTGAGAGTTAGGATGTTAGGAGTTAGACAGCAAGGATGTATTAAATAGATCAAACATGATCAAAAATCTTACTGACCCCAAACTTTTGATCTGTAGTCTTTTGAGTCTTTTATATTTTTTCGCATATAAACTTCCAGGAAAAACACACCAAAAATACTGATGACTCATCCTGCACTACACAATTTTTCGTCCAATCAGATTCTCCAGAATGAGAATATTCCTCCTATCGGCGATTTAAAATGGACGAGTGTCTTTGAAATGTGCCGCCTTAATTCCTGCTTAAATAGGAAATATATCTATGACAGATTATGAAAATAAAAAGAACAGCATTTCACATTTCATTGAGATGTTATGCGCATTACTCCAAATGTTTAGTGTAGTACATCCTGCGGTTGATTTGCACAGATTCAGCTGTCGTGTGTGTGTGTGTGTGTGTGTGTGTGTTGATGCCAGTAACCGGGGCCCCGGGGCCGACGGCCGAGGACAGATGTCACCAGATTGGACTGATGCACTTGACTAGATTTTATGTGGGAAGGCGATGTTAGGATAAACAGTTAAACACAAAAACACACTCCCAGCAGAACACACTGCTACACACACTTTTACACACACTGCTACACACACACTGCTAAACACACTTGAATTCGGCTGGGTTTCTCACGCAGAGGCATCGTTAGATGAAATACTGCACAAGAGTCACATGGACGCAAACAATGCTTTCTTACTTTGTAGTTTTGTCTAGTTTCCAGTCCAAATTTCTAAAAATTCTTAAATCAAGAAGCATTTACTAGATAAGTAAAATGAAATTACATAAGAAATTATATCTTGTTTTCTGAAAAAAAAAAAACTAAATTAAGTGAGTTTTTGCTTAAAGTTATCTGCAAAAAAAAAAAAATACAAATGGAAACCAAGATTCTTTTTTCTTAATAATTAAAATAATTTTGCTTGTTTTAAGCAAAAACTCATTCAAAACTCAAACTTCATAAATTTGATTTTGACATTCCTACGTCATTTTACTTCTCTAGTAAATGCTTCTTGATTTAAGAATTGTTTGATGTTTAGTAAAAGAAGGACTTTTTGCCGTGACAGGATTATGACAGTATATACTGTATCAGGATCAGTTTCTGTTCTGGAAAGATCGGCTCGGACGAAACATCTTCTTCACTGATGAAAGATCATCAAACAGGTTTTAATGAAAGCTTGATGTGATATTTAATGTGTTGTTATGGAAACGGTTCCATCAGTCATTCCAAGAATTTAAATGTACGGTTCAAGCATTCAAAATTCTAAAATTCTACAAATGTTTTTAAAATATAAAAATAATATTATTTAATAATAAAATAATAATATTAGAAGTTTGGACATATAGAAATGTAATTTTACTTAACCAGTTTTGTTTGAGAAATGCAACATCTAACGGTGAAGTGAAAAGCTCTGTAAAACACTTTCAGGTCCGAGAGATGAAACACGCAACGAACCGTGTGTGTGTGTGTGTGTGTGTGTGTGCTGACCCTCTCTGGACTCTGCTCAGGTTGGGAAGTGTGTATTTAAGAGTGCATTTAACCTGCAAGACATTCAACAACACCCTGAACCCCGGAGACCTTCGCACCATTACCTTTCAGAGAGTGTGTTTTTGGAAGGATATTCAGGACTGTGTGTTGTGTGTGTGTGTGTGTGTGTGTGTTGTGTGTGTGTGTGGTGTGTGTGTGTGTGTGTGTGTGTGTGTGTGTGTGTGTGTGTGTGTGTGTGACCAGTCCACTGCTGGAGTCAGATGGAGGTGAAGTGAGCAGATCTTCACAGCATCTCCTCCAGGGATCCTCATCCACACACACACAAACACACACACACACACACACACACACACACACACACACACACACACACACACACACACTCACACTCACACTCACACTCACACTCACAACACCTCCATTTCCGCTTCACACCAGCTTCTGCTCAGGCTTTTAGGCGTTCGCTGCGGGGTCGAGTGTGTTTGGGATCAGGGATGCGGATCAAAGGAAGAATCCCGGATTGTCTTTCAAACTCTCACTTTATCTTATCACTTTATGTTATCTTACATGCATAATCATACACGATTTGTTTCTTGAGAAAAATAATCTTGTTTTTAGAGTCGTATGCATTTTTACTAGAAAACACTTACATCACATATTTATTTATCAAAGGAGAGTACTTTCAGTCTATCACACACACACAACACACACACACACACACACACACACACACACACACACACACACACACACACACACACACACACACACACACACACACACACACACACTAGTGTTCATAGGTTTGAGAGTCTCTTCTTTTCATCAAACCTGCATTAATTTTTTAAAAAATACAGTAAAACAGTGAAATATGATTATAATGTAAATCAGCTGTTTTCTGTGTGAATATATAGTAAAGTGTAATTTATTCCTGTGATCAAAGCTGAATTTATCATCATTACTCCAGTCTTCAGTGTTTGATGAATGTAAAGTTCAAAAGAACAGCATTTATTTGAAATAGAATCTTTTGTAACATTATAAATGTCTTTACTGTCACTTTTGACCAATTTAATGCGTCCCTGATGAATAAAAGTATGAATTTCATTAAAAAAGTAATATAATTAAAAAAAACTAATATTTACTTGATTTTTTTATTTTATATCATGACTGTTAAACATTATAATAGACTTGTTATTTATTCTGTAATGTTTGTTTAACATCAGTGCTGATAAAGAGAGATGCTCGGAGCAGGAGGGCAGGAGAGAGTGAAGGATTATGGGTGATTGTTCTGAACCCTCTGCATACACTCAGCTGCAGGGCAAACACACACACACACACACACACACACACACACACACACACACACACACACACACACACACACACACACACACACACACTTACACACACACACACTGCAACATGAGCGTTAATAACACACACACATCCTGCTCCTCTCTGACCTCACAAGACAAACAGACTCGAAACCTCCTGATGAACGAGGCTGGAGCTCAGCCAACATGACCACACACACACGCACGCACAGTCACACACACGCACGCACGCACGCACAGTCACACACACACACACACACACACACACACACACACACACAGTCACACACACACAGTCACACACACATCAGGTCCTGTCGTCCCTCAGATTAACGCTGGTAACGGTGACCTCATGCGGTGTCTTCCATCAGGTCCTGTAGTCCCTCAGATTAACGCTGGTAATGGTGACCTCATGCGGTGTCTTCCATCAGGTCCTGTAGTCCCTCAGATTAACGCTGGTAACGGTGACCTCATGCGGTGTCTTCAATAAGGTCCTGTCATCCCTCAGATTAACGCTGGTAACGGTGACCTCATGCGGTGTCTTCCATCAGGTCCTGTAGTCCCTCAGATAAACACTGGTAACGGTGACCTCATGCGGTGTCTTCAATCAGGTCCTGTAGTCCCTCAGATTAACGCTGGTAACGGTGACCTCATGCGGTGTCTTCAATCAGGTCCTGTAGTCCCTCAGATTAACGCTGGTAACGGTGACCTCATGCGGTGTCTTCAATCAGGTTTTGTAGTCCCTCAGATTAACGCTGGTAACGATGACCTCATGCGGTGTCTTCAATCAGGTCCTGTCATCCCTCAGATTAACGCTGGTAACGGTGACCTCATGCGGTGCCTTCCATCAGGTCCTGTCGTCCCTCAGATTAACGCTGGTAACGGTGACCTCATGCTTTGTCTTCCATCAGGTCCTGTAGTCCTTAAGATAAACACTGGTAACGGTGACCAGTGACCTCATGCGGTGTCTTCCATCAGGTCCTGTAGTCCCTCAGATTAACGCTGGTAACGATGACCTCATGCGGTGTCTTCCATCAGGTCCTGTAGTCCCTCAGATTAACGCTGGTAACGGTGACCTCATGCGGTGTCTTCCATCAGGTCCTGTAGTCCCTCAGATAAACACTGGTAACGGTGACCTCTTGCGGTGTCTTCAATCAGGTCCTGTCATCCCTCAGATTAACGCTGGTAACGGTGACCTCATGCGGTGTCTTCAATCAGGTCCTGTCATCCCTCAGATTAACGCTGGTAATGGTGACCTCATGCGGTGTCTTCCATCAGGTCCTGTAGTCCCTCAGATTAACGCTGGTAACGGTGACCTCATGCGGTGTCTTCAATCAGGTCCTGTCGTCCCTCAGATTAACACTGGTTACGGTGACCTCATGCGGTGTCTTCCATCAGGTCCTGTAGTCCCTCAGATTAATGCTGGTAACGGTGACCTCATGCGGTGTCTTCCATCAGGTCCTGTAGTCCCTCAGATTAACGCTGGTAACGGTGACCTCATCCGGTGTCTTCCATCAGGTCCTGTAGTCCCTCAGATTAACGCTGGTAAAGGTGACCTCATGCGGTGTCTTCAATCAGGTCCTGTAGTCCCTCAGATTAACGCTGGTAACGGTGACCTCATGCAGTGTCTTCAATCAGGTCCTGTAGTCCCTCAGATTAACGCTGGCAACGGTGACCTCATGCGGTGTCTTCCATCAGGTCCTGTAGTCCCTCAGATTAACGCTGGTAACGGTGACCTCATGCGGTGTCTTCAATCAGGTCCTGTCGTCCCTCAGATTAACGCTGGTAACGGTGACCTCATGCAGTGTCTTCCATCAGGTCCTGTAGTCCCTCAGATTAACGCTGGTAACGGTGACCTCATGCGGTGTCTTCCATCAGGTCCTGTAGTCCCTCAGATTAACGCTGGTAATGGTGACGCTCTTATTCACTGTAAACTTCAGTTACGCCTCACTGACTCACTCTGAGAAAGCACAGAAACACAAACTCCCGAGCAGACCTGGCCCTTTGGCTTGGCTATATCTGTATTTATTTATTATTTTGTTTTATTTATCGGCTGGTGTTTTATGGTTCTCTCTTACCTAGAAGCAGGTTGGCAGAGGTTCTAATGTTGTGTGTGTTCGGCCGCTGGACTAATCCTCTGTAAACCTGCATGTAAATGGACTGGTTTCTCCCGAGACCTTCCGTCGGATGGAAATAGTGCACTTCACTTTGCTTTCACGTTTTTTTCTTTTTAAACCTGCTGCTCTAAAACACACTAACAAAAGAGTGCCGAGGATTTGTCTCATATGAGCAGCTTCAGGGAGGAAGAAGCGTTCGATTGAAGGAACTGTTTGGATAAACACACACACACACACACACACACACTCGTTACACACAGTCGTCGCTGTTAAAGATGCAGTCAGTGGAGAGATGGAGAAGAGAGACGTGAGGACTCTGGGCCTGAACCAGTGTGTTCATTGTGTTCACAGGCACAGTTTATTATGATGTTCAGGAGAAGATGAGCTTTGACTTCTTCACGGGAAACTGCGGTTTGTTCAAGTGTTCAGTCGGCAGATGTTGGTCATTGTTTGGATGTTAAAATACATTCTTGCATCAGTTATATGTAAATAAGCCATTCATAGGTTGATTCCTCTATAAAATGAAAAACATTGATCTCCTTGTTTGTGTAGTCTGTGATGTTGGACAGATCATATGTGAACGCACATGAACGTTCTCCACAATGCTGTGATTGCAAGACTCACTCTAACCGTATAGCCATGTTGACCAATTAGAAGACTGGAGAAACATCTAAACTTCTTCACCCTGGCAGGAGTTTTCAAAGAAGTTCAGTTTCAGTGATGGGATTCTGCGTTTGCGTGTGGTCGAACGGCCAAGATAAAGCTGCGGTTTAGGAAATACCCGTGTTTGTGTGGACAGGGCCTCAGTTTCCTTGGTTTATCATTGTTTGATTATGAGTTGCACCTGTTCTCCATTTCATTGATTTTGTTCTGTGTATTTAAGTGTATTTAATGTAAACTGAGCTTCCGTTAGTTCTGAGCTGACAGGTTATTTAATAAACCTTATTCCACATATCCAGCGATCCAGGGACTGCAGTCATCGTTCTTACAGGAGCAGTGTTTTCTGATTGGATGTTTGTGTCCTGCAGAAATAACGCAGCTCAATAAACTCAATGGCATTTTTGCATTGCTGTATGGACTGTGACCTGTGATGTTTAATGAAACCTGCTCAGGCCCCAGAGAGACGCTTTAAGGGCCGGATCTGGACCCAGGGTTCAGAGGCTTCCCGATTCTCCCGAAGGATCCCAGAAACAAATTAGCCATACGTTTGTCATAGGTGTGTGACTCCATATTGCACTTCATCAATACATCCAGTCTCCTCAACACTGATGAAAACAAAAGCAGACAAACAGTGTTACCATAGTAACAGTGTAAGGTAAGCTGTCATCATTAAGCTTATTGTTTGTTTATGTTATATAGTGTATTAATATTGTCTCCTAATTGCCTACATTGTGGAGACCAAAAGGTTTACTTGGTTATTTTTCTTTGAGGCTTTCCTGGAACCACAACAGTTCAGCTAATGAAAAACCTCCTTCACAATCTGACTCTTTTATAGATGTGCTGGTTTTATTAATCTGATTCGATTTCATAATTGTGTGACTGTTTAATGTTTAAAAATGACATGTACCTGTGTTGGACTAATTATCATTTTAAACATTCCATCATTGCAGTTATATACATCATTTCCATATTTCAATTAATATTCAAATGATGTATAGCATTTTATATGCAAATATGAAATATATTCAGGATTAGCTGTATTACCTTTAATCAGTGTCTGTCCTGAACTAGCAGCTCTGTTCTTAATAAGCTGTTTCTCTGCAAGTTCCTCTTTACTTATTAGAATACAATACACCAACACCGGACACAAAAAAATGTCTAGTATTATTTCTCACAATTAACGGAGAGTGGAAAACACGGGGCTGAGTTAATTTGCACCGGCATCAGACACACGCGCGCTCACACACACGCGGATCGAGGTGGTAAACACACTCCTGACTTCCCCAGAACCAGTCAAGTGTTTCAAATCTAATTTGAATATATGAATGTTTGCTTTGTCTGTTGTGCTAAACTGACTCTGTGATTCGGGGTAAATTGCACCGGTGTGTTTAACACAGGCCAGCGCTCACAGCAGAATGACTGCAGGTTACGCCATTATTCTGCTCTCTGTGTTTTAAGATTGACAATCAGCCTAATTTACAAACCAGGGTTAACACAAGCCCTCTGAGAGGACCGCCACTGGGTTACCTGTCCGTGAGAAACCAGTCATATCAGGCCTTCTTTTAATTATCATTCATATTTCCCCCCTGATTTCCATGTATGTTGATGTCCACAATGTTAGTAAAATGATATATTTTTTAATGATAATTTTCTTTTTTTTTTGTTCATGTGGAGCCATTACGCGGTAAACCATAGTGGTGGGTGGAGTCTGGGATGTATGTGGTTTTGGTGGTGGGTGGGGATGTATGATGTGGTTTGGAGATGGGTGGGTGGGGTTTGTAATGGGTGTGGTTTGGTGGTGGGTGCAGTATGTGATGGGTGTAGTTTGGTGTTGGGTGGAGTCTCTGATGGGTGTGGTTTGGTGGTGGGTGGGGATGTATGATGTGGGAGTGGTTTCGGTGGTTGGTGGAGTCTGTGATGGTGTGGTTTGGTGGTGGGTGGAGTCAGTGATAGGTGTGTGGGAGTGGTTTCGGTGGTGGGTGGGGATGTATGATGTGGGTGTGGTTTGGTGGTGGGTGGAGTCTGTGATGGGTGTGGTTTGGTGATGGTTGAGGACGTATGATGTGGGAGTGGTTTCGGTGGTTGGTGGAGTCTGTGATGGGTGTGGTTTGGTGGTGGGTGGAGTCTGTGATGGGTGTGGGAGTGGTTTCGGTGGTGGGTGGGGATGTATGATGTGGGTGTGGTTTGGTGGTGGGTGGAGTCTGTGATGGGTGTGGTTTGGTGATGGTTGAGGACGTATGATGTGGGAGTGGTTTCGGTGGTGGGTGGAGTCTGTGATGGGTGTGGTTCGGTGGTGGGTGGAGTCTGTGATGGGTGTTGTTTCGGTGGTGAGTGGAGTCTGTGATGGGTGTGGTTTGGTGGTGGGTGGGATGTATGATGTGGGTGTGGTTTGGTGGTGGGTGGAGTCTGTGATGGGTGTGGTTTCGGTGGTGGGTGGAGTCCGTGATGGGTGTGGGTTTGGTTTCGGTGGTGGGTGGAGTCTGTGGAGTGGTTACTTGAGCATTCATAATTAATTTTTCATGATCATTTTCCACCCTTGCTATGATCCTAAATGGACCTTTATTGCTGAATCAAGTGTTAGGCTATTTAATTTATTATATTTTGATGGGTAAATTCAAGTTGTAGTATAGTACAATGAACTCTTTAATTTCAAAACAGCTAGGCCGATTTTATTCCTCCTGATATGAATGGATAAAGAGTCTGACACCTCTACTGGCGCTCTGAGCGACTGCAGAGACACATTCTGACTGTGTGTTTGCAGTGCAGAGATGTTACGCTGAGCGTGTAGACAGCAGTAAACATATATGCCTGTAATGGATAGGTTTATTTTAGAGACAACCATCTGCTATCAATCTCTCCCTCTCTCTCTCACTCAGGGAAAACGATAAAGACAGATTCTGTCGTGAACGGGAGCCCAGGGTCCTCTGGAGGCTGAAAACACCGGCATTTCCTGTAACAGTAATAAAAATGAGCAGGCTTGAATGTGACATTTCACAATTTACTCTTATTTGTGTCTATAAAGTGCATTCTGCGGCTCTTGACTCATTCACGGTGCTTGTGTGTAAGAGGTGAACATTAACAATGTCCTGAGCAAATGGAAATTCTATCCTCTTTTATTAAAGCACCTGCGCTGTGTCCAGCAGCTCGACCTCAGAGGACACATTTTCACCTTCTGTCACCTCCCGTATCCTTCAATTTATGCTCGTCTCCGCTCTCTAAACCCAAGAGCCTGGATAGGTAGGCGACAAAGATAGCAAGAAAGAAAGAGAAAATATTTGTCATTGGCTTTATGGAAGGACATTACTCACCGTTTATTGGATTTTTAAGCATGTTTTTCTGGTCATCCTCTTTGTACTGGGATGGGAGTATATTTATGTTTATATGGAAACATGAACTAGTAAATTGTGGTAATGGGTGGAGTCTGTGATGTGAGCGTGGTGATGGATGGAGTCTGTGAGTGTGTGTGTGTGTGTGTGTGTGTGTGTGTGTGTGTGGTGTGTGTGGTGGGATGGATGGAGTCTGTGATGTGTGTGTGGTGTGTGTGTGTGTGGTGATGGGTGGAGTCTGTTTGGGTGTGGTTGAGGTGTCTCTTTGCTGTGGGTGTGGGATTGGGTGGAGGAGTCTGTGATGTGGCTGTGGTTTAGTTGGTGAATGGAGTCTGGTGGGGTTTGTGTTTTGCAGGTGTTAATGTGTAGAATGAGATGAGAGGTGTGGGTGTGACTTGGAGTGGTTTATGGGTGTGATTTTGTTGGTGGATGGAATCTGTTGTTGGTGGGTGGAGTCTGTTGTTGGTGGGTGGAGTCTGTTGTTGGTGGATGGAATCTGTTGTTGGTGTGTGGAGTCTGTTGTTGGTGGGTGGAGTCTGCTGTTGGTGGGTGGAGTCTATTGTTGGTGGGTGGAGTCTGTTGTTGGTGGGTGGAGTCTATTGTTGGTGGGTGGAGTCTGTTGTTGGTGGGTGGAGTATGCTGTTGGTGGGTGGAGTCTATTGTTGGTGGGTGGAGTCTGTTGTTGGTGTGTGGAGTCTGTTGTTGGTGGGTGGAGTCTGCTGTTGGTGTGTGGAGTCTATTGTTGGTGGGTGGAGTCTGTTGTTGGTGGGTGGAGTCTGCTGTTGGTGGGTGGAGTCTGTTGTTGGTGGATGGAATCTGTTGTTGGTGTGTGGAGTCTGTTGTTGGTGGGTGGAGTCTGCTGTTGGTGGGTGGAGTCTATTGTTGGTGGGTGGAGTCTGTTGTTGGTGGTCTCTTTGTTGTGGGCGTGGTGTTGGGTAGAGTGTGATGTGTTGGTGTGAGGGTGTTTGGGTGGAGTCTGCGAGTGGGAGTGTAGTCATGGTAACTGGTCCAAGATAAAAATGCTGTTTACCGCTGTTCTGTCAGCGTTCTGTCTCGTTTCTTTCACGAGATAATCCGGGTGTTCGGATCCCGGCACGCCTGTCTAGTTTGGTTTTGGTTCTGTGTCGGGATTCGGACACTCATGCTTATGAGTGAGTTCATTAGCTGCGTGTCCATGTCTGGTTTGGTGTGAACACATGGCTTGTCATGTATGTGTCCTTGTGCCGTGTGCTCTCCTGTCTAGCCCCGCCCATCTTGTTTCCTGATTGTTGGTTATTTTGCCCCACCTGTCCTCACTCGTACCTGCTTTTGTTTGTTCTCCCTATTTATTCTCCTTGTGTCTTCACTCTTCAGTCCTGTGCTGGATCACTAAATGTTACCTTGAGTGTTCCCCTGCTCTTGTCAAGCCTTGCTGTCCTGTTTTGTCCCATGTGGAAGTTTGCAGTGTTTTCATTTTTATTAATAAAGCCCTTTATTTCTCCTGCAATTGAGTCCTCGCTCCCTTCACTCAACCTGACAGTTCACTAATCAGCAACAATCAGCATTTCAGACTGTATATATCTACACACACACACACACACACACACACACACACACACACACACACACACACACACACACACACACACACACACACAAATCATTCCTCCAACAACCACACCGGGTGACCCTTCTAATTGGTCATGCATGCTGCACAGCGCTTTAGACTTTGAGAGCTTATGGCTTCTGTTGATTTAAGGTGAGTCTTAAAATTGTAATATAAATGGAAATGGGCCTGTTTTTATATGTAAATGTCACTAACTGGCTAAAGTAATGTATCACAAGCACACAGTTAATCACTGCTCTGACACTCACTTCTGCTGGCTTTAGCTTGAACATTCTGACCGTTTACCGAACAAATCAAGACATTTTTAAATGATTTTGTTATTCTTTCCTGTTTTTGAGAGCTATTTTTATAAAGCTAAGAGGATGGAGAAAGTGAAATCTGTGTGGATATTTTATCCTGTTACTTCGATTAGACTTGTCCCAGTGTCGTGCGTTGGATGGGTCGGGTCGTGGCCTAATGCCAGCAGATTGACAGGCGTGGTACAGCCTCCGAGGGGACGAACTTTTATCTCGTCAAAGTGTTCATACGCGGCTAAGACAGAGCGCATCAATCTGAGGCGTTTGAGACGCGAGCGCTAATGTGACTTCAGTGCTGTCACCTCATGGAGACACCGGGAGACGCTCAGAGGACAAACCCATTACGCTAATGACCGTCCAATCGCCATGACCAATCAAATATGCCGACTCCCCCCCCACATGTCTAAATGTGTCCGCGGACGCTGGCAGAACAGAGGAGCGGAGGGACTGTATTTTGACAGCGACTAAGGGACACTTGACAGTATGTGCCAGTGAGCATCATTCAGCAGTCGGCCATCTTCAGAATCCACAGTCGGATCCAGTCCACTTCTATTGTTCAGAACTCTTACAGTCGCTCGCTTCCTCTGCTGTCTGCTGATACGTATTGATGTAGAAACAGTTGTTTGGTGTGTTTATCCAGGGAATTCTTCCAGCGCTTGTCAGAGAACGCTACAATGATTCCAAGGGTCACTAGCAACAAAAGACTGATTGAATAAATTTGTGTAAAAACAGAAAGAGGCAAACAAAACCTCAGCATGTTCCTCTCCTCTTCCAGAGCGTCCGGGTCAGACGAGACGTTTCTGGGCTCGCTCGCGAGTCTCTGCGGGAAGAGTCTCCAGCACACACAACTGTGCTCTTATTGTGCAGTCAAACTATACTTTTGGGTTATTGAGAAAAAAGCCCTGAATAAAATAAAGCACAATTATTACATTAAAAACTTTAAAATGTTGCCTTGGCAAATAACTGAAATAAAATAAGTTTAAATTGAAATGCTCTAATAATTGAAAAACCAAAACTCGAGTAAATATCAGTAACTAAAAGCAATTACAAAATGACTAAAATAACAAACACAAAATATATAAAATAAAAGCTAATTCAAAATATGAATAGATACTTTGATAGTATATAAATAATACAACCAAAAAAAAAAAAAAAAACACTGGCAAAAACATACTTAATCTGAAATAAATACCAGAATAGTTGACATAAAAATGAGCAAGACCTGTCAGTCAGAGCATCATATCAGTCGTCAAGGACTCGTGCTTTAAATCATAACTCTCCTGAACTCATATGATGTTGTGTGTGAAGACGTGTCGTGTCAGGTTTGACGTCACTGATGCCGGGTGGCATTGGTTCTCACATCTCTCATGACCAAACGTCACACGCATGACCAAACGCATCAGAACAAGATGATATGCACACGGTTTGAGACCTATTATTCCATTTATTAGTTCATTTAAATTACATATAATAAATATTTTATACTTTTTACATAAATTACTTCAGGAGTGTGTTGCACACACACACACACACACACACACACACACACACACACACACACACACACACACACACACACACACACACACACACACACACACACACACACACACACACACACACACACCAGATGTGGTGTATTTTCATACCAGCAATAATGAACATTCAGGGAAATTCGAGCAGATGAAAATGATTATATTGCTAATGTACTCTCCAATATTGTCCAGTTCTGAAACAAATCATAAACCTGTCCCTGTGCAAAATGCAAATAAATAAACCTCTGACATGTTTCTCCAGCCTCTACACATTTGCATATAAATCCTTCACAAAATTCCATTTTCTGCCCAAACAAATTAGTAATCGTCATGAAGAAATCCGATAATTCCAGCTATAATTTCTGAAACTAACGTCGGGACCCTTTGCTCATAATTAAATGAAAAGGAGAGAAGTAAATGTATTTACCTCATGGCTAATTTAAGGAAACATCATAAATATTGCAACAACTGTAGAGTGGTTATTGTGGATTTCATTTGCATAAGTATTGTGTTCTTAGTGTTGAACCTGTAATCCGAACGGAGTGTTTGAGTCCACCAGTGAAACTTTTCCTGGTAGAAATGGCCATATTCTCGTGTGATTGGGTGGACACCACGACCCATAATGCAAAGCAAACCCCGCTCTAGTCGCTCTAGCAGAGGATCTGAGGCAGTGCGGGTCTGTGGCTGCAGAGGTGGAGCAGGTGGTTTATAATGAAGCTGATTCTGACCTTTTAATGCTGCAGTCATTGATTGAGAGCGGCAGCAGGCCCGGCTCAGTCCGGAGGTGATAGATTATTTAATTAACTATTGACCTTTCTGCCGCCCATTCATCGATGAAAAGCCTTTTATGACAGAGCAGCATTTAGGCGGAGAGCTGCTGAGTTTTGATTTTTGGATTTACTGTTTAGATTCTGTTCCTTCTGTAGTTGATGTTACAATTTCATTCTGGTCTGGTGATAAAGTTTTTCGTACACACTGTTACTCTTAATGTTACTGTTACTATTACTCGTCCTGTACGTACGCTACTGTTAGTGTTAGTATACTGTTACTATTAGGTAACAATTACTGTTACTATTACTCGTCCTGTTACGGCTATTGTTAGTGTTAGTATACTGTTACTATTAGGTAACTATTACTGTTACTATTACTCGTCCTGTTACGGCTACTGTTAGTGTTAGTATACTGTTACTATTAGGTAACTATTACTGTTACTATTACTCGTCCTGTTGCGGCTACTGTTAGTGTTAGTGTTAGTGTTAGTGTTACTATTACTGTTACTGTTACTCGTCCTGTTACGGCTACTGTTAGTGTTAGTGTTAGTATTACTCGTCCTGTTACGGCTACTGTTAGTGTTAGTGTTAGTATTACTCGTCCTGTTACGGCTACTGTTAGTGTTACTGTTACTGTTAATATTACTGTAACTATTACTGTTACTATTATTTGTCCTGTTACAGCTACTGTTAGTGTTAGTGTTACGGCTACTGTTAATGTTACTCTTACTGTAACTATTACTGTTACTATTACTCGTCCTGTTACGGCTACTACTTTTACTGTTACTGTTACCCTAATTCTTCATGTCACTGCTACTGTTACAGTTATGGTTACGGTTGCTGTTACTGCTACTGTTACTGTTACTCTAACTCTTCATGTCACTGTTACTACTACTTTTACTGTTACTGTTACTGTTACTGTTACTCTAACTCTTCATGTCACTGTTACTGTTACAGTTATGGTTACGGTTACTGTTACTGCTACTGTTATGGTTACTGTTACTGTTACTCTAACTCTTCATGTTACTACTACTTTTACTGTTACTGTTACTCTAACTCTTCATGTCACTGTTACTACTACTTTTACTGTTACTGTTACTGTTACTCTAACTCTTCATGTCACTGTTACTGTTACAGTTATGGTTACGGTTACTGCTACTGTTATGGTTACTGTTACTGTTACTCTAACTCTTCATGTTACTACTACTTTTACTGTTACTGTTACTCTAACTCTTCATGTCACTGCTACTGTTACTGCTACTGTTACAGTTATGGTTACTGGTATTGTTAGTTACTGCTACTGCTACTGTTACTGTTACTCTAACTCTTCATGTTACAGTTATGGTTACAGTTATGGTTACTGTTACTGCTACTGTTACTGTTACTATAACTCTTCATGTTACTACTACTTTTACTGTTACTGTTACTCTAACTCTTCATGTCACTGCTACTGCTACTGTTACTGTTACTGTTACTGTTACTCTAACTCTTCATGTTACTGCTACTGGTACTGTTACTGTTACTCTAACTCTTCATGTTACTGTTACTGTTACTGTTAGTGTTACTGTTACTGTTACTCTAACTCTTCATGTTACTGCTACTGGTACTGTTACTCTACTCTTCATGTTACTGTTACTGCTACTGCTACTGTTACTGTTACTGTTACTGTTACTGTTACTGTTACTGTTACTACTAACTCTTCATGTTACTGCTACTGGTACTGTTACTGTTACTCTAACTCTTCATGTTACTGTTACTGCTACTGCTACTGTTACGCTAACTCTTCATGTTACTGCTACTGCTACTGCTACTGTTACTGTTACTCTAACTCTTCATGTTACTGCTACTGGTACTGTTACTGTTACTGTTACTCTAACTCTTCATGTTACTGCTACTGTTACTGTTAGTGTTACTGTTACTCTAACTCTTCATGTTACTGCTACTGTTTCTGTTAGTGTCACTGTTACTCTAACTCTTCATGTTACTGCTACTGCTACTGCTACTGTTACTGTTACTGTTACTGTTACTCTAACTCTTCATGTTACTGCTACTGGTACTGTTAGTGTTACTGTTACTGTTACTCTAACTCTTCATGTTACTGCTACTGCTACTGTTACTGTTACTGTTACTGTTACTCTAACTCTTCATGTTACTGCTACTGTTTCTGTTAGTGTTACTGTTACTGTTACTCTAACTCTTCATGTTACTGCTACTGTTTATGTTAGTGTTACTGTTACTGTTACTCTAACTCTTCATGTTACTGCTACTGCTACTGCTACTGCTACTGTTACTGTTACTGTTACTGTTACTGTTACTGTTACTGTTACTCTAACTCTTCATGTTACTGCTACTGTTACTGTTACTCTAACTCTTCATGTTACTGTTACTGCTACTGCTACTGTTACTGTTACTGTTACTGGTACTGTTACTGTTACTCTAACTCTTCATGTTACTGCTACTGGTACTGTTACTGTTACTCTAACTCTTCATGTTACTGCTACTGGTACTGTTACTGTTACTCTAACTCTTCATGTTACTGTTACTGCTACTGCTACTGTTACTCTAACTCTTCATGTTACTGCTACTGCTACTGCTACTGCTACTGCTACTGCTACTGCTACTGTACTTACTGTTACTGTTACTCTAACTCTTCATGTTACTGCTACTGGTACTGTTACTGTTACTCTAACTCTTCATGTTACTGCTACTGTTACTGTTAGTGTTACTGTTACTCTAACTCTTCATGTTACTGCTACTGTTTCTGTTAGTGTTACTGTTACTCTAACTCTTCATGTTACTGCTACTGCTACTGCTACTGTTACTGTTACTCTAACTCTTCATGTTACTGCTACTGGTACTGTTACTGTTACTCTAACTCTTCATGGTACTGCTACTGGTACTGTTTCTGTTACTCTAACTCTTCATGATACTGTTACTGTTACTCTAACTCTTCATGTTACTGTTACTGTTACTCTAACTCTTCATGTTACTGCTACTGCTACTGCTACTGCTACTGCTACTCTTACTGTTACTGTTACTGTTACTCTAACTCTTCATGTTACTGCTACTGTTACTGTTAGTGTTACTGTTACTCTAACTCTTCATGGTACTGCTACTGTTACTGTTACTCTAACTCTTCATGCTACTTCTACTGCTACTGTCACTGTTACTCATTATGGAATTGATGCTACAATGTTTATACATAAATTTTACACAACAAATATTGAAATTGTGTTTATTATTACTTACATTAATACTTAAATTATCATTGGTTTAAATATATTAATTAATATAGCTATGATTGTATTTTATAGTTTAACGTTGGAAGTTGAGGCCAGAGACTAAGGTAAAACAATAAAACACATATCTTTATATCAGAGGCATTTGAAACAGAAATATATATGAACATTTTTGGTGTTGGGCCACTACTGTTCAATATGAAATCTGTGTTTTGAAGGAAAAGCATTAGAGGAGCACTGTATATAGTATGTGTGCAGTATGTTCTTCTTCTTTAACAATGAGTGTCCTAGATTCCTTCTCTTGATCTATTAGAAGTGTTGATGGCAGCACCAGCGCAGCCTCCCACTGATCCAGAATCAGTGCTAGAATGTTTCCACAGATGTCAGATTCCCTCCCTGTAGAGAGACATGCGTCGCACTCTCCTGAGTGCAGTTAAAGAGAGAGAGAGACACATGTCTTACCTTCCAGAGCAAAGAGTAAATTGGCCTCGAGAGGGTTTCATCTATTCAACCTGTTCGTCAGCATGAGAGAGACAGACTGAAGCGAGACAGAATTAACACTGATATGTCTGACTGAATGATGATGCCGCTACAGATTTCACTCTTCAGTCACACACTGACATTACATGAAGTACGAGGATCAGTTTTATTTAAGATACAATTGTCTCAGCTAACAGGTAACGTTCTGGAAAGGTTTTCTCAAAGTTATGAACAAAAGTTCTTAACGTTAAATAGAACATTTGTTCAAAGACTTTAACTCTTTCCTTGCCATTAAGTTAATTTTTCAGCAATACGTGTTTTTACTGTTATACAGTAGGGGCGCTATTACACATCTCCTGAAAGAGTACAGAATCTACTGATCAAAACACAGCAGAAAAAGAAGAAGCAGAAACAAGTGATAGAAGCATCGCTGACTCACATGTAAAATAACACTATTATCAAACATTAACCAGCATATAAATCAAAACTGTCTAATGTTAGTGCATAAAATGTTGAAGCATGAAGAGGAAACGCCTGAAGCTTTGAGGTGTTGATGGACTCGATCTCCGTCTGTGTTATTGAACTGAACATGATCCAGAAGAAGTCTTTGATAAAAGCTGATTTTCTTAGCTTTTTTCCCCAAAAATTTTGCTGTTTTATGAAACTTACCCACATGAAGTGTTGATAAAAATAAAGAAAGCATGAAGCTAGAATAAATGTGTTTTTTTTAAAAGCAGAGGCTTTGATATAAAAATTTACTTCTTTGAAAATCCATTCAAATGAAAATGAATATGAATATCTGCATGTTCAGATATTCATAAAACAAAATATTCTGGAGGCCATGGAAGTTTTGTGAAAATCATCAAAAATGCTGGTGCTGGCTGGCAAAAAAAAAGCTGGCAGGAAAGAGTTAATAATGTTCGCCAAACGATAGCACAAAAACATTATTTATACATTGTTCATGAAACGTACAGTTGGATGTTCATCTAACGTTGTTTAAATCTACTTGTTTCAGAACGTTCAGAGAACATTCAAAAGTATAATGCTTAAAGCATAATGTTGGAAGAATGATACAATGGAATGTTCCTTTCATCCCTTCACGTTCATATAAAAAAAGTCACATAAAAAATGTAAAAAATGTTTTAAAGCATTGAAAAACTGGATGTTATGAATGTTCAGAAAACATTCAGAAATAATGCTATCATAACTTAATAGGAGCATTAACAAAACATTCTTAGAACATATTTTAGTTTGCAGGATTAGAAGTCTATGTGTAAGACAGCAAGGCTGGTTTGTGAAGATACTCTGACTTATACTTCAAGTGTGTTAATGATTAGTTAACTTGAAGTATGCTATATTGAAATAACTAATTTTGAACTAAGTATATTTTAGTTGTAATTCAAGAAAGGACAATTATCATTTACAGTGGGATTCAGTTTTGTCACAAAAGCGTTAACATGTAAGATCCTCCACTAGAGATCCTGCTCTTTTAGCCAATGCTGGTTTGTACAGTATGTACAGTACTCTCCACACTGGTTTTATTAGTCAATGCCAGTTTGTACAGTATGTACAGTACTCTCCACACTGGTTTTATTAGCCAATGCTGGTTTGTACAGTATGTACAGTACTCTCCACACTGGTTTTATTAGTCGATGCCAGTTTGTACAGTATGTACAGTACTCTCCACACTGGTTTTATTAGTTGATGTCGGTTTGTACAGCATGTACAGTACTCTCCACACTGGTTTTATTAGTCGATGCCAGTTTGTACAGTATGTACAGTACTCTCCACACTGGTTTTATTAGTTGATGTCGGTTTGTACAGTATGTACAGTACTCTCCACACTGGTTTTATTAGCCAATGCTGGTTTGTACAGTATGTACAGTACTCTCCACACTGGTTTTATTAGCCAATGCTGGTTTG
The DNA here is from genome assembly GCA_036326025.1 of Chrosomus eos. Lineage (NCBI taxonomy): Eukaryota > Metazoa > Chordata > Actinopteri > Cypriniformes > Leuciscidae > Chrosomus > Chrosomus eos. The sequence continues at coordinate 828,197 of CM070828.1, forward strand.
TACAGTATGTACAGTACTCTCCACACTGGTTTTATTAGCCAATGCTGGTTTGTACAGTATGTACAGTACTCTCCACATTGGTTTTATTATTCAATGCTGGTTTGTACAGTATGTAGAGTAATCTCCACACTGGTTTTATTAGTCGATGCCAGTTTGTACAGTATGTACAGTACTCTCCACACTGGTTTTATTAGTTGATGCCGGTTTGTACAGTATGTACAGTACTCTCCACACTGGTTTTATTAGACAATGCCAGTTTGTACAGTATGTACAGTACTCTCCACACTGGTTTTATTAGTCAATGCGGTTTGTACAGTATGTACAGTACTCTCCACACTGGTTTTATTAGTCTATGCCAGTTTGTACAGTATGTACAGTAATTTCCACACTGGTTTTATTAGCCAATGCTGGTTTGTACAGTATGTACAGTACTCTCCACACTGGTTTTATTAGTCAATGCTGGTTTGTACCGTATGTACAGTACTCTCCACACTGGTTTTATTAGTCGATGTCGGTTTGTACAGTATGTACAGTAATCTCCACACTGGTTTTATTAGTCAATGCTGGTTTGTACAGTATGTACAGTACTCTCCACACTGGTTTTATTAGTCGATGTCGGTTTGTACAGTATGTACAGTACTCTCCACACTGGTTTTATTAGTCGATGCCGGTTTGTACAGTATCTACAGTAATCTCCACACTGGTTTTATTAGTCGATGCCGGTATATACAGTAACCTCCACACTGGGTTACTTCCATCTACCATTCCCAGTTTGACACAAGCAAGTCTTTTATCCCTGGAACGTCATATCCTGACACATCACGGAGACTCCCAACACCACCAGTTCCTCAAGCAGCCAGAACAGAGATGTAGCTGACTCTGGCCACTTATGTTTAAAAAGTCTCCACCCTTTAAAAAGACTGTTATAAAAAGAGGCAAATCCAGAAGAGTTTGATCCGTTAAGAAAAGTGCAGCATGAAGTCCCATTTCATTCCCCCCACATAAAATGGTTTGTGCTAATGGTCTCCACACTAGATCCTGAGGTTCCGTCAGTCGACGCTGGATGAACTGGAGCCGATGAGTCTCTCCTCTGCTGACCAGATTTACCAAGCCTTGACCTCCTTCATTATTTGGTGCAAATTGTCCCAGAAAAAGTTAACCATTTCTCCTTGAAGCTTAGGCAAAAGTCCAACAGGCGGATCAACACAAGCAAGTTTATGCCATAACGAGGACCCCACCAGATTGTTCAAGGATAGTATTATACTCTTCATCAATCTTTGGAAGATCATTAAGAAAAGTAGAGTCTTCATTTTCTCTTTGAGACAATACACACTTCTACAGGTTTGAGTAGAAAACAACAGCATGTTTGTGTATTTCACTGGACTCAGTAAGCTCTTTCTCTGTATCAGAGCGGAATGAATGAATGATGTGACTTTGGTAGAAATTGGTACTTCTTTGAAAACAGAACAGCGACTCCTCCACTATTTGAAGACATAAGACTCAAAATAATTGCCCATTCATTCTTATTTCCAGTCACTGTGATTCTTAAACAAATGTAACATTAATATACTTTTGTTTTATAAATTCAAACAAACACTTTCGCTTCTGACTGTCACCATTCAAATTAAGAGTTCCAATTTTTAAATCTCACATAATTTTTTTTTTTTTAAATAAATAAATAAATAAAAGAAACAGTCAGCAAGGCTACTACTTCTACCAGAAAAAAATATGTTTTACCATATCTTGTTTTTCATCATTAAAGGGACATTGTGTAGGAATTTCTTAGCCTGGTTCTACCAGACTCTCGTACATTTCATTTGTACAGAGAGTCTGGCACCGCTCCATTGACAAGCGTTAACTTCCTTGTAGGCGGTTATTCTATTGAAGTCTAAAACTATTGGATCTGACCTGAGTCACTCTATCTGCAATAACCAATCGCTAACGTTTGGTCATGACATATGTCTTTTCCCAAACCCCGTGGGAGGATGGCCATAAACACAAAACTAAGCGAAGATTGTTCTTGCTCCAGCTTTAACTTCTTGATATTCGGCAGCGTTGCCACAACGGACCGAATGGCTTCGCTCGCATCTTTCTTATTTTGAACAACAACTCAAAATAATGCACGAGTCGACATCAGCGTCATCGTTCTCAGCCACTCCCTCTGTTCGCTGATTGGTCCTACAAAAAATTTCTAATTCTAAGTCTACAGCACAAACCCAGACGTAGTACTGAAGGAAAATTAAATTGAGCGGAAGTGTGTAGGCGGAGCCAGGCTAGGAATTTCTCCCATCTAGCGGTGAAATTGTTTTTTGCATTCAAACGAATTGTGCTCTCCAGCACCTCGCTTTTCAAATGCGTGTTGCATCTCTGGTAGCCGGTATGTACCTAAGAGCTGACAGGACGTCTTCTAATCGCACTTTGTCGAGTTTTCCTTCGGGTGAACAGAACATGTTGCAAGAACAAACATATGCTCTATTGAAATAATTCCTATCGAATTTCTAGGTTACAAAAAGTAAACTTACAAACCTTGTTTTTAGCGCCTTCTCTACATAGCTGCTATTCATCAAAGAGCCTGTTTAACTTTTAACTATAAATGTTCTACTGTCTATATAATAAAGTACAAAACCAAGCAATGAAAAAAAAGCTTGTAATTAAGACTGTAACGTTGACTTAGCTGTCGAGAAGAAAGCAGGACTTTTTAAATCTTTCTCCTGCATTAACTGTTAGCTCTTTCCACCTGAAAAAAGCTATCCCGGCATGTTTTTGTAATCTCCGGTCACGTTTCCTTTTACATTCTATTTTGGACTTTATGTATGGTTCGCCATTATAAATAACAGTGCAATGCTGCCTTTTAAACTTGCCGGGACAGTGACACGCACCTCTCACTGCTCTCCTCCGTTTCGTGGCGCTGGCTCTGAACGGAAACGGCTAATACTTTTTGTCCCTCTCTGCTATTATAGTTTTTCAAGATGGCGGAACGACATGGAAGCCTCCGTGGACTGACCCGTCCCATGTATATAAAGATAATAAATCCTTCGTTTATAAGGATAAGTCCGATAATTGGCAGAGGTATTTGTACACCATTATTCATATTTATGAATAAAAATATTGATTTTACATAATAAAATACCTAAAAAAGTACACATAGTCCCTTTAAGCATTTCTAAGTTTACTCACAATCTTCCTGAGACGATAAACTTCTTTATCTGCAAAAGCTCCTTCTTTCATTAGAACGTTTGCATCATTAATGAAAGTTGAGCGATCAGGGAATTAATCTTCAACCTGAACTCCAGGTAGGCTTTAGGTTCTTTCAAACATTAAACATCTTTAAATTCCTCAACTTTATATACTATTGTCTGATTTTCATTTTCAGTTTGAGATGAAAGATAAGAACAATCAGAAATATTGGAATCCGTGGAATCCAACATGAGACATCAACATATGTGTGTGTGTGTGTGTGTGTGTGTGGTGTGTGTGTGTGTGTGTGTGTGTGTGTGTGTGTGTGGGGTTGTGTGGCTGCAGACGCACAACTGTCATCATCAGTAACACCTGCATCTGAGCTGAAGGTGAGCTGAGTGTAATACTGTAAACACAAACTTCTTTGCTGTTTCAGATCTCATCTGCATCATCAAATATTTGTTGTTGTTTCAGAGATTTCCTGATTATTTGTTTCTGTCACAGATCCAGCCGCACAGGTTCACGTTCATCTGACGCCATCAATATTTATTGCTTATTGTTTAGAGATATACAGGCCTGCAGATTACACACGCACACACACACACACACACACACACCACACACCACACACACAGAGAGAGAGAGAGAGAGAGAGAGAGAGAGAGAGAGAGAGAGAGAGAGAGAGAGAGAGAGAGAGAGAGAGAGAGAGAGAGAAGAGAGAGAGAGAGAGAGAGAGAGAGAGAGAGAGAGAGAGAGAGAGAGAGAGAGAGAGAGATCACTGAATATCTGTCGCACTTCTCATTCTGTTCTATATTATAAAAGCAATGGCACAGGGAGGGATCGCCAAGCTGTAAATTTTAATATCTTATTTGGGTTATTCATAAACAGACTCTCTGTACAGATCAGGTCCTCTCTCTCTCTCTCTCTCTCTCTCTCTCTCTCTCTCTCTCCTCCTCCTCTCTCTCTCTCCTCTCTCTCTCTCCTCTCTCTCTCTCTCTCTCTCTCTCTCTCTCACACACACCACACACCACACACACACACACACACACACACACACACACACACACACACACACACACACACACCACACACACACACACACGCGCGCTTAAAGATATTTAATTCTTTCTGCTGATTTGAAGGGAATCACTATAATTCTGCATTATTTAAACACGGTAAAATGTTTTAAACTGAGCTGAAAGTATGAAAAAAGGTATTTAGCTCGATGCTTCCATGCAACGAGAGGAAAAAAAGCAATTCGTCAAGCAGCCAACAATATTCATAATACCATGCCAGGTTTATTTGACAACTAGAAAGCAAACACAAAAAACATAAATTATAATAAAATTAACCCATCCCGATTCTGACAAAAACGTCTCAGGTTACTATTGTAACCATAGTTCCCTGAGAACAGGGAATGAGACGATGCGTCAAATGACGCCTTGGGAACGCCCCTTGTGTGAATGCGTCTGAAGCATCTATGTCAACTAGTCCAATGGAAAGAATGAGCGTCACGGTCGGGTGACGTCATGACCAGGAAATGATAAAAGCACATCCGGTGAAAACCGGCATTAGCTTCGAAATTGCCGAAGCAAGCCGATCGCAGGGATGCAGGAAGTATCGCAGGGTGACGCATCGTCTCGTTCCCTGTTCTCAGGGAACTATGGTTACAATAGTAACCTGAGACGTTCCCTTTATCGAAAGGGAACTCGCGATGCGTCAAATGATGCCTTGGGAACGAGAATACCCAAAGCGCCAGAATTCCAAGTACCTGAGTGTCAGTCTGTTGTAACTAAGCACTAAGCACCTGAGAACTGTAAGATCTAATGAATGTGAGCGGAAAGGAAGCCCGCCGCATCACAGATGTCTATAAGAGAAACCCCATATAGTAAGGCTTTAGAAGCCGCCATACTCCTAGTCGAGTGAGCTCGGAGCACCAGAGGACACGGCTGGTCCGAGTACTCGTATGCGAGTGAAATAGCCTCAACTATTCACTTACTAACCGTCTGTTTAGAAGCAGGAAGACCCTTCTTAGGTGATCCAAAGCAAATAAATAAATGGCCGGACTTCCTCCATGAAGATGTCCGAAACACATAAGTCTCCAGTGATCACAATGAGCACAAGAGGTTAGTTTTCCCTGGTCCGAAAATGGGGGAGGACAGAAACCTTAAGCAAAATAGGCCTCGGAATAATGGTAGGCAACTTGGAACATATCCATGTTTCGGGTAAGATTGCCTTGGCCAACCCCGGTGCACTCAAGGCAGGTGGGGACCGAAAGGGCCTGAAGGTCTGACTCTTATAGGGACGAATAGCTAGCAGAAATAGTCTTTAAAGAAAGGAACTTCTCTGAGACCAAATCTAAGGGCTCAAAGAGAGCCCCAGATAGGCCTAAACTATTGTAAGGTCCCAGGCCGGACCCTAGTGCAAGTTGCAGGCCTCAGCCTCAAGGTGCCACGAAGGAAACGAGTGATCAGGGGGTCTCGACCCAAAAATGTACCACCCACCAGGGCGTGGAAAGCTGCAATGGCCGCCATGTATACCTTAAGCGTGGAAGGACATAGACCTGATACAAAGCGTTCTTGCAGAAACTCAAATACTGTGTTTACTGAACAGTTGACCGGATTCCACTGACGCTGGTAACACCAAGAAGTAAAAAACTTTCGAAATAGTGAAATAGTTTCCTCGTAGCGGGAGCTCTGGAGCTAGAACGGTCTCAATAAACTCAGTTGAGAGACCACGCTATATGAGTTGGGCCCCCTCAGAGGCCAAACCCACAGTAGAACTCCTGGGAGCAGAGCAACAAGGGGAAAAGCGTACAGACGTAGCATCGGCCACGTCTGTACCATAGCATCCAGCCCCAAGAGGGCTGGTTGAGCATGGGAGAACCAGAGTGGACAGTGCGTCGTATGCTGAGACTTGAACAGATCCACTTCTGCCTGGCGTTTTTTAAAACTCCCATATTTACTCCACCGCCTCAGGGTGGAGTCCCCTGGCCTCAGCCCCTGCCTCGACAGGGTGTCTGCTCCAATATTCTGGCCCCCTGGAATATACACTGCCCTCAGGTAGCGTATCTACTTGAGGGACCAAAATAAGAGGCCATCAACGTGTCGTCTGTGGAACAAGAACCAGAGTACCCTCCACATAACCAAGGCGCGGGGATACTGCCGCGTGATCTTGATGGTATGGAGTGGGTTTCCCCTCGGGGAGAACCCTCTGGTCCTGATCCAGAGCAACACATGATGGCCCCTCAGGTCTGGGAGGAGATGTCTCAACGCATTGACGACAAACATCATCTCTAGGCAATTCATGTGCCAGAAGAGATGATGACTCCTCCACAAGCCCTGAGCTGAGCGGCCTTCCAATACCGCTCCCCAGCCGGTGAGGGAAGCATCTGTCGAGATCACAACTCGATGCAAAGAGCTCCCAACACCAGACGCTGGGTTAAGAACCAGTGTTTACTACATATAACCAAGGCGCGGAGGAACCGCCGCGTGATCTTGATCATACGAAGTGGGTTTCCCCTCGGGAGAACCCTCTGGTCCTGAGCCACCACTGTAAAGGTCTCATGTACAGCATGCCAAAAGGTATCCCGTTGGATACCGATATTGGTATTCTTTGCCCCAAAGAAAACCTTAGGAACTTCCTGTGCTGAGGAAGGATGGAGATATGGAAGAAGGCGTCCTTCAGATCTATCGTGACAAACCAGTCCTCGGATCTGATATGAGTCACGATCTGTTTGAGCGTCAGCATCTTGAACTTTAGTTTCTGAACTGACCAAGAAACAGACGAAGATCTAAAATGGGACGCAACCCTCCATCCTTTTTTGGAACAATGAAATAACGGCTGTAAAAACCCGACTCTCGGTCGGGTGAATACACCTGTTCTATAGCTTCCTTTGCTAACAAGGCCTTTACCTCTTGCTCCATTACCAGAGCCTGCTCGGGATGCACCACTGTGGGCAACACTCCGTTTGTAACGAGGAGGACGAGAACCAAACTGGATTCTGTATCCTTACACTACAATCTGCAGGACCCAACGAGAAATATTCGGCAGAAGCTTCCACGCTGCCAGAAAATTTACTAAGGGAACCAGCCTCTCGAGGCTGGTCTCTGGTGTTACTGAAACAGCTAATTCTGGAGCCTGAAACATAATGGCAGGAACTACCTGAACTGGCTGCTCTAAAAACCCCCCTCAGAGGGCGCGAAACCGATGCTGTGCCGCAGCATAGCATCAGCGACTCGCTGGGGACCGCTGCGCCCCGAAGCACCAAGGGTGGCGGGATTGGCAGAACGGTCCCGTGAGGACCCCGAAGTGGAACGGGCACCGTAATATGAGGTGTACACCGCTCCACTTCGGTCGGGGCTGTCCTCACAGGTCTGACGCATAAACATCAGGACCTTATATTTATTTATTTATTTTGAACCGAAGCCTTCTTCGCCTGATGAAAGGTCCTCAGATCCGGCTTCGACTTAGAAGAATTCGGTTGAGAGTGTTGTGTCTGTTTCCAGTGTTTACGTGGAGGTGCTCTCTCTGAGGGCAGTGTATATTCCTGGAGACCAGAATATAGTAGCAGACATCCTGTCGAGGCAGGAGCTGAGGCCAGGGGACTGGAGACTCCACCCCGAGGCGGTGGAGAAAATCTGGGAGTTTTACGGCCAAGCAGAGGTGGATCTATTTGCGTCTCAGAATACGACGCATTGTCCTCTGTGGTTCTCCCTTACTCATCCAGCCCCCCTGGGGCTGGACGCCATGGTGCAGACGTGGCCTAGGCTACGTCTGTACGCGTTTCCCCCTGTTGCTCTGCTGCCAGGAGTTCTGGAGCGAGTCCGGCGGTACGGATTAAGTCTACTGCTAGTAGCACCACGCTGGCCAAGTCGGATCTGGTTTGCGGACCTGATCCATCTCTTAGACGTTCCTGCCTTGGAGATCCCGATCAGGAGAGACCTTCTGTCTCAGGCCGGGGGCACAATATTTCCCCCTCGACCAGAGATTTGGAACTTGTGGGTTTGGCCTCTGAGGGGGCCCAACACTTAGAGAGTGGTCTCTCAGCTGAGGCTGCTGAGACCATTCTAAGCTCCAGAGCTCCAGCTACTAGGAAACTTTATGCGCTTAAATGGAGAGTTTTTTCTATATGGTGTCTCCGACATCAGTGGGATCCTGTTAACTGTTCTGTGAACACAGTACTCGAATTCCTGCAGGAGCGCTTTATGTCAGGTCTATGCCCTTCCACGCTAAAAGTCTACGTAGCAGCCATTGCGGCTTACCACACCCTGGTGGGGGGTACATCATTGGGTCGAGACCCCCTGATTACACGTTTACTTCGTGGCACTTTGAGGCTAAGGCCTGCAACTCGCACTAGGGTGCCAGCTTGGGATCTTGCTATAGTACTAGAAGGCCTGTCTAGGGCTCCATTCGAGCCCTTAGATTTGGTTTCAGAAAAGTTTCTTACCTTTAAGACTATCTTTCTGCTAGCTATTTCGTCCCTCAAGAGAGTTGGAGACCTTCAGGCCCTTTCGGTTTCCCCCACTTGCCTTGAGTTTGCTCCGGGGATGGTCAAGGCATTCTTATATCCAAAACAGGGATACGTCCCTAAGGTGCCGACCTTGACTCCGAGGCCTATTGTGCTGCAGGCTTTCTGTCCTCCTCCTTTTACATCTGCGGACCAGGAAAGACTGAACCTCTTGTGTCCAGTGCGAGCACTGGACACTTATGTGCTTCGGACATCCTCATGGAGGAAGTCCGACCAATTACTGATTTGCTTTGGATCACCTAAGAAAGGTCTTCCTGCTTCTAAACAGATGGTCAGTAAGTGGATAGTTGAGGCTATTTCACTTGCATACGAGTACTCGGACCAGCCGTGTCCTTTGGTGGTCCGAGCTCACTCGACTAGGAGTATGGCGGCTTCTAAAGCCTTACTGTATGGGGTTTCTCTTCAAGATGTCTGTGATGCGGCGGGCTGGTCCTCTCCGCTCACATTCGTGAGATTTTACAGTTTAGACCTGGATGCTGCCCCAGCTTCTCAGGTGCTTAGTGTTTAGTTACAACAGACTGACACTCAGGTATTTGGAATTCTGGCGCTTTGGGTATTCTCATTCCCATGGCGTTGATGACGCATCGCGAGTTCCCTTTCGATAAAGGGAACGTCTCAGGTTACTATTGTAACCATAGTTCCCTGAGAACAGGGAACGAGACGATGCGTCACCCTGCCATACTTCCTGCATCCCTGCGATCGGCTTGCTTCGGCGATTTCAAGCTAACGCCGGTCTGCACCGGATGGGCTTATATCATTTCCTGGTCATGACGTCACCCGCCCGTGACGCTCATTCTTCCCATTGGACTAGTTGACATAGATGCTTCAGACGCATTCACGCTGGGGGGCGTTCCCATGGCGTTGATGACGCATCGTCTCGTTCCCTGTTCTCAGGGAACTATGGTTACAATAGGAACCTGAGACGTTTTCCAAACAGTCAGACATGTACATTTAAAAGCTTTATTTTACTGCTATTTATATACTATTATTTTATTTTTATATTTTATTTTTCATTTTAGTTTTAAGTTTTAGTTATTTTTTATGTGATTTTGTCATTTTTATTTTGTTGATATTTCTATTTAACTTCTTAATTTATTTTTTATTTCAGTTTCAGTTTGAGAGATTTTAGTGATTCTGAAATTTATTTCAGTTAATTGCCAAGAAAACAATTCTGATTAAATTTTTTTTTTATTTGAAGTTTTCATCCAATATTTATTATCTCAAATATTTTGTGTGTGTGTGTGTGTGTGTGTGTGTGTGTGTGTGTGTGTGTGTGTGTGTGTGTGTGTGTGTGTGTGTGGTGTGTGTGTGTGTGTGTGTGTGTGTGTGTGTGTGTGTGTGTGTGTTTCATGTTCTAGAAACGAGTGTGTCACATCTGTGATGTTGTGGCTCTGAGCTGTCAGCTGTGACAGTGCAGCCATGAGTGTTTATTTTCATATAGGAACTATGCGTCCACACACACACACACACACACACACACACACACACACACACACACACACACACACACACACACACACACACACACACACACACAGCATCACTAGCACAAACAGATATGCGAAGCATCAAGAAATGAGAATCACAGACAAAGTCAGTTCAACTTTTAACACTTTAATTTCCCAAGAGTTGATTTTTTTATTAAACAGATTTACACTTTTTTTTGTTACATTAAGGTCACATATTTTATTTATGCTACTAGTGCTTGTATTTCATTATTTTTCTCATCCCAGGCTTTAAGTCTATGAAAATCCATCATACAAATATGCTTAAAATTTTGATGATTCTAAATAAACAAAAAACACTATAAAAATATTATTCTTTTACTGTCAGTCTGTGTATGTTTACCACGTGTTGCGCAGACACACATTAAAGAGGAATAATGTTCTATTTAAAGATAATTCAAAGGGTACAATATAACAAAGATAGCAGCAAACACTCTCGAGACGGGACACTGAACTCAGGAGAAAGAGTTTATCTTCTCACACAAACAAGGTAAATTAACAAAACGCAGCTGAAAATAATGAACTAATCATGTGGGTAACCATGGAGACCAAGGAGTTGGGGGAAAGTCAAGCAAACGAACACATGTGACAGATGAAAACAAACTAAAAGTCCATGAAAACGAGACTATTAGGAGAATGAACAAATTATATAATACATGAGGAATTAGTAAAATTTTTAAATGATACAAGACTGGTGAAAAAGATTTAAATAAAAAATAAAAAATCCCTCAACCAAGTGTTTTCAACCAAGTAGGGCTCAATACTCCAATCCAGTAGGTGGCGAACAAAAGAAATTACAATCTTTGTATATGATTCATTGAATCATTCACTCAGTCAATTCATGCACATCACCTGAAGACTGTCCTCAGGGAAACACTGAGTGGATTTCTGAACGCGATCGCAGTATTTCTGCACTTCTGGAAGAGTTGATGCCTCTCGCAGAATGAGCTCAGGTAGGACATACTGTACTTTATTTTAAGTGGAAGTAAGGCTTTCATTTGAGAATTACGAGTGAAATGACCAAACAGATCGTTGTAAAACAAATTAGTTTGTTAATTTATAAAATACTGCAAACAGCAGTCGGTGTGTAGGCTATGAATGTGTGTTGTATAATTATCGTCTTGATTATTATTGCTGGAGGCGCTTGTCAGAAACAGTTTATTGTGCATAGTATGGTGATGTTGTGCATGTATGAGATCAAGTTGTTGCTTATTGTTTCTGCCGTTGGTTATTGTTTTTGCTGCTGCTGTTGGTTATTGCTGCTGCTGCTGCTGTTGGTTATTGTTGCTGCTGCTGTTGGTTATTGCTGTTGCTGCTGTTGGTTATTGCTGTTGCTGCTGTTGGTTATTGTTGCTGCTGCTGTTGGTTATTGCTGCTGCTGCTTTTGGTTATTGTTGCTTCTAATGTTGGTTATTGTTGCTGCTGTTGGTTATTGCTGTTGCTGCTGTTGGTTATTGCTGTTGCTGCTGTTGGTTATTGTTGCTGCTGCTGTTGGTTATTGCTGTTGCTGTTGTTGGTTATTGTTGCTGCTGCTGTTGGTTATTGCTGTTGCTGCTGTTGGTTATTGCTGTTGCTGCTGTTGGTTATTGGTGTTGCTGCTGTTGGTTATTGTTGCTGCTGCTGTTGGTTATTGCTGTTGCTGTTGTTGGTTATTGCTGTTGCTGCTGTTGGTTATTGTTGCTGCTGCTGTTGGTTATTGCTGTTGCTGCTGTTGGTTATTGCTGTTGCTGCTGTTGGTTATTGCTGTTGCTGCTGTTGTTTATTGTTGCTGCTGCTGTTGGTTATTGCTGTTGCTGTTGCTGGTTATTGCTGTTGCTGCTGTTGGTTATTGTTGCTGCTGCTGTTGGTTATTGCTGTTGCTGCTGTTGGTTATTGCTGTTGCTGCTGTTGGTTATTGTTGCTGCTGCTGTTGGTTATTGCTGCTGCTGCTTTTGGTTATTGTTGCTGCTGCTGTTGGTTATTGCTGCTGCTGCTGTTGGTTATTGCTGTTGCTGCTGTTGGTTATTGCTGTTGCTGCTGTTGGTTATTGCTGTTGCTGCTGTTGGTTATTGCTGTTGCTGCTGTTGGTTATTGTGTAGCTGTGTTGTGCTTGCGCGTTGGTTATTGTCTGTCTGCTGCTGTTGGTTATTGCTTGTGCTGCTGCTGTTGGTTATTGCTGTTGCTGCTGTTGGTTATTTGCTGTTGCTGCTGTTGGTTATTGTGTGCTGCTGCTGTTGGTTATTGCTTGCTGCTGTTGTTATTGTTGCTGCTGCTTGGTTATTGTCTGCTGCTGTTGGTTATTGTGCTGCTGCTGTTGGTTATTGTTGCTGCTGTTGGTTATTGCTGTTGTTGCTGCTGTTGGTTATTGCTGTTGCTGCTGTTGGTTATCTGTTTGCTGCTGTTGGTTATTGCTGTTGCTGCTGTTGGTTATTGCTTGCTGCTGTTGGTTATTGCTTGCTGTTGCTTTGCTGTTGGTTATTGCTGTTGCTGCTGTTGGTTATTGCTTGCTGCTGTTGGTTATTGTTGTTGCTGCTGTTGGTTATTGCTGCTCTGCTGTTGGTTATTGCTGTTGCTGCTGTTGGTTATTGGTTGCTTTGTGTTATTGCTGTGCTGCTGTTGGTTATTGCTGTGCTGCTGTGTTGGTTATTGCTGTTGCTGCTGTTGTTATTGTGCTGCTGCTGTTGGCCCTGTATTGGCTGTGTTGTTATTGCTGTCGCTGTTGGTTATTGCTGTTGCTGTTGTTGGTTATTGCTGCTTTTGCTGCTGTTGGTTATTTGCCTGCTTGTTAATCTGCTGTGTGTTGTTATGCTGTTGCTGCTGTTGGTTATTGTTGCTGTTGCTTGCTGTTGGTTAATTGCTGTTGCTGGTGTTGGTTATTGCTGTTGCTGCTGTTGGTTATTGCTGTTGCTGCTGTTGTGTTATTGCTGCTGCTGCTGTTGGTTATTGCTGCTGCTGCTGTTGGTTATTGCTGTTGCTGCTGTGGTTATTGCTGTTGCTGCTGTGGTTGGTTTTGTTGTTGGCTGCTGTTGGTTATTGGTTTGCTGTTGTTGGTTATTGCTGTTGCTGCTGTTGGTTATTTGCTGCTGCTGTTGGTTTTTGCTGTGCTGGTTGGTTATTGCTGTCTGCATGTTGGTTATTGTTGCTGCTGCTGTTGGTTATTGTTGTTGCTGCTGCTGTTGGTTATTGTTGTGCTGCTGTTGGTTATTGTGCTGCTGCTTGTTGTTATTGTTGCTGCTGCGTTGGTATTTTGCTGCGCTGTTGGTTTGTCCTGCTGCGTTGGTATGCTGTGTTGCTGCTGTTGGTATTGTTGTGCTTATTGCTGTTGCTGCTGTTGGTTATTGCTGGTTTGTCTGTGTTGGTATTGCTGTTGCTGTGTTGGTTATTGCGTTGCTGCTGTTGTTATTGCTGTTGCGTTGTGGTTATTGCGCTGCTGCGTTGGTTATTGTTGCTGCTGTTGGTTATGCTGCTGCTGCTGCTGTGTTATTGCGTTGCTGCTGTTGGTTATTGTTGTTACTGCTGTTGGTTATTGCTGTTGTTGCTGCTGTTGGTTATTGCTGTTGCTGTTGTTGGTTATTGCTGTGCTGCTGTTGGTATTGTTGTTACGTTGGTTAATGCTGCTGCTGCTGTTGTTTTTGTTGCTGCTGTTGGTTATTGCTGCTGCTGCTGTTGGTTATTGCTGTTGCTCGCTGTTGGTTATGCTGCTGCTGCTGTGTGGTTATTGTTGCTGCTGTTGGTTATTGCTGCTGCTGCTGTTGGTTTTGCTGTTGCTGTTGTTGGTTATTGTTGCTGCTGCTGTTGGTTATTGCTGTTGCTGTTGTTGGTTATTGCTGCTGCTGCTGTTGGTTATTGTTGCTGCTGTTGGTTATTGCTGCTGCTGTTGGTTATTGCTGTTGCTGCTGTTGGTTATTGCTGCTGCTGTTGGTTATTGCTGCTGCTGCTGTTGGTTATTGCTGTTGCTGTTGTTGGTTATTGTTGCTGCTGCTGTTGGTTATTGTTTGTTGCTGCTGTTGGTTATTGCTGTTGATGCTGTTGGTTATTGCTGTTGCTGCTGTTGGTTATTTTTGCTGCTGCTGTTGATTTATTACTTATTACTTCTAAGGCAAATTCTTTCCAAGTTTTTAAAGGTTGAGCAGCGAGCTCATTGGCTACTGATACAGCAGAAACCAATCAGCTGTGCCCTGTAGAGAATGATGTGATTGCAAGCTTTTGAGTCAAGAACCGATCAGCCTTTGCCATCTAGAGTTTTAAGCCAGAACTTTGAATATGTTGTTGTATTTTCTGCGACTACATGTTATACAACATAATTACAGTGTGTTAGTGTGTGTGTGTGTTGTGTGTGTGTGTGTGTGGTGTGTGTGTGTGTGTGTGTGTGTGTGTGTGGTGTGTGTGTGTGTGTGTGTTAACATGTCGTCCTCTGTCGCTTCTCCCTCTGTTTATCTCAAAGCTCTAATCATTTTATTTTCTGCCTGAATTTGTCTGAACGGAGGTGATGAACACAGGAGCTCTCCATGTGAAGGGTGTCTGTCTCTCACACTGATTATCGTCTGTTTTTATTACTGTCACACTTGTGCTTCTGCAGAGGTTCCAGAAAAGTACATCTGTGTATTATTACACTGTGAGAGAGTCACAGCCTCTCGTGATGAACCAATCACACACACACACACACACACACACACACACACACACACACACACACACACACACACACACACACACACACACACTCACACACTCTCTCTCTCCTCTCTCTCTCTCTCCTCTCTCCCCCATCTCTCTCTCTCTCTCTCGCTCTCTCTCTCTCTCTCCTCTCTCTCTCTCCTCTCTCTCTCTCCTCTCTCTCTCTCTCTCTCTCTCTCTTCTCCATCTCACACACACCACACACACACACACACACACAACACACACACACACACACACACACACACACACACACACACACACACACACACACACACACACACACTCTCACACACAGGGATTTAGTGTGAAATAATGTTCTCTAAATTTCGGTTTGTAAGGTGAGAGATATGTTCAACACACAAACATGTGAACAATATGTGAACTTTGAACATGCAAGTCAAACCTAAAATTCAAAATATGCTGTGTGTGTTAGAGAGAGAAAGAGAAAGTAAGTGTGTGTGTGTGTGTGTGTGTGTGTGTGTGTGTGTGTGTGTGTGTGTGTGTGTGTGTGTGTGTGTGTGTGGTGTGTGTGTGTGTGTGGTGTGTGTGTGTGTGTGTGTGATTGTTCTCCTGTACTCCTCATTCTCACTGGAGGCAGATGATATTTGTTTGATGTTAAACATCTCTCTCATTTCCTCCGGAGCGATTGATCATCAGAACTGTGTGTTTCTGCAGTCGTGTTGACCAGTGTTGACCATCCGTCACATCTGAACTGAAGGACGGGAAATCCCTCTCTCCTCCTGACTTTCACATGAGAAACTCTCTCCATCCTTCTGCTCCGTGAGCGAGTGACGTGTCTTCAGCACCGCAGCACATCCCTTTCTCATTAAACTCGCATCAATCCTGGCTATATTTAACCCTGAGTACCGCACCGCTCACACCCGGATCACTGTAATCACATCCTGGGAACTACTACTTCATCAGGAATAATAATAATAATAACAAAGAAAACATGTAGACTCATAACTCATAAGTTCCCTGTCTCTGTATGAAAAGATAAGAAAGAGATTTCAAAGGTTTTCATAAAAACAAACAAACAAAAAGTAATTAAAAAACATCTCAAAAGTAAATGAAACTCCACTATTCTGATGTGATCTCAGGCGGTGTTTCACACACAAGTGAAGAACATGTCCAGGTCACAGAAGCAAATAAATAAAAACATTTCTTTTCCATTAGACAGTGAACGGGGACATACTATTTTTGGACTAATTAAAAACATTTAACCCTATTTTCTCATAACTGTAATGCTCCAGATGTTCTGCTGTCACAATGAGAATTTGTGGTAAATTGTGCTCAATTATCATGAAAATAATGACACAATACAGAAAAACTTAATGATCCTAAAAATAGGATTTTTTTTGTAAAATATTATTTATTATTTTTTCTTTTGTTGGTCACTGTATTTTAACACTTCATGTCCAGATCATAGCAGTTGTCAGTGCAAATGAATTGAAGAAAATGTTATATTTATATATAAACTAAATAATGTAAGTTATTATTTTCAGGACCAATTAAGAACATTTAACCCCATATTCTCAATACAGAATGCTTCAGATGTTATGTTTATATATACAGTATATTATATCATTTGCACTGTATTGTGTCAAAACACAATTACCTTGAAAATAATGCAAAATGTTATTAATTGAAAAATTCTATTTAGCTGCAATTGAGTTTAATATGTAATATGTATAATATGAATGTATAAATGTTTAATGTTACTGTAATGTTAGGCATTTGTTCAGACACTAAATCTGAGTAAGTGTTGACAGCACTGAGTTCATGAAGCTCCAGAAACTGACAGAAGACTCTGATTCCAGCCAAACGCTCTTGTTTCTCTTGTTTCTCTGTTCTCTCTCAGTGAGTTCTGCTGTTTGTGTCCGTCAGAGCAGATCAATGCGATGAAACTTGAGTGTGTGTGAACTCAGCGCTG
>CM070828.1:850000-877500 GCA_036326025.1 Chrosomus eos
TACTGCCAACCCAGTTCAGCTGCACTCGATCAGGGTTAAGGCTCGGGTTCGGGGGGTTAAGGCTCGGGTTCGGGGGGTTAAGGCTCGGGTTCGGGGGGTTAAGGCTCGGGTTCGGGGGGTTAAGGCTCGGGTTCGGGGGGTTAAGGCTCGGGTTCGGGGGGTTAAGGCTCGGGTTCGGGGGGTTAAGGCTCGGGTTCGGAGGGTTAAGGCTCGGGTTCGGGGGGTTAAGGCTCGGGTTCGGGGGTTAAGGCTCTGGTTCGGGGGGTTAAGGCTCGGGTTCGGGGGTTAAGGCTCGGGTTCGGGGGTTAAGGCTCGGGTTCGGGGGTTAAGGCTCGGGTTCGGGGGGTTAAGGCTCGGGTTCGGGGGGTTAAGGCTCGGGTTCGGGGGGTTAAGGCTCGGGTTCGGGGGGTTAAGGCTCGGGTTCGGAGGGTTAAGGCTCGGGTTCGGGGGGTTAAGGCTCGGGTTCGGGGGGTTAAGCTCGGTTCGGGGTTAAGGCTGCTCGGGTTCGGGGGGTTAAGGCTCGGGTTCGGGGGGTTAAGGCTCGGGTTTGGGGGGTTAAGGCTCTAGGCGTTCGGGGGGTTAAGGCTCGGGTTCGGGGGGTTAAGGTCTCGGGTCTGGCTGAGCATCAGTCCCATTATAAACCGGTTATCTGGGTTAAACTCCAGGGTTGAGCAGAACTCCTGTCAGTTCATGAGGGTGTTGAATGACAGGAAGATGAATGTACTGAATTACATTTCAAAGAGATTCAACACAACTGAAGCATTTGGAAATATGAAGTGTTCTTCCACCCTGAAAGACAAGAGTTTGCCTAATTTATTAAAAATGATGAAATAAATACTAATTTACCTGAATTGCACACAGCCTTTAATCACTGAATCCAGCAGAAAATGCAGAATTATCAGCAACAGATTATGAATTGTTTATGGCAATCGTCACCAACCAATTCACACAGAATTTAGCATTTCCCGACTCTCGCCGCTGGCTTCGTCTGTTCGCCTGTTTGTCTGAGTTTTTATTCTATTCGCCTCAGTTTTTATTCTAGTCTGTTTGTTTGTCTGTTTGTCTCCTCAGTTAATCTGCTAGTCTGTTTGTCTGGTTGTCGGTTCGTCTGTACGTCTGTTCATCTGTTTGTCTGCTTGTCTGTTCATCTGTTTGTCTGCTCGTCTGTTCATCTGTTTTGTCTGCTCGTCTGTTCATCTGTTTGTCTGCTCGTCTTTTCATCTGTTTGTCTGCTCGTCTGTTTGTTTGTTTGTCTGCTCAGTTCATCTGCTAGTCTGTCTGTTTGTCTGTTTGTCTGTTCTTCTGTATGTCTGTTTGTCTGTTCTTCTGTTTGTCTGTTCGTTTGTTCATCTGTTTATCTGTTTGTTTGTCTGCTTGTCTGTTTGTCTGTTTGTTTGTTTGTTTGTTTGTTTGTTGTTGTTTGTTTGTCTGTTTGTCGCTGCTCATCTATTCATCTGTTCTTTTATTTGTCTGCTCCTCTGTTCATCTGTTTGTCTGCTCGTCTGTTCGTCTGTTCATCGGCTCGTCTGTTCGTCTGTTTGTCTGCTCAGTTCATCTGCTAGTCTGTTTGTCTGTTCTTCAGTTTGTCTGTTTGTCTGTTCGTTTGTTCATTTGTTTGTCTGTTTGTTTGTCTGCTCGTCTGTTTGTTTGTTTGTTTGTCTGCTCATCTGTCTGTTCGTCTGGCAGTTTGCTTGTTTGTTTGTTTGTTTGTTTGTTTGTTTGTTGTTTGTCTGTTTGTCTGTCTGTTTGTCTGTTTGTCTGTTTGCTCATCTGTTTGTCTGCTCGTCTGTCTGTCTGTCTGTCTGTCTGTCTGTTTGTTTGTTTGTTTGTTTGTTTGTCTGTCTGTTTGTTTGTCTGTTCAACTGTTTGTTTGTCTGCTTGTCTGCTTGTCTGCTTGTCTGTTTGTTTGTCTGTTTGTCTGCTCGTCTGTCCATCTGTTTGTCTGCTCGTCTGTTTGTCTGTTTGTCTGTTTGTTTGTCTGTTTGTCTGCTCGTCTGTTTGTCTGTTTGTCTGCTCGTCTGATCGTCTGTTCTTTTGTTCGTGTTTGTCGGTTTGTCTTTTTGTCTTTGTTTGTCTGTTTGTCGGCTCGTCTGTTCGTCTGTTTGTTTGTTCATCTGTTTGTCTGTTTGTGTGTCTGCTCGTCTGTTTGTCTGTTTGTTTGTTCATCTGTTTGTTTGTCTGCTCGTCTGTTTGTCTGCCCGTCTGCTCGTCCGTTCGTTTGTTCGTTTGTCTGTTTGTCTGTTTGTCTGCTCGTCTGTTCGTGTGTTTGTCTACTCGTCTGTCTGTTTGTCTGTTTGTCTGCTCGTCTGTTTGTCTGTTTGTTTTTTTGTCTGTTTGTTTGTCTGTTTGTCTGTTTATCTGCTCGTCTGTTCGTCTGTTTGTTCATCTGTTTGTCTGTTTGTTTGTCTGCTCGTCTGTTTGTCTGTCTGTCTGTCTGTCTGTTTGTTTGTTTGTTTGTCTGTTTGTCTGCTCGTCTGTTCGTCTGTTTGTTTGTCTGTTTGTCTGCTACTCACTGGAACAGCAATAGTTCTCGCACAATGATCAATTCTGTCATCATTCACAGAAGGTACATGTATGAATTTCTTCTGTAAAATACAAAAGAATAAGATCATTGGACCCCTCAGACTTTCATTTTATGAACAAAAAAATTTATGTTCTACAGAAGAAAGTCATACAAGTCTGGAAGGGCATGAACGAGTGTAAATGATGACAGAATCATATTTTTGGGTGAACTGTCCCTTTAAATGTCTTGCTCTTGATGTATTCCAGCACTAGGTGTTAAACCTAAATTCACATCTTCATCAGAATATTGCAAAATGCTTCTGCAAACAGACGTGACTTTTCAGTGGTATATTTTTGCACATCTGAGGTGTTTAAAGTGAGGACGTCAGGGTTTATGCAGTGAGAGCTGACTTGTGTTTGGAGAGAGGAATGATGAAGGAACACACACGTTTGGATGAGCGTCATTAGCTTCAGCACAGCATCATGTGACAGTCAGTTTGAAACGCAAGGTTAGGGTCGTGTTGGAAGCGCGAGCATCAGTCAGTGTGATTGTTGATGTGATTGTAGGTTAAACTCAGACAGCAGCGTCTCACGCAAGCTTCAGTCCTCACAGGAGGTTAATCCACGACCCCGTACATCACGCTTTATTTACACTCATGCAGTTTCAAACCTGTGTGAGGTCATTTCTTCTGCAGAACACAGAAGGAGGAATATTGAGGAATTTTCATGCCACAGTTCATAGTGATCAGGGTGTTTATCTTTAAAACGAGTGGTGTCAGGTCAGCTTCTCTAAAAAAAAAAAAGTAATGCATTACTAATTAATAAGTACATCTTCAGCAGTGTAATTAGATTAGTGTACTAATTACTCTCTCTAAAATGTATTGCATTATTACTGATTACTTTCTAAATCTGGAACAGTTGAACAATACAAGGATAGACATAAAAAGGCTCTTTTAAATCTTTCAAATAAACAATTATAAAATTGCACTAATTATACTTAAACTGACCAAAGTATTTAAAGGGAGAAAATTACTTTAAAAACATACATTTAACGGTAAATGTTGTTGTTAAATCCACTATTTAATATAGAAGTGTTGTATTTAATGCAAGAAGTAACTGCAATTTTAATTACAGAAAATCACAGTTATCCCTTACTTTACTTTTTCAAGGGAAAAGTAATTAAAGTACAGTAAGTAATTACTTAGTAATGCATTACAGCCAACACTGAAAACTGAAAGCATTAAAAACATTTAATTATTTGAAATAAAATAAATGTTTACGGAAATTAAATTAAATTAAATATACATAACGATGTGACGATGAGTAAACAATGATAGTATATTGATTTCTGATTACTATTCCTTTAAACTTGGAACAGAATGTCGATGTGATTTATGTGAGTGTGTGACTTCAGATGTTCTAAAATATGATGGTAAACTGATGGTTTGATTGAAGCACCTTCTCAGCATGTGTGTAAGTTTATGCTAAATCTTCTTTAATTCCTTCTTTAACTGCAGCACATGAAGCACACGCCGCTTCGTTCCTCACGTGATCTCTGCAGATTTCAGCATGGAAAGGTTTTGATGATGTTTCCTTCATCCGCTTGATCCGGAGAAGCTCAAACACACTCTAATATGATGGAATGAACATCAGATCCGTCAGGATGAGCGTGAGAGAGAGTTGAGTCTCCTGTACTGACGCCGATGCAGCAGATGTTTCAGCAGGTGTACAGGTGTGTGTGCAGATGCGCAGGTTTGTTGAGGTGTGTGTGCAGACACGCAGGTGTGTGGAGATGCGCAGGTGTGTGGAGATGCGCAGGTGTGTGGAGATATTAGCAGGTGCGTGGGGATATGCGCAGGTGCGTGGAGAGATGCGCAGGTGCGTGGAGAGATGCGCAGGTGCATGGGGATATGCGGAGTGCGCGGCGAGAGATGCGCAGGTGCGTGGGGGATATGCGCAGGTGCGTGGGGATATGCGCAGGTGCGTGGGGATATGCGCAGGTGCGTGGAGAGATACGCAGGTGCGTGGAGAGATACGCAGGTGCGTGGAGAGATGCGCAGGTGCGTGGAGAAGCGCAGGTGTGTGGAGATGTGCAGGTGAAGGGAGATTTGCACAGGTGTGTGGGGATATGCGCAGGTGCGTGGGGAGATGTGCAGGTGCGTGGAGATACGCGCAGGCGAGTGGAGATACGCGCAGGTGCGTGGAAAGATGCTCAGGTGTGTGGGGATATGCGCAGGTGCGTGGGGGGATATGCGCAGGTGCGTGGCGATATGCGCAGGTGCGTGGAGAGACGCGCAAGTGCGTGGGGAGACGCGCAGGTGCGTGGGGAGACGCGCAGGTGCGTGGGGATATGCGCAGGTGCGTGGAGATACGCGCGGGTGTGTGGAGATATGAGCAGGTGTGTGTGGAGATGCGCAGGTGCGTGGAGATGTGCAGGTGCGTGGAGATGCGCAGGTGCGTGGAGATATGAGCAGGTGTGTGTGGAGATGCGCAGGTGCATGGAGATGCGCAGGAGCATGGAGATGCGCAGGTGCGTGGAGATATGCGCAGGTGCATGGGGATATGCGCAGGTGTGTGTGGAGATGTGCATGTGCATGGAGATGCGCAGGTGCATGGGGAGATGCGCAGGTGCGTGGAGATATGTGCGCAGGTGCATGGGGAGATGCACAGGTGCGTGGAGAGATGCGCAGGTGCGTGGAGTAGGGGTGGAATGGTACACAGAAGTTACGGTTCGGTTCTTACCTCGGTTCAGATATCACGGTTCGGTATGATTTCGGTACAATAGAGTGAAAAGCAAAGTGGAGAGATGCGCAGGTGCGTGGAGAGATGTGCAGGTGCGTGGAGAGATGCGCAGGTGCGTGGAGAGATGCGCAGGTGCGTGGGGATATGCGCAGGAAAGATGCTCAGGTGTGTGGATAGATGCGGAGGTGTGTAGAGAGATGCGCAGGTGCGTGGAGAGATGCGCAGGTGCGTGGAGAGATGCGCAGGTGCGTGGAGAGATGTGCAGGTGCGTGGAGAGATGCGCAGGTGCGTGGAGAGATGCGCAGGTGCGTGGGGATATGCGCAGGTGCGTGGAAAGATGCTCAGGTGTGTGGAGAGATGCAGAGGTGCGTGGAGAGATGCGCAGATGCATGGAGAGATGCGCAGGTGAATGAACAAATGAAGTATTCGCTCGGTTCATTTGATTATCTGACCTTTACAGTCCAGTTGACCTTTGATAAGACAAAACATCTGAGCTGAGAAGTTTTGCTGAAATTTTTTTCAGCTTTATTTCAATTCAATGTTTTCATAGTTTTAGTTAACAATAAAAACCCTGACACTTTGCATCCAGTCAGTACATTGATATTGTACATTTCAAATGCACATGTATATTTCACACACGTAAACCAATAATGTCCCCTTGTTTCAGAAGAAGGTCAAACCAAGACTGGATATAGATGTGCTTCATAAAGCGGGAAACTTCTTAGTACTATTCTCCGGTTACGGCCACACACACACACACACACACACACACACACACACACACACACACACACACACACACACACACACACACACACACACACACACACATTTCCAGAGAAGAATCACTTGAGTAATTGTTCTTGTCATTTGTGCTGTAATTTTACTCCTGAATGCCTTGTTTTAGACAGGAATTAATAAAAATCGCATTTGCTTCAGGTGCTTTGTGTCTCACTCTCTACTCCCCCCCCCCCCCCCCCTCTCTCTCTCTCTCTCTCTCTCTCTCTCTCTCTCTCTCGCTCTCTCTCTCGTCCAGTGGATCTTCAGGGCACCAGAGGTTTAAATGGCAGGAATTCGTGGCTGAGCTCGAGGCGCGAGACTGAGTCCAGTACAAAGCTCTTCAATACCTCTGATCCCGGCTAATTTAATTAGTCTGAGAGACGCTGGTGAGTCCAGAAGAATTCTTCTGATGCAGAAAGATCCAGAGCACCAGGAGGCAGGGAGCGTTTCTGTGTCCCACTTACCAACACAGGCCTGGAGTCTCGTCGCTTCTGAACCTCATTATCTCCTGTTAGGAGAATCAGTTCATCAAATCATTTACCGTTAGAAGGCAACCAAAGCTTTATAAGTGTCAAAAGAGTGGCAAATTATTATGTTTCTGCATAACATGACCCTTAAAATGACTTGAGTTAGTGCAACAGTAATGTAGTCAGGTTAATTTAACTTTTTAACTCTTTCCCGGCCATTAATTTTCTGGAAATCCATGTTTTCCCTGTTATACAGTAGGGTGCGCTATTACACATCTCCTGAAAGAGTACAGAATCTACTGATCAAAACACAGGAGAAGAAGAAGCAGAAACAAGCGATAGAAGCATGGCTTACGCACATGTAAAATAACACTATTATCAAACATTAACCAGCATATAAATCAAATCTGTCTAATGTTAGTGCATGAAATGTTGAAGCATGAAGAGGAAACGCCTGAAGCTTTGAGGTGTTGATGGACTCGATCTCCGTCTGTGTTTTAATCATCGCTCTGAATCACATCTGGACGAAGTCCACTTTCGATCAAAATGTTGCTTTTTAAAGCAACACCATGGAGCTTTTTCTCTTCAGTCGCCCTACTGGTTGGAAACAAAATTGTCCATTACCGTCGCAGGCACGCTCGCTGTTTATCCAGCGCCGGCTTTAGAATGAACGATGTCCACAGACAAGGTAGAGTATGTTACATGATTTCATGAAAGGATGATGTATTGCGACATCAGAAACGAAGAAAAACTAAATAATGACTATTGTAGCGCTTGGCGTGAAGCAGTCGAATTTTGTAGTTCTTTTTGTGGTCGGGTTACTACCCGAACCCCGAAGCTCCATAGTGCCAGTAAAAGCGACACAGACCCCGTCAGGCGATGGCAGAAGTGCCTTTCACCCTGTTACGACTTGATGAACCACTGATAAAATTTTGGAAACATTATTTTAAGGTAAAAAATGTTACATAGTGTTGCTTTAATAAAACACATTTAAGTGTTGATAAAAAATGAATGCATGAAGCTGGAATATTTTGTTGTTGTTGTTTAAAGGGTACCTATTATGGAATTTTGAAAATTACCTTTCATGTAGTGTGTAACATAGATCTAAGTGAACAAAAACATCCTGCAAAGTATTAAATATGAAAGTTCACCATATACAAAGTTATTGTCTCTCAGAAGTAAGAGTCGACTCTGAGTCGCTGATATGAATCGATAGACGAACGATACTTTTTCTCTATCTAGATGACGTCACCTGTACAAGTTATTTGAATGAGATACGCCCACTTATTGCGCTCCCCGGCGTAGACGCCAGGGGAAACTTGAAAACATCATTGCGACGAGACGCTGTGTTCTGAAGAGCGAATCAAAAGCGAACTTTTTTTCACTGCCCAGAGACGAGCATGTGAAGAATCAGTGGCTAGAGTTTATATTTACAACTATACCACACAAGTATAACCCAACCTTGTGCTGTGTTCACGTCATTTTAATGACGATTCCTTTACAAACATAAATGCTTTCAAGTGTGGATTCGCGAGTCGGCTGATACTGAAGGAAGGTTCAGTACCAGTTTTATTTGGATCGGCTTCCTCCTCCGAATCACAACCTGTAAGTATTATTAATAATTGTTGCTTGTATGTGTTTTGTAGCATGCTCAATAAGTATGTGTGTGTGTGTTTAAGTTACGCTCAGCGCAGGTCTCCACTCTCCAATGTATTTTTTTTAAAATATGTTAAATGTTTGTCGTTGTTATTGGAGTTGTCATAAAGAATAGAGCGTGTTGTAGTACTGCAGTGCTTTATCATTATGTTTATGCGTTGGGCTAACGCAAACAATAACTGACTGGGTCATCTGACCAATCACAGCAGATTAGCGTCACGCAAAGGAGGGGTTTGGAAAAATGAGTCGTTGAACGAATCATTTGGGAGTCGGTGAGCAAATCAGGTAAAAATAAATGCATATTATAAGACAACAAACGTGTTTTTTTGTCATTGCATGCATGTAAAACTGTTGTTGGGGACTCCCAGAACAATATTAGGAACATTTTAAATGCCATAATAGGTGCCCTTTAAGAGCAGAGGGTCTGGATTTGTACAACAAAATATTCTGGATGCGATGAAAGTTTTGTGAAAATGATCTAAATGCTGGTGGTGGCAACTTAAAGAAAAAAAAACAGGCAGGGAAAGAGTTAATGAGATTTTCAAACTTGAAATTGTCATAATCTGATGTGACACATCAACATGGCATTTTTAAATAAACTCAAACAGTGTTTTGATGGAGGGAAAGTTTTTAGATTGATTATATCTTGACTGAAATTAAAAGCCGTTAAGGCCGTGTACAAGTTCACTTTCAGCAACTCAGTGAATCAGTGAATCAGAGAATCAGTGAGTCAGAGAATCAGTGAATTAGAGAATCAGTAAATCATTGAATCAGTGAGTCAGAGAATCAGTGAATCAGAGAATCAGAGACTCAGTGAATCAGTGAATCAGACTGGTCCTGCTGAACATCTCTAGATGCATTAGTGAGATAACACAGCTCTCATTAGCATGATGAAGTTTGCAGCAGAAACATGAAAAGTTCAGCTCTTCATAGGCGTAATTGCATGCTAATCTGTGAGATTATTGAATGTGAAGAGAGTAATGGTGTTCATTTGTAAATGTGTGTTCTCATCTCTGCACACTCTCCTGATTACGTCCAAATGAAGAGCTTCATTTACAGCCATTAGTGAGTCCCTCGGTGGAGGAGAACGAGAACGAACAATCGAAACCTTCAGGACTCACTGCCACTTCAGATCCATCTTTACCACACAAACTTTATCAGTGTAGAACATCATGTGTACAGGAACACAGTTACAGATAGCGTGAAGAAAACATCAAAATCACAGATTGATTTGTGTTGCGTTTGGGTTTTAGAGATGCTGGTGATGATTTAAAAACGATGTGACAGGAAAGTTTGTTTAATGCAGCTGTAAATGAGATTCAGATTTAAACATAATCCATAACCAAGCCATGCATTCACTAACATGTGTCCTCATAACACATCAATATGATCTGAAAAATGTTGAAAGACGCTTATTAAAGAAGTAGCTACCACAACGTTTTCAGTAGTTTAGACTTACAAATATATGGTTATCGTTCACTGCCATGGCATGAACATAACTTGAGAACAGAATATTATTATTATTATTGAGAGTTATTTTCAATCAAGCTGTATTTTGATTCAAATCACAAAACATGTGAAACTATAGTTTAATTGTGTGTATTTAATATACATAAAATGCTAGGAATGAAAATAGCATTTTTCTTTCAAAAAAGGTTCAAATGTGGTGTTCATGGTTCAGAGAATTAATAAGAATTATAATAATATGTACATTTACTATTACAGAACATGAAAAATTCCTGCAGAAACAGTTTTTACTCAGAAAGGTAAATGTTACAAATAATTACAAAGGGAACTTTGACATTTTTTAAATTCTTCTATACCGTACTCCAATATTTTTATTTTTATTTGCAACTTTTAAAAAAATACAATAATTTTTGACAATGTTGGACACAGTTAACAGGCAAAGCCTTTTTTAATGTATTAAAAACCACTGGATTCGAATCACTGTCTGTGAAACAGGGTCATTGCACAAACATGGACTTTAATGGTTGGCATTCTTGCATATTAATTTAGCATCTTTAGCTTGAAGAGGGAATGAAAGCGGATGAATCTGCTGACCTTTTGACCCCGGGAAGCTTCAGATCTCAGGAGCAGGTGAATCACGCATCTCTCCACCGACAGCACCGAAACTTGTGCATTTTTTAATCCCGGCTATAAATAACAGACTTTCCGAAGAAGAGGGTCAGAGCTTGTCATATCAGGTTATGTCTGCCCGGGATACTTGTACAAGTGTATCATGATCCATTTTGTGAGAGCATAGCTGATGAATTATAAATGATGGCAGCCCGCGCAGGTTGCGAGAAGTGCCGTGCTTGTTTTCTTCTCGTCGGTTTCGTGTTTTCTCTTCCCCGAGGCGAGATTCCTTTCCTCCTTTTTGTCAGAGGTTGTAGGTGCATTTTCAGCGGCGAGGTAAAAGCAGACCAACACGCTGAATAATTGAACACGGCGTGTTTGAACAGGTACAAAAATAATCCTGTCTCCGTGCCTTTGAAAAACAGTGCCAGAGAAGCTCTCCGCACAGATCAGAGCCAGATATGAAATATTAAAGGTTATTGGTGGGGTGAGAGCGAGCGCTCCTGCGAGAGCAGGTAACTGTGTGCCATCGGATGCCGTTGGTTTATTCATGGCGATCTCTCTCTGTAAACACTGTCGTTTCACCAGGCTTGTCTTCTCGGAGAGCCACCTGCGTTCACACACACCTGAGGGCAGTTCACCTGCGTTCACACACACCTGAGGGAAGTTCACCTGCGTTCACACACACCTGAGGGAAGTTCACCTGCGTTCACACACACCTAAGGGAAGTTCATCTGTGTTCACACTCACCTGAGGGCAGTTCATCTGCGTTCACACTCACCAGAGGGCAGTTCATCTGCGTTCACACACACCTGAGGGCAGTTCATCTGCGTTCACACGCACCTGAGGGAAGTTCACCTGCGTTCACACACACACCTGAGGGAAGTTCACCTGCGTTCACACACACCTGAGGGCAGTTCACCTGCGTTCACACACACCTGAGGGCAGTTCATCTGTGTTCACACTCACCTGAGGGCAGTTCACCTGCGTTCACACACACCTGAGGGCAGTTCATCTGCGTTCACACACACCTGAGGGCAGTTCATCTGCGTTCACACACACCTGAGGGAAGTTCACCTGCATTCACACACACCTGAGGGAAGTTCATCTGCGTTCACACTCACCTGAGGGCAGTTCATCTGCGTTCACACTCACCAGAGGGCAGTTCATCTGTGTTCACACTCACCAGAGGGCTGTTCATCTGTGTTCACACACACCTGAGGGCAGTTCATCTGTGTTCACACTCACCTGAGGGCAGTTCACCTGCGTTCACACACACCTGAGGGCAGTTCATCTGCGTTCACACACACCTGAGGGCAGTTCATCTGCGTTCACACGCACCTGAGGGCAGTTCACCTGCGTTCACACACACCTGAGGGCAGTTCATCTGCGTTCACACACACCTGAGGGAAGGTCACCTGCGTTCACACACACCTGAGGGCAGTTCACCTGCGTTCACACACACCTGAGGGAAGTTCACCTGCGTTCACACACACCTGAGGGAAGTTCACCTGCGTTCATACACACCTGAGGGAAGTTCATGTCCAGCTCCATCAGCTTGAGGCGGATCCGATTCCAGGTTAAGTGAAGGGTCATCCTCGTCTTCCTCTTGTCAGCGGGTCGAGCACCGCCGTTGGAAAGGCCTCAGGTTTTAGGTTAATTACCACAGAGAGAGTGTGAACTGGGTCAGGCTGAGGACCACGCTGCTAACGGTGCTGATCTGATGGCAATTAATGCTTTGACCGGCTCTACGACCCCGACCTGCCTTCAGGCTCAGCCGGATCCTCCTGATCCCATACACT
The DNA here is from genome assembly GCA_036326025.1 of Chrosomus eos. Lineage (NCBI taxonomy): Eukaryota > Metazoa > Chordata > Actinopteri > Cypriniformes > Leuciscidae > Chrosomus > Chrosomus eos. Next base: position 862,026 of record CM070828.1, read on the forward strand.
GAGCGGATACGACCACACTGATGACTGGAGATTCAGCGCTTCTCATCTCTTCTATGTGAACGTCAACACTGAAACATTTGGGAGTTTCTCTGTGTTATTTTTATTATTGTAGACTTCGACGTCATGATGCTAAATGGTTTTCCAGGGTCTTGCTGTGGGACATCCTGTATTACACCATTATTGGTGCTTTCATCGGTAAGACTTACAATATAAACCTCAGTATTTCCAGCATGTTTTCCAACACAGATATCTGTAAATCAAGATTAATTTAATGGAGAAGCGAAATTACTTCATATATACAGATTTTAAGTCTTGTTTTCTGAAAAGAAATGCATTAAAATGAAGTGAGTTTGTGCTTAAAACAAGAACACAAATAAATTTAATTTAAAGGGAAAAGAAGTTTGTATTTCTGACTCCATTGGCAGATATTTGTTCTTGTTTTAAACACAAACTCGCTTCATTTTAATGCATTTTTCAGTAAATGTATCTTGATTTATAAACATTTGTCCTGGAAATTCAAGACAGACATTCTCATCAAAATTCTCTTTGGAAGTCAACTGAACTGCACATTAATTTTATAACTTTTATTATCACAACAATTTGGGCTTATTTTTATTTCTCCTAAGGAACTTCCTGGAAATATTGTTGATACTTTAATGAAACTCGAGTCCATTAGGTCTCCAGAGCTGTGAAAGAAAAATAAAACAGCTACAAGATTCAAATGTGAAGGTAATAGAGAGTTTTGCTAATGAATAGGCTTTTCAGTAGTAGGTTTCAGAAGAGATCTCAGCAGTCTCAAACTGTGCTCAGGCTTTCAAGATACCAACGGTTAGAAATCTCAATATGAAATCAAAACATTTCTCATAAAACTCCCCCAATCGCTCTTACTCTTTGTCAACTATATTGCCAAAAGTATTGGGACAGCCCTCCAGATCAGTGAATTCAGGGATCCTAATCATTTCCATGGCCACAGGTGTATAGATGAAGCACTAGGCACGCAGACGCTTCTACACACATCTGTGAAAGAACGGGTTGCTCTCAGGAGCTCAGTGAACTCAAGCGTGGGACCGTGGTCGGTTCCTCCTGTGCAATAAATCCATGTGGGGTTGTTTGGTGGAGGGGGGATTATGGTGTGGGGTTGTTTGGTGGAGGGGGGATTATGGTGTGGGGTTGTTTGGTGGAGGGGATTATGGCGCGGTGTTGTTTGGTGGAGGGGGGATTATGGTGTGGGGTTGTTTGGTGGAGGGGGGATTATGGTTTGGGGTTGTTTGGCGGAGGGAGGATTATGGCGTGGGGTTGTTTGGTGGAAGGGGATTATGGCGTGGGGTTGTTTGGTGGAGGGGGATTATGGCGCGGGGTTGTTTGGCGGAGGGGCGATTATGGCGTGGGGTTGTTTGGTGGAGGGGATTATGGCGCGATGTTGTTTGGTGGAGGGGGGATTATGGTGTGGGGTTGTTTGGTGGAGGGGGGATTATGGTTTGGGGTTGTTTGGCGGAGGGAGGATTATGGCGTGGGGTTGTTTGGTGGAAGGGGATTATGGCATGGGGTTGTTTGGTGGAGGGGGATTATGGCGCGGGGTTGTTTGGCGGAGGGGCGATTATGGTGTGGGGTTGTTTGGTGGAGGGGAGATTATGGTGTGGGGTTGTTTGGTGGAGGGGGGATTATGGTGTGGGGTTGTTTGGTGGAGGGGGGATTATGGCGCGGGGTTGTTTGGTGGAGGGGGGGATTATGGCGTGGGGTTGTTTGGTGGAGGGGGGATTATGGTGTGGGGTTGTTTGGCAGAGGGGGGATTATAGTGTGGGGTTGTTTGGCGGAGGGGGGATTATGGTGTGGGGTTGTTTGGTGGAGGGGGGATTATGGTGTGGGGTTGTTTGGCAGAGGGGGGATTATGGTGTGAGGTTGTTTGGCAGAGGGGGGATTATGGCGCGGGGTTGTTTGGCGGAGGGGTGATTATGGCGTGGGGTTGTTTGGTGGAGGGGAGATTATGGTGTGGGGTTGTTTGGTGGAGGGGAGATTATGGTGTGGGGTTATTTGGTGGAGGGGGGATTATGGCGCGGGGTTGTTTGGTGGAGGGGGATTATGGCGTGGGGTTGTTTGGTGGAGGGGGGATTATGGTGTGGGGTTGTTTGGCAGAGGGGGGATTATGGTGTGGGGTTGTTTGGCGGGGGGGATTATGGTTTGGGGTTGTTTGGCGGAGGGGGGATTATGGCTTGGGGTTGTTTGGTGGAGGGGGGATTATGGTGTTGGGTTGTTTGGCGGAAGGGGGATTATGGTGTGGGGTTGTTTGGCGGAGGGGGATTATGGCGTGGGGTTGTTTGGTGGAGGGGGTTTATGGTGTGGGGTTGTTTTTCAGGGGTTGGCCCTTAGTTCCAGTGAAAGGAACTCTTAATGCTTCATCATACCAATACATTTTGGACAATTTCATGGTCCCAACTTCGTGGGAAGAGTTTGTGGATGCTCCACTTCAAGCATGACTGCGCTCCAGTGCCCAAAAGAGAAGAGCTTAAAGCAGCTTGAAGCTGTTATAGCTGCAAAGGGTGGGGCAACTCCATATTAAACCCTACGGATCAAGAATGGGATGTCATTGAAGTTCATGTCCATGTAAAGGCAGTGTGTGTGTTGTTGTGTGTGTGTGTGTGTGTGTGTGTGTGTGTGTGTGTGTGTGTTGTGTGTGTGTGTGTGTGTGTGTGTGTGTGTGTGTGTGTGTGTGTGTGTGTGTGTGTGTGTGTGTTGTAAACGCTGCTCAGTTGCGTGTGCAGTTAAAAGGGCCAGATTGATCTACACCTGTAGTGAACGGCTCAATACTCGTGTCTCTGAACGACGCCTCCAGCGGCCCGTCGCTAGCCTGATTGGACCCCCGCGGAAGGACTGTGACGTGACGTGCCGCTGTCTCTGTATGGAGCCACTCCGATCCCCCGACCCGTTATCGAAATCCCGCCAGTCGCCCCACAGAAACGCACCATGAAGACACACTGTCCTTTTGCACCCAAAAACCTCATATAAGTACAAACAGATGGGCGGTGCTTCGATTCGCTCTTTTACAAAGGGACCCTAAAAGAGCGACGGAGTCCCACCGTGTGATAATTGCGGAGCTACCTGGAGCAAGCGTCAGCCCGCCATCCGACACCACGGATAAAAGAGGACAGAAATCAAGCCTGAAATGAGAGTCAAACGTTTATCAGAACTTCAATGTGTCCAGAGCGCTCAAAGAACTCAAAAGGTGTTTCTTTCCTCACGCAAGCCTCATGTATCACTCGTCATAATCCTTTAACCTGAGAAATCCATGGGTTCTAGCTTCACAAACGCGAACCCGCGCTCTGTTCCCAATCCTGTTAGACATTATAAAGCCATCAGGCCCGAGCTCCCACGGTTAGCATCTCCTCAGAACGGGAGCGCCGGGAGCGAGCGGCACCCGCGGAGTTCGGCCCTAATCATTATTTGATGACAGAAATCTGCGCGCATTATGGCGGCGGCGCTGTTTCTTAGCAACGCGCCAGGGATATTCAAACAATTTCATTAAAGTGTGACACCTCTTAGCAGGTGGCTGTGTGCGAGAGGAGATAAACACAGAGGTGGAAGCATCAGCACTATTTGCCAACATCACAATTGATAACATCAATTCAGCAACATGTTTACAAGCCCTCTGAAATGAAGCGATCGTGTAAGAGTCGCTGAACCCCAGACGCCTGCTGTCTGCCTCACACACACACACACACGCTCAGGTGACGCTGCCTTTCAGATGGAAAACGCCTCATTTACATTCCAATACCTTCAGTGTGTCCTGGGATTCCACTGCCTCTGATGTAATGCCATTTTATGTGTATGTGTGTGTGTGTGTGTGTGTGTGTGTGTGTGTGTGTGTGTGTGGTGTGTGTGTGTGTGTGTGTGTGTGTCATTCAGCTTTTGATTCAGTACCTGTGGTAAATCAAGGTATGGGCTCGTACAAATGTGCTGCGGGAAAACAAACAATTGCCTACGGCGTCTTCTCAATTGAGCATCTGCTTGACAAAAGACAGTATAAAAACAACAGATCCTGAGAGAGAGAGAGAGAGAGAGGAGAGAGAGAGAGAGAGGAGAGAGAGAGAGAGAGAGAGAGAGAGAGAGAGAGAGAGAGAGAGAGAGAGAGAGAGAGAGAGAGAGAGAGAGAGAGATGAGAGAGGAGAGGAGAGAGAGAGAGAGAGAGAGAGAGAGGGAGAGAGAGAGAGAGAGAAATGAGAATGATTCCCTGAAATACTCCGTCAGGTGTCAAAGGTGAACTGGTTAATGTTTACGGATCGCCTGTATGTGTAACTAAAACTGGGAGAGCTTTGATAATCTTTCACCTGTCCGAGTGAATCTCTCGGAAATTTTAACGTCCCAAATTGTAGCTTTAAGGTGATTTTGGGATGAAATACGAGTCTGTGTGTTCTTGACAGATTTGATGATGTTCATTTAAAGAAACAGTAGCGCAGCCATTTCATCCAAGCCAATGCATCCGGGCTCAGGTTTCCTTTGCTTACCTGGTGAAAACTAACCCGTGGAGTCCACACACACTCCTGATACGAGGAGTGTGTGTTGTGTGCGTGTGTGCGTGTGTGTGTGTGCGTGTGTGTGTGTGTGTGTGTGTGTGTGTGTGTGTGTGTGTGTGCTGCGCGGTGCTGGTGGTGTGTGTGTGTGTGTGTGTGTGTGGTGGTGTGGTGCGTGCGTGCGTGGTCGTGTGTGTGTGGTGTGTGTGTGTGTGTGTGTGTGTGTGTGTGTGTGTGTGTGTGTGTTAGTTACACTGAGGATTGATCAGTAACTAACCTGAACATTCACAGGTGTTTGTGCGGTGATGATGAAATCTGCCGACCTCTGACCTTTGACCTCCTGTCTGTTCTCCCCTGTAGACAAAATCTCATGATTCTGTGCTTTAGTGAAACAAAACCAATGAGAGAGAGAGAGAGAGAGAGAGAGAGAGAGAGAGGAGAGAGAGAGAGAGAGAGGAGAGAGAGAGAGAGAGAGAGAGAGAGAGAGAGAGAGAGAGGAGAGAGAGAGATGAGAGAGAGAGAGAGAGAGAGAGAGAGTTGAATTAATTTTATTTTAAGTGAAAATAAACCTGCACTTTAAATGAAAATAAACTTGCACTTTAACCCTTAGGGGTCGAAAACCGCATCCACGCGTTTTGCTGGATTTTTTCCTTATCAGTGCAAAAGAGAATCAAATTACTCTGTTGATTTTGATCTTAAATATAAGTGTTGTACATCATTAGATCCTGTTAAGTGTCTATTTTTTTTGTGGATACTCACAATAAAAACAAAGTGTTGTGCTTTTCGTCAAATAAAGAAAAATAAACATGATGCGCGTTTTAACTTGTCTCTGTCAGTGAGGTCCGTTCTGAAACGCGTCCGAAATATTAACTTTAACTCTCTCAATACTTGTCACAGAGATACGAGATATGTCTCTTTATGAAGCTGAGATTCTCTTCTTTTAAATGAAGTAATTTATTTAAAAAATATATATTTACAGTTTATGTAATCCGTTTGAAACAAAGGAGAGTTACAGTTTTTTCGCTCTCCCTTCATTATAGATAATTAGGTGAGCCCGCCACACCCCAGCGCTTTTGACATGGTAAATCTATGCATCACACGCGGCACGCCCCCGATCAATGCCAAACACAGATTCTTCATCAGAGATTCACAGATAGTTCATCGTGTTTTAGGGATGGAAGCACGCTAACGTTACTCCTTCAGAGGATTATGGACAAATGGGAATAATTCACCTTTTCAGACATCCCAACCTGCAAGAAGTAATTTCAGGGAGGTATCTTGGTGACCCGATTGTTGACGGGGGGGGGGGGGGGGGTTGACTGGATTGTTGACGGGGGGGGGGGGGGGGGGATTGGTAGACTATACTGCGCGCATACATAGCGAGCGCACAGGAGAGCGCGAGAGACACTCGCAAGGTGTGTTTCCCTTTCTGTCGTGCGTGTGCGCGCGCGCTCTATGTTTGTTATGCGCGCAGTATGTTCTGTCTCGCACGCGCGTTATAGATTCCGGGAGATTTGAACTAATTTGCGGGCATCAGGGAGACGCTATCAATATGCGGGAGACTCCCGGAACTTCCGGGAGATTTGGGATGTCTGCCTTTTTCTCAGTGGAATTTGAAACTCAGACGACGAACGTTCCATTTTGAAGAACGAATTGACCCCGAGGATTCAAGTTCGGAGTAAGTTGTTTAGTGTTTTATAATTCCTTTTCTGATCATAGAGCTCAAATGCATTTTCAGACTATATTTTGCCTAGTAATTACCTCAACACAACATTCGTGTAGCAGGCCTATACGCTCGTGTAAACTTTTTAAATAACTGCTTAGGTTATAATGATTTAGTGAAATATATTGATCTGCGAGTTTTGTTTGAGTTCTTCTGTGGTCTAGTGGTTAGATCGTTTGCCAAGCGTGTCAGAGGTTACGGGTTCGAATCTGCCCCCGGCATATTTTTTTCTCTCATCAAAACCGAATATGTTCATCAGTGGTTACAGTCTATATCAAGCACACACGTATATAGGACACCCGTTTGTGTGCATTTTATTTTGTGATTTCAGCGGAAAGAATAGTGTCCGCAATGGCAATAGATTGAAGAGCACGTTCTGCGCGCGTGCCGCCACAAGAGACTGTATCCATGACACTGATAGCAGGACACGAGCGCTCAGCTTGAGTTCAAAAACAAAACATTTTAGCTCTAGATCTCTTATTTAAGAGCGGACTAAATGAATGCTCTACTAGTTAACTAGAGATGTTTTATTTGTATTAGGTACAGCCGTTCATTGAGTGTATCAGTAAATGCGTGCGGTCTATATGGGCCATAAACAGATACTCGCGTTACGCAGTCTACCCATCAATAGATGTTTCTCCGTCCATCAACAAATACATTGTGCATCTATAATCGTAATTGTCCATCAGTTTACTTTGGATAATGTGCTAAGAGTTTTTTGCTTTTGTTTTGTTGTGTTTATATCATCATCATCAGTCTTCAGAAATCATTCTGATATAATTTTTTTTTTAAATCAATGTTGTAAACAGTTGTGCTGTTTAATTTTTTTTAACCTGTGATAGTTTTTTAGGATTCTTTGAATGCACTTTTTTTTTATTTATATAACCACTTTATAAGCAATATTTTATATATATATATATTTTTTTTATATATAAAAAAAACAAGTTTGGTCTTTTTATGTTTTTTTTTAAAGGAAGTGTTAAGTGATATGAAAGACTTTAAGTCTTTATGTTCTTAGGAAAGATTTCTATTTTGAATAAATGCTGTTCTTTTTAACTTTTTATACATCAGTGAATCATTCTTAGTTCAGGCTGCCTCACAGCACCTTGATGGGGCATTAGCACATTGGGGGAGTGTCTTTAGTCTTCCCAGGTGTAAATCACATTAATATTCATGGGCATTAACATTCCCACGCATACAGCAGTAATGACCCAAAAACTGATGTAAGAAATCGTTATATTATCGTTATATTGATCTTTCTGAAAGAGTGGTCAGAATGATTGTCACTTCATTTTGAAGTAAAAAGTCTAGCCTACAAGAATAGTAACTCAAAAGTATTGTTTACAACTATTCAGTATGTGTTAAATGGCCTTATTGCGGTGACATTTTTTTCCCCAAAACGTACTAACCACGCATATTATTTTTTTTCTATAAAATGCAAACATGTACATCCATTTTGCTCACATATTATTGTAGCAGAGTTTGTGCTGAATACAGCAAATTTATATGTTGGCAAATGGTATGTTTTAAGTAGCTGAAATAAGCACAAATGTCAGGGCATATCAAAACACCGAAAGAGCCCCAAAACAGCTCAGACCCCATAGGGTTAAACACAGAAGGTTCATTTTCTAGGAGATCGTGTTCTCAGAGGATGACAACATGAAAAGTTCATTAATAAAAACATTTTTAATAATAAAAAAGCTCTATCACATACACATGATTTAAAGGGAGAGTCAGTGTTTCCCTCTTCAGAAGTAATCGTACTGTAACTGTCAGAACTCGAAACTTTCCAGGTCATAGAGAACATTTATTGAACATAAACTGCAGAAATTACTCATTCTGAACAATTAAACACATTTTATTTTATTCCCACTGCATAAAATGGTGTTCTTCCTCAGTGTTTCAAGCAAGACTGAATATATTAAGTTTTCTGGGGAACAAATAAATGAGTTTCTGCTTAAAACAAGAAAGAAAACTCTGCTTACCAGGTCAGAAAAATAATCTTGAATGTAGTTTATTTTTCTGACATTGGCAGATTTTTTAAAACCTTGTTTAAAAAAAATAAAAAAATAAAAAAAAACTCAGATATCCAGACAATATCTTCTTCTCCAGTAAATGTATCTTGATTTAACAATGACATTTGATGCCATGATGAGGTCATGAGGATGTTGCAATGATAAAAGAGGATTATATGCATTTAAAATGAATTAAAAATACAGTTTTGACTAGAGTAAGAAATGCTACATGTATATTTACATTCTACACGTCTGCATGTGATGTCATCAATCTGTCCTGACACAGCATGTCATGTGACAGGAACCAGGAAGTAGAGTTGCTGATTCTGTGTGTGTTCAATAGGCAGTGGTGTTGCTTCAGTGACATGGGGTTACTCCTGTATGTAGAGCGACTCGCACGTTTGTGTTTATCTACCGAAGGAAGTACTTGCCAATAACACACTTCTGGATGAAGGATCTGTCCAGGACATGCCATGAGTATTTACTCAAAGCTCTTCTTTACATTATGGCTTCGATGTGTTCATTTGTGGGATTTGAACCCATGAGCTTGACGTTGCCTGAACGAGTTTATGAATATCTATAGGAAAATATATAGGAAAAGATGCCGTTTAACTGTAAGGGTTCATGATGCAAAAAACTTAATGTAAGTCGGGGAACAAATAAATAATATAGAAATAGTATCTGATCCCTTTAACATTCAAGAAATTACACTTCACATTAGAAACTTGACTTTCTGCTCCACATCTTCCTGTTACTCGACGCTCTATATCAGAGAAAACACGGCAAAAAGTGCATTCAGAACTGGCACACATCACCGGCACACATCACCGGCACACATCACTGGCGCACATCACCGGCACACATCACCAGCACACATCACCGGCGCACATCACCGGCGCACAAACCAGCACACATCACTGGCGCACATCACCGGCACACAAACCAGCACACATCACTGGCACACATCTCCGGCACACATCACCGGCACACATCACCGGCACACATCACGGGCGCACATCACCGGCGCACCGCACATCACCAGCACACATCACCCGCACACAAACCAGCACACATCACCGGCACACATCACCGGCACACAAACCAGCACACATCACTGGCGCACATTACTGGCACACAAACCAGCACACATCACCGGCACACAAACCAGCACACATCACCCACACACAAACCGGCACACATCACCGGCACACAAACCAGCACACATCACCGGCACACAAACCGGCACACATCACCGGCACTCAAACCAGCACACATCACCGGCACACAAACCGGCACACATCACCGGCACACAAACCAGCACACATCACTGGCGCACATTACCGGCACACAAACCAGCACACATCACCGGCACACAAACCAGCACACATCACCGGCACACAAACCGGCACACATCACCGGCACACAAACCAGCACACATCACCGGCACACAAACCGGCACACATCACCGGCACACAAACCAGCACACATCACCGGCACACAAACCGGCACACATCACCGGCACACAAACCAGCACACATCACCGGCACACATCACCCACACACAAACCGGCACACATCACGGCACACAAACCGGCACACAAACCGGCACACATCACCGGCACACAAACCAGCACACATCACCGGCACACAAACCAGCACACATCACCGGCACACAAACCGGCACACATCACCGGCACACAAACCAGCACACATCACCGGCACACAAACCGGCACACATCACCGGCACACAAACCAGCACACATCACCGGCGCACATCACCGGCACACAAACCGGCACACATCACCGGCACACATCACCGGTGCACTATTCACTGGCACACATCACCGGCACACAGAACCAGCGCACTATTCACCGCAGATTTCTATAAGGTGTGTGTGTGTGTGTGTGTGTGTGTGTGTGTGCCCATTTTAATTTGACAGGGATGAACTGACATTATGCATTTACTCTCGACTGACACATCGGTGTGTAAAAGAGAGACCGTTTAAGGACAATAACGATATAGTTCTTACAATCGTTTTAAATATCAAATATTATCAAGTCCACACACACCACAACTGTAACGATAACGGCACAGAGAAACTAAATCACTGGAATCACTTTCAGAAAGCTTTCTTCCAGCTGATATAAACGATAAAAACACTGACAGCCAAGCGTGAGCATTTTATATCATTATATCAGCTATCATTTAAGCAATTTTAACTTTTGGTTACACTATATTTTAATGGTTGGCGTTAGAGATTGAACAACCATTCAAAACAATCAACTTAGACGAATATGATGGAGAGATGAAAGAATGAATTAAAGCGTGAAATAAAGATTTAAAGTTTTTCAAAGAGGGAAACAATCAGGGTTAATGTGATGAATGAGATGTTCCTGTGGTGGATTTAGTCAGCCAGCGCTTTTATCACATCCATCAGAAGCCTCGGTGACATCATTTATTCCCCAGAAGAGCATCAGTCTCAGAGAAACAGCCCAGCTCCTCCGGGATCCTCCGGCTGGATTTATGTGAATCATCCCTTGCTCCACAGCTGACTCGCACAAACAAATAATTGAATCGCTGCGAGTACATAAAACCCCACAATGGCTGATGTAACGGCATCTAACTGCTGTAACTAACACTGAACGGAGCAAGCGTAAATCTGAGGCTCGTCCTCTTTATCTCTTTACTGGGGACGTGTCCGGTGAACACTCAGGGAAGAAATTAATTAGCCATCTCTTTAATATTCCAGTTCTTTCTTTGCTGAGATTACTCCTGTTGGTCTATACCCTCTGACTTCTGTGCAAGTTTTAAATTACTCGTCTTAAATTGTGTGTGGTTTTAATTGTTCAATGGAAGTGGATATAAACGAGTAAGCGCTGAGCAATCAAAGCCTCCTGTGTGTGAGAGAAGAGTCGTGGTTTCTCCGGGAGCCTTCGGCTTTCCGCTGGGAAGGGTGTTTTCATGGATAACATGCCCATTACTGTGTATAAGGTCAGTAATCAGCTTTCTGATATGAGCCCTGTGTGCTGAGCCGGGTCAGACAGATGTTGACATACTGTTCACGACGGAGTTATGAAATATTAAATATGTGTCGGCTACACATCATTCACACGTTAATGTCCTTCGGTACGGAGCGGCGCTGTATTATACCATCCATCAATCTGGCCACGAATATCTGCACGTATACCTCATACTGTCAAACCACTACTGCAACACATCATAGATCATTTCCAGAGAATCCCAGAGAATATAATCACAACAGAATCCTTTCTGAAATCAAGCTTTAATTTTTGAAAAAAAAAAGGTTCTTATGTGGCAAAGTAAAGTGAAATTAGACGTAAAAAAAAAAAAAACATTTTATTAAACTGATCAAAATTCTGATTGAATGAGTTTAAAATTGTTGTAAATTTTCTAATAAATGTCACTATAAACAACCATCAGTTTATCAGTTTACTCGTTTAAATGAATGAATTGATTTATATTAATTAAATCTCACTAAGTTTTGTATTTTTATCATGTTGCTGTTGCTGCCATTTTATGAAAGCTAGAGGTCATGCGTTACAGGGATTTTACCACGGGTCGTTTTTTTGGTAAAAATAAAATAAAATCACTGTGACGCATGACCTCAGTTGGCTTTGGTGGACAAAGTACACAACTTCCTTACATGAGTGAAAGTACAGATACAATTAGTCAAATATTACTCTGTTACAAGTAAAAGTTGTAAAGTACAGAAGTACTTGTTTTTAAAAGTACATGAGTATCAAAAGTACAAAGTAAATGTCAATGCATTGTTATATTATTATTGCTTTATTACAGGACCTTATGCCTCTGAAGCAACCAGTGAATACACTGACCAGTGTGTAGTTGTGTAGTGGAGATTTTAGAATATCACAAAACGTATAGAAATTAAACAACTGAATTTATAAAAAAGAGCCATAATCATCTTCATTTTTTTTATTTAACACTCTGACCACCCCAACAAAAGAAGTACATATCTATGTGTGTCTATTCATGCACATTTGAATCAAGCGGTCTGTAAATACAAAAAAAAAAAAAACTATCTATACAACCATAACTATAACTACCCAACAGCAACACTGCTTTAACAAACAGCACAACAGAAATACTTATTTGCCATGAAAACAAAACTTTCAAACCATTACTAAAGAGAAATCGCACTAATCATCAAACTTCCCGTCACGTGACCCTACAGGAGTGATCACTGATAGGCTCAAACTTCACCTCATGTGACCCTACAGGAGTGATCACTGATAGGCTTAAACTTTGCGTCACGTGACCCTACAGGAGTGATCACTGATAGGCTGTCTTTCAGCCGCAAACAAACAATCACGTTTTAGAAACGGAAAAAAATCATGCACTGACTAACATCACTACTGTCTACTCAAGGACTTTGACAGAAATGTAGTGGAGTAAAAAGTATATTTGTCTTTCAAATGTAGTGAAGTTAAAGTAACAAGTTTCCAGAAAAAAATAATACTCAAGTAAAGTACAGATACTCAAAAAGTGTACTTAAGTACAGTACTCAAGTAAATGTACTTTGTTACTTTCCACCTCTTTCGCAAATAATGAATGGATAGTTTTGTTCATTTGCACGTGTCTGCATCGTTCACCCAATTCACTTAAAGAAATGTGCAAATCAACAACACTTTAGCAAACGTGCATGTTACCCTTCCTCATCCAGACACCTGAAGAGTTCAGATCGGGACGTCTACATTCCCGATCACAGCGCATCATTAGACTGTCATCGGCAGGCATGATCAATCGCAAAGATTTCTTTTAGACAAGTTTTCCGCAGGTGATCCCGGCCGGCAGGTGTTAGGTGTAGAAGAGCAGGTCTCCGAGATCAGATCAAGAACTCTTCTCAGTGTTTACTCCAGACTGTTTCACTGCAAACGCAGACTTTGATAAAAAGTTCTGGACAAAAAAATAAAAAATAAGATGAAGTAACAACTGAAGAAAGGCAAAGTAGAGGAAAGCAAGCAAAGTCTTGTTCCTACACTATGACTAATTTACAAGTTTTCTTCCTGGGATGAAAAGGAGAAGGGTGAAAAGAGGAGAGGAGATGAGAGGGGCGTTTGATATGTGTCTCTCAGGACTGTAGCGATGACAATTACACCAGGTTGAGCCTCGCGTCTGCGGTCAGTTCCAATGCTCCTGCTAACAAGCCTCGCGCTGAAGAAGACACACACACACACACACACACATCTGAGGCCCTAAAACAAGACCGGCGGAGTAAATGCATCAGTGACAGTGAATGATCAAGGTGAAATATTCCTTCTCTCTCTCTGTGCTTTTGTTCTGGATAGTAATGACCTGTTTTCATTCATCTTTCGTTTCACGCTACACCTTTTCTCTTTGGCCTTCAGTCATGAACTCACTCAGTCCGTATTTACTTCCCCTTCTCATTCCCACCATCCCCCTTTTCCTGCCAGAGCCGTCTTCCAGAAGCTTCCTCCCACAATGGGCATCTAAACTCATTAAGTAGATTCTCAGAGAGTCATTAACGGGGCTTTTCTCTGCGCCTGAGATCTCATCCTTAATTAGGTGAGCGTTTTTGACAGGACACAAAAACAAAAGGCGAGCAGTGTTTTTGAAAAGGAGTGGGTCCCGCCGAGGGCCTCACGTTCTCCACCGCTAATGACTGGCTCCTGTAAAAGAAAGAGTGAGGAGAGGAGACGGACAATAGGAGTCGCTCCCTCTCCGGGTGACCGTGTCCTCGTTACCAGACAATGGCGGGTCGGTCGGGCCGGGGTAAAGTGTGCCAGCGGGTGGAGGGGTGTGTTGAGATGTGTCTGGATGGGTGGTGATGCTGGTGGAGGTGTCCTGGTGGAGTGTTGCTTCATCGGCTTGTTGTTGAGCAGAGGGGTTTGATTGACAGATTCATCTATGGCTGTTTGGGGTCTGATCAGTAAGTGTGGTGTTTGATTAATCAGGGCTCGATCATACACCCGGTGCAAGGCAGCGACGCTAGTGTGTTTTGCTAGTTTCAGCCCGATGCAGTTTTCATTTTCTCATCCTGCGCCACTTTGTTTAAATAGCAAATTTGCATTTGCGCCATCTGTGGGCCACGGAAATGCTCGCCTTGCTCTGTTCTGTGATGCGCGTTCATGACGTCACGTAATAAGCAATTACGTTGAGACTCTCCTGTTCGAACTCGTTCATCAATATGAACGGATCTTTTTTCGAGTCATTTCGTTCATTCAAGTGGGTTTAAACGTTATACTTCTAACCGTCAAATTCCCCGAACACATCCACCTATGCAATCTTGATCATATTCTGAATAAAGAAATCATTATAATGCAGTCAAAAATAATTTACAGGGAACATAAATAATTAATTAACCTTCCAAGTCTTTCGTTTATTTGTCATGTGACCGACGCAATGACCCGATCGTTCATGAATGACCCATCACTAGAACAGAGTCATCACAGAACACAGCAAACTTAAACTTTTTTATTTATTTTTTAAATGAGCGATGGTTTGGCTAGATAAGACACTTATTCATCGTCCAACCCGATCTCACGACCAATTCGTACGAATTTGTACGAGTGGCTAATTCGTAACAATTCATACGACCTGACTCGTACGAATTTGTACGAATTTGTAGGATTTTTGCTAAATCGTACATATTTTACGAATTCCAAATTCGTATGAATTCATACGAATGACCTACCCCTGACCCCGCCCCTAAACCTACCCATCACGTGGGTTTAGACAAATCGTACGAATCCGTACGAGTGAGGTCGTATGAATTCATACGAATAAGCCACCTTTTAATCATTCGTACAAATTCGTACGAATTGGTCGTGAGATAGCGTTGCATCGTCTGGTGTCGTTTAAAGCCCTTTGAAGCTGCACTGAAACTGTCATTTGGACCTTGAGCAGTTTGGGTCCATTGAAGTCCATTATATGGAGAAAAATCCTGGAATGTTTTCATTAAAAACCTTCATTTCTTTTCGACTGAAGAAAGAAAGACATTGACATCTTGGATGACATGGGGGTGAGTAAATAATCAGCAAAAGTTTTTTAAAAAGTGAACTAATTGTGATTTAGTTTGAGGTGTTTGATTGATAGATGGGTTTGGTCTGGAGTGTGACTGATCGAGAGGTTTGGCAGAACGGTTTAACTTGGCATTCTATAGGCCTATGTCACGAAAACATTAAAGACCGGAAGTACGTCTTTTAGTAGGGATACGCCTCTTCCGGTTAGCT
>CM070828.1:882500-905000 GCA_036326025.1 Chrosomus eos
CACAGGACGGCAGTTTCAGGTTTGCATTCATTTGTTTCCGATTGTCGTCTATAAGGTAAGTAGAGCTGTGAAACGATTAATCCAAAATATAAGTTTATGTTAACATTATATATATATATATATATATATATATATATATATATATATATATATATATATATATATATATATATATATATATATATATATATATATATATAGGTGCTGGTCATATAATTAGAAAATCATCAAAAAGTTGATTTATTTCAGTAATTCCATTTAAAAAGTGAAATTTGGAAATTATATTTATTCATTACACACAGACTGATATATTTAAAGTGTTCATTCCTTTTAATTTTGATGATTGTAACTGACAACTAATGAAATCCCAAAATCAGTATCTCAGAAAATTAGAATATTGTGAAAAGGTTGAATATTGAAGACACCTGGTGCCACACTCTAATACGCTAATTAACTCAAAACACCTGCAAAGGCCTTTAAATGGTCTCAGTCTAGTTCTGTAACACAATCATGAGGAAGACTGATGACTGACAGCTGTCCAAAAGACCACCAGTGACATCTTGCACAAAGAGGGCGAGACACAAAAGTTCATTGCTAAAGAGGCTGGCTGTTCACAGAGCTCTGTGTCCAAGCACATTAATAGAGAGGCAAAGGAAAGGAAAAGATGTGGTAGAAAAAAGTGTACAAGCAATAGGGATAACCGCTCCCTGGAGAGGATTTTGAAACAAAACCCATTCAAAAATGTGTGTGAGATTCACAAAGAGTGACTGAGTTGGAGTCAGTGCTTCAAGAACCGCACACACAGACGTCTGCAAGACATGGGTTTCAGCTGTCGCATTCCTCGTGTCACGCCACTCTTGAACAACACACAGCGTCAGAAGCGTCTCGTCTGGGTTAAAGACAGAAAGCACTGGACTGCTGCTGAGTGGGCAGAGTTATGTTCTCTGATAAAAGTAAATGTTGAGGTCCCAGAGTCTGGAGGAAGAGGAGAAGCACAGAATCCACGTCGCTTGAAGTCCAGTGTAGAGTTTCCACAGTCAGTGATGGTTTGGTGTGCTGGTCTTCTGCTGGTGTTGGGCCACTGTGTTTTCTGAGGTCAAAGGTCAACGCAGCCATCTACCAGGAAGTTTTAGAGCATTTTATGCTACACACACACACACACACACACACACACACACACACACACACACACACACACACACACACACACACACACACACACACACACACACCACACACACACACACACACACACACACACACCACACATACACCTCACCACACACACACACACACACACATACACCTCACACACACACACACACACACACACACACACACACACACACACACACACACACACACACACACACACACACACACACACACACACACACACAGTGCCAAATAGGGTGGCCATACGTCCGGATTTTGGCCGGACAGTCCGGATTTTAAGCCCCCTGTCCGGCGTCCGGCGCAGCCTCAAGCCGGACATTCATTTGTCCTCCTTTTTGGAGTTGCGCTGAATTGTTGAAAAAAAAAATAACCTATAAAAAGCCCGCATAATGATAGCGGCTCTCTGATGCCCGTAAATTAGTTAAAATCTCTTGGAATCTAGAGCCGCGCATGCGAGACAGAACATACTGTATGTGCTCCGAACCGTGCAGCGCGCGGCAGAGAGCGAAATTCCTTGCGAGCCCTCAGCGCGCGCACACATGCAGCCACCCCCCTTAAACCCCCCCCCCACACACCCCCCCCCCCCGCCCCCTGCCCGCCACAGCCGCCGTCAACAAAATATATGTGTCCTCCTTTTTGGTGTTATGAAAATGGCCACCCTAGTGCCAAAGCTACCAGTACCTGGTTTAAGGACCTGTTCTTAATTGGCCAGCAAACTCGCCTGTCCTAAACCCTATATTAAATCTCTGGGTTATTGTGAAGAGGAAGATGCGATACGCCTGACCCAACACTGCAGAAGAGCTGAAGGCCACTATCAGAGACACCTGGGCTCATAACACCTGAGCAGAGCCACAGACTGACCGACTCCACGCCGCATCGCTGCAGTAACCCAGGCAAAAGGAGCCGCAACAGAGTATTGAGTGCTGTACTGTACATGCTCATACTGTTCATGCTCATACTGTACCAAAGTGTATTTTTGGCCAAAGGAGGACTGGCCCCCCGACTGAGCCTGGGTTCTCCCAAGGTTTTTTTCTCCATTCTGTCACCTGATGGAGTTTTGGTTCCTTACCACTGTTGCCTTCGCCTTTTGGCTTGCTTAGTTGGGGACATTTAATTTTCAATTGAACAATACTATTACAACATTGTTTTCCTGTTATCTCTGTAAAGCTGCTTTGAAACAATTTGTATTGTAAAAAGCGCTATATAAATAAAGGTGACTTGACTTGACTTGTACATGCTTACACTGTTCATGCTCATACTGTACATGCTCATACTGTTCATGCTCATACTGTTCATGTTCACACTGTTCATGCTCATACTGTTCATGCTCATACTGTACATGCTCATACTGTTCATGCTCATACTGTTCATGTTCACATGTTCATGCTCATACTGTTCATGCTCATACTGTACATGCTCAATGTTCATGCTCATACTGTTCATGTTCATACTGTTCATGCTCATACTGTACATGCTACACTGTTCATGCTCATACTGTACATGCTCATACTGTTCATGCTCATACTGTCATGTTCACACTGTTCATGCTCATACTGTTCATGCTCATACTGTACATGCTCATACTGTTCATGCTCATACTGTTCATGTTCATACTGTACATGCTCATACTGTACATGCTCATACTGTACATGCTCATACTGTTCATGCTCATACTGTTCATGCTCATACTGTTCATGCTCATACTGTTCATGCTCATACTGTACAGCTCATACTGTACGTGCTTACACTGTTCATGCTCATACTGTACATGCTCATACTGTTCATGCTCATACTGTTCATGCTCATACTGTACATGTTCATACTGTACATGCTTACACTGTTCATGCTCATACTGTACATGCTCATACTGTTCATGCTCATACTGTTCATGTTCACACTGTTCATGCTCATACTGTTCATGCTCATACTGTACATGCTCATACTGTTCATGTTCATACTGTTCATGCTCATACTGTACATGCTTACACTGTTCATGCTCATACTGTACATGCTCATACTGTTCATGTTCACACTGTTCATGCTCATACTGTTCATGCTCATACTGTACATGCTCATACTGTTCATGCTCATACTGTTCATGTTCATACTGTACATGCTCATACTGTACATGCTCATACTGTACACGCTCATACTGCACATGCTCATACTGTTCATGCTCATACTGTACATGCTCATACTGTTCATGCTCACACTGTTCATGCTCATACTGTACATGCTCATACTGTACATGCTCATACTGTTCATGCTCATACTGTTCATGCTCATACTGTTCATGTTCACACTGTTCATGCTCATACTGTACATGCTCATACTGTACATGCTCATACTGTTCATGCTCATACTGTTCATGTTCACACTGTTCATGTTCATACTGTTCATGTTCACACTGTTCATGCTCATACTGTTCATGCTCATACTGTACATGCTCATACTGTTCATGCTCATACTGTACATGCTCATACTGTTCATGCTCATACTGTTCATGCTCATACTGTTCATGTTCACACTGTTCATGCTCATACTGTTCATGTTCACACTGTTCATGCTCATACTGTTCATGCTCATACCTTACATGCTCATACTGTTCATGCTCATACTGTTCATGTTCATACTGTTCATGCTCATACTGTACATGCTTACACTGTTCATGCTCATACTGTACATGCTCATACTGTTCATGCTCATACTGTTCATGTTCACACTGTTCATGCTCATACTGTTCATGCTCATACTGTACATGCTCATACTGTTCATGCTCATACTGTTCATGTTCATACTGTACATGCTCATACTGTACATGCTCATACTGTACACGCTCATACTGTACATGCTCATACTGTTCATGCTCATACTGTACATGCTCATACTGTTCATGCTCACACTGTTCATGCTCATACTGTACATGCCTTCATGTAACTGTACATGCTCATACTGTTCATGCTCATACTGTTCATGCTCATACTGTTCATGCTCATACTGTACATGCTCATACTGTTCATGCTCATACTGTTCATGCTCATACTGTTCATGCTCATACTGTACGTGCTCATACTGTACATGCTTACACTGTTCATGCTCATACTGTTCATGCTCATACTGTTCATGCTCATACTGTACATGCTCATACTGTTCATGCTCATACTGTTCATGCTCATACTGTACATGCTCATACTGTACATGCTTACACTGTTCATGCTCATACTGTACATGCTCATACTGTTCATGCTCATACTGTTCATGTTCACACTGTTCATTCATACGTTCATGCTCATACTGTACATGCTCATACTGTTCATGCTCATACTGTTCATGCTCATACTGTACATGCTCATACTGTTCATGCTCATACTGTTCATGTTCATACTGTACATGATCATACTGTACATGCTCATACTGTACACGCTCATACTGTACACGCTCATACTGTTCATGCTCATACTGTACATGCTCATACTGTTCATGCTCATAATGTACGTGCTGATACTGTACATGCTCATACTGTTCATGCTCATACTGTTCATGCTCATACTGTACATGCTCATACTGTACATGCTCATACTGTACATGCTCATACTGTACATGCTCATACTGTTCATGCTCATACTGTTCATGCTCATACTGTACATGCTCATACTGTACGTGCTCATACTGTTCATGCTCACACTGTTCATGCTCATACTTCTCAGTTGGCCAACATTTCTAAAAATCCTTTTTTTGTATTGGTCTTAAATAATATTCTAATTTTCGGAGATACTGAATTTGGGATTTTCATTAGTTGTCAGTTTTAATCATCATAATTAAATGAAATAAATATTTGAACATCTCTGTTTAATGAATGAATATAATATCCAAGTTTCACTTTTTGAACGGAATTACTGAAATAAACCAACTTTTTGATGATATTCTAATTATATGACCAGCAAACTAGAGTTTGACTAATATTCTCCTTAGTTTTGTCTTTAGGAAATAATAACTTTAGCGTACAGAGATTCACACACCGTTCTGATAGTTATTTCATGTTTTCTGTCTAACTGTTCACAACACAAGGCCTTTTACTGTGAAATATGTGTGTCAGATTCATCCGCCTCTACATTACGTGCAGAATCACTCAGTTCCCCGTCAGCACTCGACTTCAAGACCAAAGCTCGATTCTGTGAAACTATACGACCAAACATTCCCAGCCTGCACTTCAGCTAATTTATTTTGGTAAGATTTCGACATGTTCCAGTTCACGCGTCAGTAATGGATGTGTGTGTGTGTGTGTGTGTGTGTGTGTGGTGTGTGTGTGTGTGTGTGTGTGTGTGTGTGTGTGTGTGTGTGTGTGTGTGTGTGTGTGTGTGTGTGTGTGTGTGTGTGTGTGTGTTGTGTGTGTGTGTGTGTGTGTGTGTGTGTGTGTGAATGAGAGCGCAGGGAGTATCGTGTTGTGTTGTATCTCGGGCTCCGAGCGAAGTCTTGAATAACACTGTAAGACACGCTCCACTGACACCGAATCATAAAGCCCAGAAATACAACATCTACAGGATGTTTAAATACAAAATAATAATATTTCATAATACAAGCCTCTCGTGTGCATTAGCACCTGCATTAGAGTCCAAGAAATCACCTCGTTACCATAGTAATGCCAGTATTAGAATAACACGCCAATACAACGTGTGTGTGTGTGTGTGTGTGTGTGTGTGTGAGTGTGTGTGTGTGTGTGTGTGTGTGTGTGTGTGTGTGTGTGTGTGTGTGTGTGTGTGTGTGTGTGTGTGTGTGTGTGTGTGTGTGTGTGTGTGTGTGTGTGTGTGTGTGTGTGTGTGTGTGTGTGTGTGTGTGTGTGTGTGTGCATGCAAGCAATATAAATATTTAGTTGTGTTGACAAGTTTAATTTTCTGTGTTTGTAAAGTATGAACCGGAAACTTCTCTTACAGTAATAACTGTCCTTCAGACCGATATCATATTTACTGTTATTGTTTTACACTCTTAAAGCTCTTATTGGATAAAGCTCCCTAAAGGAGGTTTTCACAGCGATGCCATAAAGTTACTGTTTCCGGTTCCCGAAGAACCTTTCAGTGATCAGTTCTTAAAAGAACTATTTTTTCTTCGTTTTTTCTTACTAACCCCAACATGCAAAATGTCACAAATCTGTTGCAAAATCAAACACTTAATTCAAAAGGGTTTTAACTCTTCTAAAAATTGTGTTTTTGCATAGTAACTCTCTCTCTCTCTCTCTCTCTCTCTCTCTCCACTCCTCACACACACACACACACACACACACACACACACACACACACACACACACACACACACACACACACACACACACACACACACACACACACACACATCTCTGCACAAATACACTGTAATAGAGTATGTGCACAAATCTGAGGCAAGTTGAAGGATGTAAATGAAAAGCAAAACCATTTAGTGATTTAACTGTGATTAAATTCTGATTTGTCTCATATGAGAAATTGCAACTGTAAATACTGCTACTGTTTACAATTTTTTGTACAAAGGCATTCCAGAATAAGAGCATTTAAATTCATTTTTAAATTTAAAGAAAACTGATTTCTTGTCAAATTGCAAATGTTTCCATTTGTTTCAGGATTAATTGAAACATTTAAAATAGAATCTTTTGTAACATTATAAATGTCTTTAGTAAGTAAGTAAGTAAGTAAGTAAAATTTATTTGTATAGCACTTTTCTCAGATGAAGATCACAAAGTGCTTCACAACAAAAGGAAGCATTAGCAGCTCTCATAAATACATTTCAGTCACAGAAAAAATAAAAAATAAAATATAAGTAAAATAAGCAACACTCATACACATACAGATTAGACCAGCCTCGACCATCCTCCAGAGTCCAGACTAATCAAAAGCCTCTTTAAAAAGCAAAGTTTTCAGCTGACTTTTAAATTTTTCCACACAATCCAAGCAGCGTATGGAAGGAGGCAAAGCGTTCCACAACCTGGGTGCAACAACTTGGAATGAACGGTCCCCCCTAGTTTTAAAATGTGCAAAGGGGGCAACTAATAGTCTCTGACCTGTTGATCTCAGACTACGTGAGGATGTACGCAGCTGTATCAGGTCAGAGATATATGAGGGTGCCTGTCCTTGTAGGGCTCTAAAAGTTAGGACCAAAATTTTGAAGTGCATTCTGAATAGCACTGGTAACCAATGGAGTGAAGCTAAAACTGGAGTAATATGTGCCCTTTTACTCGTGTGGGTTAAAAGCCTAGCAGCAGAATTTTGGACAGTCTGAAGACGACCAAGATCCTTCTTATTAAGGCAAATAAAAAGACTATTACAATAGTCCAAGCGAGACGAGATAAAAGCATGAATGATCATCTCTAGCTCGGCTTTTGACACCAAGGCTCTTATCTTAGAAATGTTCCTTAACTGAAAGAAACAGTTTTTAATAAGATGTTTCGAATGTTTCTCCAGAGACATGGCCGCATCAAAAACAACTCCCAGACTCCTGAGACTGGGCTGGACAGACGAACCTAAGTCACAAATGTGTTTCTTTATCTGAGGGATGCTCTGCTCAGGGGCAATGATTAAAGTTTCAGTCTTAGCTGAATTCAACATTAAAAAGTTGTCATTTAGCCACTGCTTAATCCTACTCAGACAGTTCATTAAAGATGACAATTTAAATAACTCAGTGGGCTTAAAGGAGCAATATAACTGAATATCATCTGCGTACAGGTGATAAGAGACATCTCGAAACTGACTTATAATCTGTCCTAAAGGAAGCATATACAGAAGGAAAAGAATCGGTCCCAGGACAGAACCCTGCGGAACACCACTCAATAAACCTGCAGTATCTGACATGTTCTGATTTATATAAACACTAAAACTTCTACCAGTAAGGTAAGATGAAAACCATTTCAGAGCTGATCCAGATATTCCTAATAGAGCCTGTAGTCTATTAAGCATAATATTGTGGTCAATAGTGTCAAAGGCAGATGTAAGATCCAGCAAAACTAACACTGTATGCTTCCCAGAGTCAGCAGACATCAAGATATCGCTTGAAACTTTCACCAGTGCAGTTTCCGTAGAATGTTTTTTTACGAAAACCTGACTGATATTTATCAAAAATATCATTATTGTCTAAGAAGGTAGTAAGCTGCTCTGCTACCACTTTCTCTAAAATCTTAGCCATAAAAGGGAGTTTAGATATCGGCCTGTAATTCGAGGGTTGCAATGGATCCAAACTGGGCTTTTTAAGAACTGGTTCAACAATCGCATGTTTAAAAAAGTCAGGAACCACCCCAGTGAAAAGTGAAGTATTAATCATTTCTACAACGCAGGGGCCAATACTGTCAAAAACCTGCTTAAACAGCATAGTTGGAAGAACATCACTCTGGCCATAAGATGGTTTCAGCTTATCTAATAGAGTAGAGACATCGAATAATGACACAAGTTTAAAAGAGAAACACGGATAGTAAAGACCCAAAGTACAGGCCTTGTGTGCAGGCGGGGGTAAAATGGTAGCTCTGATATCCTTAATTTTCTCAACAAAGAAGTTAAGAAATACATTGCTATTTGTCAAAGAGAGCACCGTAGTTGGAGAGATAGATGGAGAAACAATAGAATTAATGGTATCAAATATAAATGTAGGGTTTTTCTTGTTAGAAGATATTAGCTGAGAGAAGTAGTTGGTTCTAGCATTCTTCAGGTATTCATTTAGAGAAGTGGTTAATTCCCTAAGATAGAGCCTGTAAACTTCAAGTTTAGTTGTTTTCCATAAACGTTCTATTTTCCGACGTTTACTTCTAAGGCTCTGAATAGATGAATTAATCCATGGGCAGGGCTTTTTAACTGACACAATGTTTGATTTCATAGGAGCCACTTCATCTAGAATTTTGGAACATTGGCTGTTAAAAGATTCCACATACACATTTACATCACTACAACATCTTAGCTGGCATGGATCAAACCTAGTAGAAAACCTCCCAGCGACATCCTGGTTAAAAACTCTCCTCTGAGCCTTAATTCTCAGAGGCGGGGGGTCCCGTGGTAGATTTAAGCTAAAGAAAACACAACTATGGTCACTCACATGGACATCCTCCACACTCACATTTACTATCTCAAGCCCTAATGAGAAAACAAGGTCCAGGGTGTGCCCCTTTAAGTGAGTAGGACCTGAGACATATTGCGTAAAGTTAAAAGAGTCAGTGATAGATAGGAGATCTGAAGCAGCAATACATGACATATCATCAATGTGAAGATTAAAATCTCCAATTATTAAAACTTTCTCCAGCTTAATTATAGAGGTTAACAAATCAGTAAAATCAGTAAGGAAGATACCTGCAGGGCCAGGAGGACGGTAAATTAACACACAGTGAAATATGTTTACAGCACCGACCTTAATCATCTGTGATTCAAACGAGGAAAATGATTCACAGTGGATTCCTCTGCATAGAAGATAGTCTCGATACACAACAGCGAGGCCACCACCTCGGCGACCCGTTCGAGGTGTCCCAATCACTGAGCAACCTGTAGGGCAGAGCTCATTTAAGTGTACGGCCTCCTTATCCTTTTGCCATGTTTCTGTGAGGAACATAAAATCCATCTTTTCCATGAAGATAAGATCGTTGATGACATGCGCCTTGTTTGTGATGGAACGAGCATTTAGCAGCGCTAAACGGAGCGATGATGGCAATCCAGTCTCCTTAGTAGCAGGTTGTAGCGGTCGCAAACACCTAGTACAGTCACGTGATTTCCAGCGGTGTCGTGGGTCCAATCGCTGGTCAGGCAGGTCAGACACAAACTGCAGTTTCCCAACTGCAAGTCCATCTCCGCCCCACGGTGACCAAAGGGGATCACGTCCAGCAGGCAGGACGAGCCGCAGGCTACCCTGCGCCAGAGCGCCCCCGGCACCTATGTCCCGAGGAAAAACCGGCAGAAGCCACCGCGGCCGCCGCCCGCAGAGAAGCCCGGGCACCTCTATCGCCGAAGACAGCCTCATCGCGACCCGAACGCCAGCTCTGCAACCCCTTTTCCTTCGTCTCTTCTTTGGGTTTCCACGACCCCGAAGTAAAAAACGGCAATCAAATAGGCTGGGTGTGCACACCAGCGGGGGTGGAAAAGTTTGACTGTAACTCTCCCAGCTGTTACTGAGTCCTTCCATATATACTCCAATGTTCATTAGGGTATCACGATCGTATGTCAGAACCGCGGTGACACAGTGATAAAATGGCAGGGTTAATGTGACCATAAAAAAGACATACACAAACAAGTAAGAACGACATAGATGAGACGCAGCAACGGCCATGCCAAACAAAGGCGCCATCTTGACCGCCATCTTAACGTATTTACTCTCACTTTTGATAAATGTAATGTTTCCTTTGTGTGTGTGTGTGTGTGTGTGTGTGTGTGTGTGTGTGTGTGTGTGTGTGTGTGTGTGTGTGTGTGTGTGTGTGTGTGTGTGGTAGCTTGTAACAATAGCAGAGGTGACTGGACCTACAAGAGCGCTGACAGTTTTACAACCTTTGTGCCATAGCGAGGAAGAAAATTCTGGGAAAAGAGTTCTGGCATCAGTCCCAGACAAGCAGGTTGTGTGTGTGTGTGTGTGTGTGTGTGTGTGTGTGTGTGTGTGTGTGTGTGTGTGTGTGTGTGTGTGTGTGTGTGTGTGTGTGTGTGTGTGTGTGTGTGTGTGTGTGTGTGTGTGTATGTGTGTGTGTGTGTCATAGGCTTGTTTGAATGTACAGTCCTGAAGAATCCTGATTTAGTTTTTCTTCAGATTCAGGGATGGAGTTTATTGAAGCACACACGCACGCACGCACACACACACACACACACACACACACACACACACACACACACACACACACACACACACACACACACACACACACACACACACACACACACACACACACACACATGTACAGTTCATCAACATCAACGCAAGTCATCATTTACTCACCATGGTGTTGTACTAAAGCCCTTCTTTCCTTTTCGGACAAAAGGAGATGTTTTGTTCCACTCGTGTTAATAATAGTGAATAGTGACCAACATAAAGCTTTTTAGAAAAAGGTACAAAATGATGATATAATGATGCGATGCGCCGCGTGCCGTATTTCCCAAGTGTTCCGGTGGTTTATAATGGGATTTGGTGAAAAACATATCGGAAATTTAATGTTAGCGCCACAGTTTACTCCTAGAATAACACACTTAAGTTGTGAGAAATCGAGATAAACACAAGAAGAAAAACAACCACCTCAGTTTGTAGTTAAATAAAGGGATCGTCCACCATATCAGTATCAGCCGATATATGTTCATTTTTAATATTATCGTTATCGGTCCAATAAGAAAATGTGGCTGATATATTAAAGCTAATAAAGAATGGATTATGAGATGGATTATTCAGATGCGCACTGTTCAACATGATCATCATTTTGAATTGCTTGAAATATTATTTGAATCACTTCAAAAAAGGAAAATACAGTTCAGTGCAACATGAAGTCTGGCATATCGGCTACAGAACATAAAATCATAACCATAACATTATAGTTGTGTGCTTGGGACATGGATTTTAATGGTGAGACTTTTTTGTTTTTGTAATCAGGCTCTCAAAAATGATATAAAAATGTGGATTTTAGATTTATCGGCCAATATATTGGTTATCGGTTTTAAAATACAAAGAATTTTAAGTTATCGGTATTGGCCCAAATGTTCATATCGGTGCATCCCTGTTTTAATGTGACGCTTGAGGGCGTTTCCTTTGGAAAATACACGAACTCTGAGAGCAAAGCTGGAGAATATCTTATATATATATCAGCATCATCTCTTTCTCATCTGATGGATAATGCACACCCAACCTGTGAAACCCCAGACTGACATCTCAACTAAGAGAGGTGAACATTTATTAATCCACTAGTTTGAGGCATTTTCTGGCGAGTGTCTAAATTTGTAAAGCTAATATCGTGTGTGTTTGATTCTAAATGTCTAAAACTACACATGAAATATGTATTGGTTGGCTTTAGTTAAGTGTGTATTTGGTGTTCACCTGTGTGTATCTGGTGTTCACCTGTGTGTGTCTGGTGTTCACCTGTGTGTATCTGATGTTCATCTGTGTGTGTCTGGTGTTCACCTGTGTGTGTCTGGTGTTCACCTGTGAGTATCTGGTGTTCACCTGTGAGTATCTGGTGTTCACCTGTGTGTATCTGGTGTTCACCTGTGAGTATCTGGTGTTCACCTGTTTGTATCTGGTGTTCACCTGTGTGTATCTGGTGTTCACCTGTGAGTATCTGGTGTTGACCTTTGAGTATCTGGTGTTCACCTGTGAGTATCTGGTGTTCACCTGTGAGTATCTGGTGTTACCTGTGTGTGTCTGGTGTTCACCTGTGTGTATCTGGCGTTCACCTGTGTGTATCTGGTGTTCACCTGTGTGTATCTGGTGTTCACCTGTGTGTATCTGGTGTTCACCTGTGTGTATCTGGTGTTCACCTGTGTGTGTCTGGTGTTCACCTGTGAGTATCTGGTGTTCACCTGTTTGTATCTGGTGTTCACCTGTGTGTATCTGGTGTTCACCTGTGAGTATCTGGTGTTCACCTGTGTGTATCTGGTGTTCACCTGTGTGTATCTGGTGTTCACCTGTGTGTATCTGGTGTTCACCTGTGAGTATCTGTGTGTCACCTGTGTGTATCTGGTGTTCACCTGTGTGTATCTGGTGTTCACCTGTGTGTATCTGGTGTTCACCTATGTGTATCTGTTGTTCACCTGTGTGTATTTGGTGTTCACCTGTGTGTATCTGGTGTTCACCTGTGAGTATCTGGTGTTCACCTGTGAGTATCTGGTGTTCACCTGTGTGTGTCTGGTGTTCACCTGTGTGTATCTGGTGTTCACCTGTGAGTATCTGGTGTTCACCTGTGTGTGTCTGGTGTTCACCTGTGTGTATCTGGTGTTCACCTGTGTGTATCTGGTGTTCACCTGTGTGTTTCTGGTGTTCACCTGTGTGTGTCTGGTGTTCACCTGTGAGTATCTGGTGTTCACCTGTGAGTATCTGGTGTTCATCTGTGTGTGTCTGGTGTTCACCTGTGTGTATCTGGTGTTCACCTGTGTGTATCTGGTGTTCACCTGTGTGTATCTGGTGTTCACCTGTGTGTGTCTGGTGTTCACCTGTGAGTATCTGGTGTTCACCTGTGAGTATCTGGTGACACCTGTTTGTATCTGGTGTTCACCTGTGTGTATCTGGTGTTCAGCTGTGTGTGTCTGGTGTTCACCTGTGTGTATCTGGTGTTCACCTGTGAGTATCTGGTGTTCACCTGTGTGTGTCTGGTGTTCACCTGTGTGTATCTGGTGTTCACCTGTGTGTATCTGGTGTTGACCTGTGAGTATCTGGTGTTCACCTGTGAGTATCTGGTGTTCACCTGTGAGTATCTGGTGTTCACCTGTTTGTATCTGGTGTTCACCTGTTTGTATCTGGTGTTCACCTGTGTGTATCTGGTGTTCACCTGTGTGTGTCTGGTGTTCACCTGTGTGTATCTGGTGTTCACCTGTGTGTCTGGTGTTCACCTGTGTGTATCTGGTGTTCACCTGTGTGTATCTGGTGTTGACCTGTGAGTATCTGGTGTTCACCTGTGTGTATCTGGTGTTCACCTGTGTGTGTCTGGTGTTCACCTGTGTGTATCTGGTGTTCACCTGTGTGTGTCTGGTGTTCACCTGTGTGTATCTGGTGTTCACCTGTGTGTATCTGGTGATCACCTGTGTGTATCTGGTGTCACCTGTGTGTATCTGGTGTTCACCTGTGTGTATCTGTGTTCACCTGTGTGTTCTGGTGTTCACCTGTGTGTATCTGGTGTTCACCTGTGTGTGTACTGGTGTTCACCTTGTTGTCTGGTGTGTTCACCTGTGTGTGTCTGTGTGTTCACCTGTGTGTGTCTGGTGGTGTTCACCTGTGTGTGTCTGGTGGTGTTCACCTGTGTGTGTCTGGTGGTGTTCACCTGTGTGTCTGGTGTTCACCTGTGTGTGTCTGGTGTTCACCTGTGTGTGTCTGGTGGTGTTCACCTGTGTGTATCTGGTGTTCACCTGTGTGTATCTGGTGATCACCTGTGTGTGTCTGGTGTTCACCTGTGTGTGTCTGGTGGTGTCACCTGTGGTGTCTGGTGTTCACCTGTGTGTGTCTGGTGGTGTTCACCTGTGTGTGTCTGGTGGTGTTCACCTGTGTGTGTCTGGTGGTGTTCACCTGTGTGTGTCTGGTTTCACCTGTGTGTGTCTGGTGGTGTTCAGCTGTGTGTGTCTGGTTGTGTTCACCTGTTGTGTCTGGTGTTCACCTGTGTGTGTCTGTGTGTTCACCTGTGTGTTCTGGTGTTCACCTGTGTGTGTCTGTGGTGTTCAGCTGTGTGTGTCTGGTGTGTTCACCTGTGTGTGTCTGGTGTTCACCTGTGTGTGTCTGGTGGTGTTCACCTGTGTGTGTCTGGTGGTGTTCACCTGTGTGTGTCTGGTGTGTTCACCTTGTGTGTCTGGTGTTCACCTGTGTGTGTCTGGTGGTGTTCAGCTGTGTGTGTCTGGTGTTCACCTGTGTGTGTCTGGTGGTGTTCAGCTGTGTGTGTCTGGTGTTTACCTGTGTGTGTCTGGTGGTGTTCACCTGTGTGTGTCTGGTGTTCACCTTTACATCAGTAACGGGATCAAACGACAGAGATGTTATGAACAAGCTTTAGTTAAATCGACAGAGCTTCTGCTGTAATGTTTTATTCACCGCTCAACCTTTACTAACCGGCTGATATTCACGAGCAGAACTCCTCAAACGCACATGAAACGAAGCGCTGAATAATACAGTGAATCTGAGGAGGATTCTGCTAAAACAGAGTTAATCTTGAAGAACAGAGAGAATATCTGCTCTCGAGGAAACAGCGCTCTTATGTAAGGGTATTTGAGTGTGTCGGATTGATGTTTTCTCCTGGAAATTGATTGTTTTCTGAGGTGAACGTTCTTACCTTCAGACGTCTGATTTAAAGCCGGGATAAAGAGATCAAACCGGCGACGCAGAACAATGCAGACGTCAGGAGTACTGTGGGCGAGCGAGGATAGCGATCTCACCTGCCTCTCTCTCTCTCTCTCAGGTGACAGTCGAACACACTCCTCATCTGCATTTCAAAGGCAGGAACACGAGAGCCGCTTAACTCGGCACGCGCTCACACTGATGCTCCACAGATACTCATAAATCCCTCCTCTGACGCGTGTCGTCGCTTACAAGACTCGTTTGTAGGAGGAGGAGCAGGTGAGCGCTTTATCCTGACATGGTGTGTGTGAGACGAGGGTTATTACACACACCTGCACCTGTAAAGCACTGGTTTAAAGAATCCCAGCCCGTGAGCATCTGTCTCAGACGTGTGTGTGTGTGTGTGTGTGTGTGTGTGTGTGTGTGTGTGTGTGTGTGTGTGTGTGTGTGTGTGTGTGTGTGTGTGTGTGTGTGTGTGTGTGTGTGTGTGTGTGTGTGTGTGTGTGTGTGTGTGTGTGTGTGTGTGTGTGTGTGTGTGTGTGTGTGTGTGTTTGTTTGAGGAGATATTGTGTTACAAGTATGAGAAATGTTTGATGTTGCATAGATGGTCTTAAAGGTCCCTCAAGAGATTTGACCCCTTCAGCTTCCCATAGTTTTTTTTGTGTCTCTGCATGTTTTAAAGTGTTCAGAAGTTTTTTTTTTAAAGATTGTTTAGAAGTTACAAAAGTTTGGGGTCCATAAGATTCTTTTTCTCATTGTTTTCTTCAAGTGACAGTAAATACATTTATAATATATTTCAAATAAATGCTGTTCTTTGAACTTTCTATTCATCAAAGAATCCTAAAAAAAAATGACACTGAAGACTGGAGTAATGATGATAAATTCAGCTTTGATCACAGGAATAAATTACACTTTACTATATATTCACACAGAAAACAGCTGATTTACATTACAATCATATTTCACTGTTTTACTGTATTTTTGATCAAATAAATGCAGGTTTGATGAGCAGAAGAGACATTAACAATCTTATGACCCCAAACTTATCTTTCTTAGTGTGCAGAACATTTTAATAATCTAAAGAACCTTGGAAACGTTCCATGGAAACACTGATGCCGATGAAGAGGCTTGATTTGAAGAGTTCGGTGTGTTATCTTACAGACGTCTGGTGTGTGAATCATGTGTAGATGTTCTTCAGAACGACTTCTTTTTGTAGTTTAGTTTCAGTAAATGGACTGAGAGGAAGATTTGACTCTTTTGAATTGAACTCCGCTTTGGTGAGTGTGGTTGTTTTACCTGAGCGGAGGTGATGTGTGTGTTCAGGATTTATCTTCACTGCCGTCTGTAAACACTGATGTTTCTCATTACTCGAGTCTAAACGGGTCTAAAACTAGCTCGACACACACTCCAGCGAGGCGAGGAATTATATTTTATGAGGCAGGAGGTCACAGCAGCCAAACACACGGCTAACTGGGACCACACACACACACACACACACACTTACACACTCTTTAGGGCTCCGCTGGGGAGATGTTCAGTGTGAGGAGCTCTCGTCCAGAAAACCATCCAAATACAAAGAGTCGTGTGTGTGTGTGTGTGTGTGTGTGTGTGTGTGTGTGTGTGTGTGTGTGTGTGTGTGTGTGTGTGGTGTGTGTGTGTGTGTGTGTGTGTGTGTGTGTGTGTGTGTGTGTGTGTGTGTGTGTGTGTGTGTGTGTGTGTGAGGAGTGTGTTCAGTCCTCATGAGGCCTGTGGAGTGTTTTGGTTTGGGAGTGAAGTTGGTTTCTTCTGCTGGAGTTTGAAGGTCCTGAGGTTATCTGTGACCTACAGCCGGCCGACACACACACACACACACACACACACACACACACACACACACACACACACACACACACACACACACACACACACACACACACACACACACACACACACACACACACACACACAGGATCCCGCGCTGGACGTCTGCTGTGTCGTGACTAACTCTCTGAGCTTCTGCTGTCAGACAGAAAGGACGTTATTAACCTTCATCGTGACAGCAGGGATCCTCTACAGGGCTTCAACAGCCACTGGAACTTCTGCTGCAAAATTACTTTTTACGTTGATACAAGTATACAAAGATAATATAATCATATAATGTTTCATTTAAATATTGTTCAACAGTTTTAGGTCAGTAAAAGAGTGACAGTAAAGACCTTTATAATGTTACAAAATATTCTAATAATGCTGAAAATTCAGCTTTGATCACAGGAATTAATTTCACTTTACTATATTCACATAAAAACAGCTGATTTACACTATTTACTACTTAACTATATACTACACTATTTAATATTTCACTGTTTTGTATCAAATAAATGCAGGTTTGCTGAGCAAAAGCAAAAGAGGCATTACGACCAATCACAGCCTCAGGATCAGATCAAGCATGAGGCAAAACGACCAATCACAGCCTCAGGATCAGATCAAGCATGAGGCGTAATGACCAATCACAGCCTCAGGATCAGATCAAGCATGAGGCGTAATGACCAATCACAGCCTCAGGATCAGATCAAGCTCATCCAGCCGTTAATGTGATCTCTCCACTGACGCTCTAATGTGTGTTTCTTCAGGTGTGTTTCTCTCCAGCAGGTCTTTAATAATGTCGAGTTTAGTTGAATCTGACAGCCGAGGCCACAGAAGACTGTTCGTTAAAGAGAAGGGGTCAGGGGTCAGAGATCAGAGATTAGGGGTCAGAGGTCACTGAGAGAGAGTGTGAGGGACGGTTCTGATGAATCTCCTACAGGTTTGTTAAAACCAGTGAACTGAGACTCTGATCTCTTTAGCATAAAGCGCTTGAATCTCTGTGTGTGTGTGTGTGTGTGTGTGTGTGTGTGTGTGTGTGTGTGTGTGTGTGTGTGTGTGTGTGTGTGTGTGTGTGTGTGTGTGTGTGGTGTGTGTGTGTCTGGTGTGTGTGTGTGTGTGTGTGTGTGTGTGTGTGTGTGTGTGTGTGTGTGTGTGTGTGTTTGTGTGTGTGTGTGAGAGAGAGAGAGAAGAGAGAGAGAGAGAGAGAGAGAGAGAGAGAGAGAGAGAGAGAGAGAGAGAGAGAGAGAGAGAGAGAGAGAGAGACGTTTAACACTTCTTTTATTTTTCTATCATATTATACAATAGTCATCACACTTCTGTAATTAATAACAATGCTAATAGCAATAAGTAATAAATAACATTAGAAATTCAATATTGATTCCTTCAAGTTTCAACAATACCAATAAAACACTAATTTGTCGTCATCATTCACAAAAATAAAATTTTCATTTATACACCACTTTTTTTTAAAAAGTAACATATCATTGTTCATTTTATAAAATTCATACTCTATTTTAACTCTGGATTCTACCAAAGCTTTGAACAATCCTACTATATTAACTCTTTTATCTTCATTTTCAAGTTTATATGCTTTCCAAATAGTCAACTTCGCTTGACCAATTAAAAAATTGGAAAAAATGCAGGACTCACTTTGAGACTTAATATATTTAAACCCAAAAATAAATATTGTTTTTGAAAAATTCCAACCGAAGCCTTCAAATATATTTTCTAAGAGATTCAAAAGAGGTACAATTCTGTAACAATCGGAAAAGATGTGAAACGCAGTATCCGACACATTGCAAAATTTGCAAACTGAAGATGTACTAAAATTGCACTTGAACAAGAATGTTTTTGTTGCTAATGCGCAGTGCAGAATACGCCACTGTAAATCTCCCGATCGTTTTGGTAATGGACTCTTATAAAACAAATGCCATGAAGGTGATTGAACATCAGGGACAGATAAATAACTCCTCCATTTTGTATCCGTCTTATTTTTGAAATGTTCACAAAATCTTGACTTCACGCAGGCTATATACAAAAGTCGCTTACTGCTTTCTGCAAATGACACATGTTGAAGTTCTTTTAAGGAAAAAAGTTGTCTCATATCCCCATTATCCTGCCAATTACATGGCGTTACAAATAATTCAGGAAAAACACTTTGGTTTAAACCATTGACAAAATAATCTTCAAGAAACGTATTAAATGATATAGGAAAAGATGATTTTAACTTGCTTAAAACATTCTTCACTATCCTTTCTGACTTCCTGCCCATTTGTTTGGTTATTTCTTGTGCACAAAACCATGTACAATGTTCTGTGTCAACTAAATCTGCCACTTTTAAAACACCAGATGAAATAAAAGTGTTAATTCCAATAGTTGGCAAGTTAGACGGATGACATAGCCATGAATTATGAAAAAGTGGTTCTTCAAGACCAAAATGATTCTCTCTTTCCACCTTAAATATACTCCATGCTCTCAATACAGACTGATAGAATCCATTTATACCTAAAATTTTGATTGCATTGTTGGAAATAAGAAATAGTTGTCTATCAAGTCCCATTTTACCAACTGCTCGTAATACTGCTAAACCATACATAATCCATGGTTGTGGATCAGTGTTATACAGCAGCTTTTGAGCTGATTGTAACCTCATAGCTTTCCATTTAGCAGTTAGATCAATGAGACCCTGACCGCCCTCAAACACAGGTAAACTCAGTATGCCTGGATGAACCCAATGATGTCCTCCCCAGAAAAAGTTCACAAAATGTTTCTGGAGTAGCTGCAAAAGTCCAGCAGGGGGGTCTAAAACAGTCAGTCGATGCCACAACATGGAAGCAGCTAAATTGTTTATCACTAAAACTCTGCCTCTACATGATAACTGTGGCTGAATCCAACTCCATCTTTTCAATCGTCCCAATATCTTTTCAACCACTCCATCCCAATTCCTTGTCATATACTGTTGAGTGCCAAAATAGATTCCAAGGATCTTCAAACCCTCTGTGTTCCAGTGGCACTGTTGTGGAAGATGAGGGGGAGTTTCTTCCTTCCACTGACCACAGAGTAAAGCTTCTGTTTTGTTCCAATTGACCTTCGCCGAAGATGCTTTTTGAAACAAGTCCAGACACTTGCTCAATTGGAAAATGTCTTCTTGAGATCTTATTATGACCGTTACGTCATCAGCATACGCAATAAGCCTTACAACAATAGTTTCCAATATGTTGGGATTTAGGACTGAAACACCTTGTAGCTTTTCTCTTAGAACTCTCAATAGAGGTTCGATGGATATTACATATAAGAGTCCTGAGAGGCTGCATCCTTGTCTTACACCTCGCCGCACAGGAAAAGTTCTAGTTAATGTTCCGTTGATCTTCAACATACTAAAAACATCTGTGTAGAGTATCTTGATCCATGAGATGAACTGTTCTCCAAAGCCAAAAGCTGATAAGACATTAAGAAGGTATTCGTGGTCGACTCTGTCGAACGCCTTCTCCTGGTCAAGTGATAAAAGGCCCACATCAAGTCCATAAATCTCAGTAAAATGCAACAAGTCTCGCACAAGAAAGAGGTTATCGAAAATAGAACGTCTTGGGATACAATAAGACTGGTCTTTAGGAATTATCGAAGCCATAACATTTTTCAAGCGGTTTGTTAATGCCTTCGAAAGTATTTTATAATCTATCCCTAAAAGAGAGATAGGGCGCCAGTTCTTTAAAAGTCCTAGATCTCCTTTCTTTGGCAATAACGTAATTATTGCTCTTCTGCAACTGAGAGGAAGGATTTTTGATTTTCCACATTCAAGAAACACAGAGTGCAGATCTGGTCCAATCAATGACCATAAAGCCTTGTAGAACTCGGAAGTCAGTCCGTCCAGTCCTGGAGATCGTCCCACAGACTGCTGCTTAGCAGCCTCGCTCAACTCTTCAAGGGAAAGTGGCTTTTCTAGTTGTGTTCTTCTCATCATCATTCAATTTTGGAGTTCCAGTAAGAAAAAAATCTGTTACTTTAGAATCACAAGGTTCAGCACTATACAGTTCTTCATAAAAGGACAAAACTTGTGAAATAATTTCTCTCTTATTTGTTGTCTCTCTTCCATCGGACAATTTTAGATGACTGATTAACTTCTTTTCTCGAACCTTTTTCTCCAAGGAAAAAAAGAATGATGTTGAAGAGTCCATGTTATTAAGCTGAGTAAATCTTTTTTGTGCCATTGATCCTTGATCCCTTTCTTCATGCAAATTCTTCAGAAGAAAATTATATTGTTCAAACAAATCCACACTTGTTCCACTGCTTTCACTTATGGCGCTATTCAATCTCATCATATCTTGTTCCAACTGTTCGATTTTCTTCTGAATTTCTTTTGTATTATTTTTTACATACTGTTGGCAAAATGACTGAATATGGATTTTTCCAATATCCCACCACTGACTTAGGGATTTAAACTCGGTCTTTCTCTCTCTCCAAGCTCTCCAAAAGAAAGCAAAAAGACGTACAAAGGTGCAATCTCGCAACAGAGTGTTATTAAAATGCCAATAAGATTTAAAGGTATTACTCGATGTTGTAACTACAACAGAAACATAGAAATGATCAGAAATTGGAGTAGGAACAATTTTACTATCAAAAATATGTCCTCTTCGACATTTCTGAACATATATTCGATCTAATCTAGCGCCCGATATTTTATTGGAATTCACTTTTAACCATGTGTACTGTCTGATTTTGGGGAAAGATTCTCTCCACACATCTACAAAGGAATAAAAAGTTACTACTTTCTTAAGAGCTTCAGCAGAATTAGGATGCGGTTCGTCATGATTCCTATCAACTGTATGATCAAGAGTACAATTAAAATCTCCAGCCACAATAATCAAGTTCTCACGAGGAATATTAATCATTGCATCCTGTAATTTCTTAAAGAATAAGACTCGTTCATACCCAACATTAGGAGCATATACATTAATAAAGGAAAAAGACAAGCCTTGCAAAATAATATCCACCCGCTGCATTCGTCCAGGAATAATTTCTATCATATTGGAAGCATTACCCTGAACACTTTCCGATATCTGAACAGCAACTCCAGCACTTACACTGGAACCATGGCTAAGAAAAGCCTGTCCTTTCCATTCACTTAGCCATTCTGCCTGGTTAAATACATCTGTGTGTGTTTCTTGTAAAAATATCACACTTGACTTTTTAAAAGCCAAAAATTTGAAAAGTGCACTTCTCTTTTCTTTATTACGACATCCATTTACATTTAAAGATCCGGTATTTAAGGATGTCA
Organism: Chrosomus eos; assembly: GCA_036326025.1. NCBI lineage: Eukaryota > Metazoa > Chordata > Actinopteri > Cypriniformes > Leuciscidae > Chrosomus > Chrosomus eos. The sequence goes on from CM070828.1 coordinate 904,744, forward strand.
TAATATCTTAATACAGCAGGTGATATCTACAAAGCACTGTCTTTTCCCAAACTATTAACGGCTACTATTTTGATAAATCATCTTCTTTACTTTGGTAATTATTTTTTTAAGACGATACCGTTTTTGTCTACTAAACTCCTCAACTGTTGCATTCATCATGACTTCTCTACAAGATACTAAAAATCGTCTTAAATCTGGAAAAAACAAATCAAATTGTGGATTCCGAACACCCTTAGTTTCATCAAGGAAAGCACTAA
>CM070828.1:917500-922500 GCA_036326025.1 Chrosomus eos
AGGCTTTATTCTGGACCCAGACACTATAACACACACCACACACACTCCTGCCGCCGAGAGCAAGGTAAGACACACTCTATACTTCACATCAGCTTTACACTGTCCTAATGCCACATAACCTCGCGTTCGCGCTGCTGGGTCGCGATGCTGATAGATCGCGTTGAACACTGAGGTGTGTGTGTGTGTGTGTGTGTGTGTGTGTGTGTTCTCCTCTTACCTGTGCAGGTGCGCGAGACACTGCAACAACTCCTGCAAAACTCACAGCTTATTTTACAGAGAAGGAGAGAGAGGAAAAACGCGTGGAATTGCGCGTATTAAAGATTTTTAAAGATTTTGCAAACTACATTTTTCCTGTAATGTTGCGACGCGCGAGATCAGATGCTACACATTCACTGTAAATATATGGATTTTATTGAGCTTTCTCTTTAAACAACCATATTTATTAACACAATATTTACATGTAATCACAAAATATATAATTTATGTTAAGTAAATCAAAATTAAAGTAAACGTATATTTGTGCAGTTTTAAGATATTTGATTAAAATATAATATTAAAATAATATTTGATTATGAAAGCCAATCTACACGCATTTTATTTAAATGCATATTTATTTAAGCACACAGTCATTATCACTAGAGAGAATTATAAATAGACTCTATTTTACAAAGTTTTCAAATACTGTGTCTTTACTAAGAGCTAAAACACTCAGAAAGAGTGTTATATATATATATAAGAAAAATATATATTTCATGGAGTTAATCCAGATAGGCTAATAAACAATTAAAATTGTTAATGCGTTCTCGTTTTTTTTATATTTCACATTCACGCCTAAAACAACCCGTTATTAAATATGTGATTTAACCTATAAAAATAAATAAATTCTAGTAATAAAAACAAAACAATCAGCAGTTTATAGACTAGAAACACGTCTAATATAAATCATGTTATTGCGCTTTTGTATTTTAGTCAGATCTCAGCAGGACATGCACGCGCTCTTAAACTGCTTATGTAGATGTGCATGAGTCGATCAGATGAAGGACCGCGGCTCTCTCTCACTGCTGTCCGTGTGTGTGTGTGTGTGTGTGTGTGTGTGTGTTCTGGGCTGATGGGCTGCCAGAGGGAGCGGTTCACCCTGTGTCTGAGTCCATGCACACCGCCTGATCCACGCGCGTCAATGCGGGAGCTGATCATGGCGGAGGGCCCTCGGTGCAAGAGGAGGAAACAAGCCAACCCGCGGAGGAAACACGGTAAGAGAACGAGTGTGTGTGTGTGTGTGTGTGTGTGCGTGTGTGTGTGCGCGGGACGCGGAGAGACGAAGAGGACTAGCGGACAGACCCGAGTCCAGATGGGACTCAGTTTTAAACAGCACGGACACACACTGGACGGAACGGCCGTGATGTAAATACGAGCCCGTTTTTTTCTCTCTGTATTTTCGCACAAGTTTGAAATGAAAGTTTGTGCGTAATTCTCATTCCCGATGAGCGCGTCATGCTCGATGCCTGTGATTCTTTACTCTTACATCCGAGCGTCTGCTGGTTACCTCGTTCTTTTCATTCATTCTCAGATGCGTGAATTAGATACGTTTCAGTGTGTGTGTGTGTGTGTGTGTGTGTGTGAGAGAGAGAGAGTGAGTGTATTGAGCCCCGTGTCTGAAAAACACATTTTTTTGCATTAATGCAGCAAGCTGATTGTGAAGCACAGATATATTTAATATATAAATTTGTAGTGTTTTCTGGGATGTGTGTGTGTGTTTGAGAGTAACTGTTGGGTTGTTTTACACATGCACACGCACTAGTGTTTTATATAAAGTAGCTGAAACTGTTGGGTTGTTCGGCTGCTGATTCTCGAGGATTACACGCGATCAGTTCAGCTCCATCTTCATCTTTCCTTTATGAAATGTTTCATATTGATCCGCTAAAAAATCAATTTGAGCACGAGAGTCTCTTCACCCTCACAGGAGTGTGTTCGCGCACTGAAGTTTAACACACTATTCTGTTCTTACGCTTTTTCGAAAAGTGTCTAATAATGCATTTCATAAAACTGAATGAAATATTACAGATGCGTTTGTGTTTTACATACGGCATGTGAGAGATTTGCATGAAAATAAAATCGTGCAAACGGTTCTAAAATATTCATATGTAATGTTTGTTATTTTGGGGAGCTCGTGCACGTGGATACGGGTGAATGATTATAATAAATTAATTGTTTAGGTAGAAATAAAAACGCTCCAGTGAAAAAGAAAAGCGTCCGGATATGAAGTGACAGTCGTTTTAAAATGAGGACACATGAAATATTCAGTGATGCTGCATGACTGTAGAGAAATGTGTGTGTTCTCACACACCTGCTGCATTCAGGTAAACTCAGGTGTGCTCTGTGAGACAGCAGGCAAATGCTAAAAAGTATTAATATATCCATGCATATTTTTTTTGCATGCAGTTTTTTACATGAAAAAATATTTAATCAAACAGCAAAACCCAACGACACTTCATTCATGCGCCGTCAGATCTGCGTATTTGAGTTCTGCACGCTTTAAATGTGCAGTGAAGGAGCTTTGAGCGAGAATCTGAAGTCTGAAGTTCGGTCCAGCTGTGAAGGTTTGGCCGTGTGTGTGTGTGTGTGTGTGTGTCAGCCAGAGCTGGGTTATTTCTCTTTATTTCCACTGTTTTCGCTGTCCGCCTGCATGGCAGTTTTCACGAGCTCGGATGTCAGAGTTCACGCAGAAGAGTTTTCTGCTGGTCGTGTGCGCTGGAAGTCTCTCACACACTCCGCGCTGAGTGTGTGTGAGTGAAGCGGCAGGAAGAACACACTTCCTCCTGTCCCGAGATGTGTGTTTCACAGTTTCCTGAAGCTCAGAGCCGGTCAGGAGAGATGTGTGTTTCTCAAAGCCGAGCCCTGGGTCGGGCACAGGAGAGATGTGTGTTTCTCAGAGCCGAGCCCTGGGTCGGGCACTGGGTCGGGCACAGGAGAGATGTGTGTTTCTCAGAGCCGAGCCCTGGGTCGGGCACTGGGTCGGGCACAGGGGAGATGTGTGTTTCTCAGAGCCGAGCCCTGGGTCGAGCACTGGGTCGGGCACTGGGTTGGGCACTGGGTCGAGCACTGGGTAGGGCACTGGGTTGGGCACTGGGTCGAGCACTGGGTCGGGCACTGGGTCGGGCACAGGAGAGATGTGTGTGTTCTCCAGCTCGACTCTAACCCGCTCCTGATACCTGTCCTGTAGGTGATGGTAAGATGAGCTGGCGCTGTCGCTCCTGAGATCTCAGTGTGTGATCGCTGATCGCTGATATTAGTTATTAATGCTCTTTATAGAGACGAGTTGATCAGTGAACAGCAGATTTGGGTTACACTTTATTTTTGGTAACACTTTATTTTAGTGTCCTTGTTACATATATTACTTACCGTAGTAATAACAGTAAATTATGCATAATTACATGCAACTAACTGAACCAAACCCTAATCGTACCCAAACCTAGAGTAATGCATGCTGTAAATTATTATTACTCAGTATTAAATATATAATTACACTGTAATGACACCTTTATATAGAGTGTAACCCTTTATTTTAAGGTGTCAGTGTTACAGTGTAATTATATATTTAAGTACTGAGTAATATTAAGCAACTACATATATTACTCTAGGGTTAGGATGAGCGTTAGTTGCTTGTATTTATGCATAATTTACTGTTATTAAATACATGTAATATATGTAACAAGGACACTAAAATAAAGTGATGTTCAGGACAGTTAGCCGTCACTTTCCTGTCGTTGCTGTCGTGTGTGTGTGTGTGTGTTGTGTTGTTGCTGTCATGTGTGTGGTGTGTGTGTGTGTGTGTGTGTGTGTGTGTGTGTGTGTGTGTGTGTGTGTGTGTGTGTGTGTGTGTGTGTTGTGTTGTGTGATGTGTGTGTGTGTGTGTGTATGTGTGTGTGTTGTCGCTGTCGTGTGTGTGTGTGTTGTTCGCTGTCATGTGTGTGTGTGTTGTGCTGTGTGTGTGTGTGTGTGTGTGTGTGTGTGTGTGTGTGTGTGTGTGTGTGTGTGTGTGTGTGTGTGTGTGTGTGTGTGTGTGTTGTCGCTGTCGTGTGTGTTGCGGGATTGTGAAACTGAATTAATCACGGCGCTTTACTGGAATATTTTCTAAATTTCGAGTGTCGATCTTAAAAGTGATTCAGAATCTTTTCAAATACAGAATTTCATGTATCTTTAAATATGTAAACAAATAAATCTTTAGTAAATTTTAACCTTAAATTAAAATTGTGGGATTTTCTTAGTACACAGGTTTATTTTTCATTGGCTTTATAATACATAATCTAAGTGCCTGTCAATCAAACTCACACAAGCTCCGCCCCTCGTGTTTGTTTTGAATAATCCTGTCTTCCACAATACGGTCCTTCAGCTCTGCAGAATACACACGCTACACGCCAGAACGAGATTCTACATGCACTGGGTTTATGAATGTCACAGTAATTATTTGATATGACTGAATTACCTGACTGCATTAAGATTTGCCTTTGAAAGTCATTTTTAATGGTGTTGTCGCGTAGGAAAGAGCTCCTTGAGGTGACACACTCATGATTTCACTTTGCAGTGCTCCCAGTTGTACTTTATCGCTGTGGTTTGTGTGAAGATATTTTGGTCTAACGGAGAGAGAGGAGAGAGAGAGAGAGAGAGAGAGAGAGGAGGAGAGGAGGGGGGGGGGGAGAGAGAGAGAGAGAGAGAGAGAGAGAGAGAGAGAGAGAGAGGATAGGAGAGAGGAGTGAGAGAGGAGAGAGGAGAGAGAGAGGGAGAGGAGAGAGAGAGAGAGAGAGAGAGAGAGAGAGAGAGAGGAGAGAGAGAGAGAGAGAGAGAGAGAGAGAGAGAGAGAGAGAGGAGAGAGAGAGGAGAGAGAGAGGAGGAGAGGGGAGGAGTGAGAGAGAGAGAGAGAGAGAGGAGAGAGGAGAAGGGAGGGAGACTCTGTGGAAATGCCTTAGGTGTGACTTCACTTTCGCTCACATCAGCGCTGACCG
>CM070828.1:930000-932500 GCA_036326025.1 Chrosomus eos
GCGGACGATCTCACGACACACACTCTCAAGTTAGCGATCTACGCGAATTACAACACTCAAGTTCAGGGACGATCTCACGACACACACTCTCAGAGTTCCAGCGGACGATCTCAGACACACACTCTCAGTGTTCCAGCGGACGATCTCACGACAACACACTCTCAGTGTTCCAGCGGACGATCTCACGACACACACTCTCAGAGTTCCAGCGGACGATCGCAGACACACAGTCTCAGTGTTCCAGCAGACGATATCACGACACACACTCTCAGAGTTCCAGCGGACGATCCCACGACACACACTCTCAGAGTTCCAGCGGACGATCTCACGACACACACTCTCAGAGTTCCAGCGGACGATCTCATACGACACACACTCTAAGAGTTCCAGCGGACGATCTCATACGACACACACCTCAGAGTTCCAGCGGACGATCTCACGACACACACTCTCAGAGTTCCAGCGGACGATCTCATACGACACACACTCTCAGAGTTCCAGCGGACGATCTCAGACACACACTCTCAGAGTTCCAGCGGACGATCTCATACGACACACACTCTCAGAGTTCCAGCGGACGATCTCAGACACACACTCTCAGTGTTCTAGGGCACGATCTCACGACACACACTCTCAGAGTTCCAGCGAACGATCTCACGACACACACTCTCAGTGTTCTAGCGGACGATCTCAGACACACACTCTCAGAGTTCCAGCGGACGATCTCAGACACACACACTCTCAGAGTTCCAGCAGACGATCTCACGACACACACTCTCAGTGTTCTAGCGGACGATCTCACGACACACACTCTCAAGTTCCAGCGGACGATCTCACGACACACAATCTCAGTGTTCCAGCGGACGATCTCGCGACACACACTCTCAGAGTTCTAGCGGACGATCTCGCAACACACACTCTCAGAGTTCCAGCGGACGATCCCACGACACACACTCTCAGTGTTCTAGCGGACGATCTCGCGACACACACTCTCAGCGTTCCAGTGGACGATCTCAGACACACACACAGACACACACACACACACTCTCAGAGTTCCAGCGGACGATCTCACAACACACACTCTCAGAGTTCCAGCGGACGATCTCGCGACACACACTCTCAGAGTTCCAGCGGACGATCCCACGACACACACTCTCAGAGTTCCAGCGGACGATCTCACGACACACACTCTCAGAGTTCCAGCGGACGATCTCACGACACACACTCTCAGATTTCCAGCGGACGATCTCGCGACACACACTCTCAGAGTTCCAGTGGACGATCTCAGACACACACTCTCAGAGTTCCAGCGGACGATCTCACAACACACACACTCTCAGAGTTCCAGCGGACGATCTCAGACACACACTCTCAGAGTTCCAGTGGACGATCTCACAACACACACACTCTCAGAGTTCCAGTGGACGATCTCAGACACACACTCTCAGAGTTCCAGCGGACGATCTCAGACACACACTCTCAGACTTCCAGCGGACGATCTCAGACACACACTCTCAGAGTTCCAGCGGACGATCTCAGACACACACTCTCAGAGTTCCAGCAGACGATCTCAGACACACACACTCTCAGAGTTCCAGCGGACGATCTTACGACACACACTCTCAGTGTTCTAGCGGAAGATCTCACGACACACACTCTCAGGACACACACTCTCATTTACCAGTGTATACTGGTAATTTATCAGGCAAATTGTAGTAATGACGGATCAGACCTGTTTGCCCAATAGTGGCAAGACACATATGTATATAAGGACATCTGAAAATTATTTTGTCCGTCAAGAACTAGGAAAAAAAAATCGGAAGACTGCGAAATCACTTTTACCATAATGTAAGTACATTAAAAACCTTACTCTTTAACTTACCAGTTAAGTTGAGCTTTCTCATATTTTTTTCTATTGATTTGGGTGGGTTTGTCCCATCCCCAATGTCACTTCTCTTTCTTTTACGGCCCTGACGAGAACATCGATCTCCTCGGCTGTGAACCGCTCCTGGCGCGCGCCTGGTAAATGCGCCATAATAATAACAATCCGCCATGCAACATGCGCACCTGCTCTTAAAGGGTATGTTGGATGACGCTCTGATTGGTTTATTTCACGTTACCCCCAAACCACACCTATGAATAATGAAGCTACTTCAGACCAACCTCTTTTAGATTTGCGCCAGGCGCAAGAGGCATTTATCCCACCGGGAAAATAGAAACAGCGCCGGGATCCGCCCATAAAGTTACTTGCGCTTTGCGCTTTGACACTTGCGTTTCAGATCGTGCGCTGGGTGCAAGTTAGGGCCCTCAGAGTTCCAGCGGACGATCTCACGACACACACTCTCAGAGTTCCAGTGGACGATCCCACGACACACACTCTCAGAGATCCAGTGGACAATCTCGTACGACACACACTCTCAGAGTTCCAGTGGACGATCTCAGACACACACTCTCAGAGATCCAGTGGACGATCTCGTACGACACACACTCTCAGAGATCC
>CM070828.1:935000-940000 GCA_036326025.1 Chrosomus eos
GACGCATTAAATTGATCAAAAGTGACAGTAAAAACATTTATAATGTTACAAAATATTCTATTGCAAATAAATGTTGTTCTTTTGAAACAATAATAGAAAACAGCTGTGTTATCGTCAATATCCCGGACGAGCCCCCATTTATATGTTACGTGCCCACTAAATGAGTTAAAACAGGGACAACATAACACATAAAAGAAACGACACCTCAAGCGTCAAATGACAATACACAAATTAATTTATTGTCAAAGATTTAAATAATAAATAATTGAATCACAAAGAAAGCATGGTGGTAAAATGAATAGTAAAACAAACAGAAAGAAAACCCTGCTCACAGCTGTCTTCCGGATCAAAGCTCTCTCCTGCCTCCCGTCCAAAAAGAAAGACAATGTTTCCGGTGAGTCTTCCGGGTCCGCTGACTTCTGTTCTAACTAAACCTACACTAAACAACGTGATAACCCATCACCAATACCACCAGCTTGAAACAAAGAGAGAGAGAGCGGATGTTGATCTCGGCGTCCTTATAGTAGTAGGCCCCGCCCACTCGCAGCTGGCGAGACATCACGTGACCTATGGGGAGAGAGACAGCGAGAAAGAACAGCACAGACAAACAGGCTGACCAACGTAACAAGCTGTTTTACATTATAATAATATTTCAGATTTTTTAATGTATTTTGATCAAATACATGCAGCTTTGCTGAGCAGTAGAGACTCAGAAACATCTTACCGACATAACTGTGTTTGTTTTCATGTTTCATCACTCTTGACCTAAACATTGCTCGTAAGAGTGTGTGTAGAGTGTGTGTAGAGTGTGTGTAGAACTATCTGAATTGTTGGCATTCTGATTTTAATTTGCTCAATAAAACCCGAACAAAGAATCGTTCTAATGATGTGACGCCGTAACACAACTAGTGTTGAGTTCATTCTGTGAATGTTTGAAATGTAATAGATGTAGGTGAGCATAATTTATCCTAATCCTGCATGAGCTTCTGCTCAGTGTGTGATAGACAGAGACCAGCAGTGTGTGGTGTGTGTGTGTGTGTGTGTGTGTGTGTGTGTGTGTGTGTGTGTGGGAGAGAGAGAGGGCGAGAGTATTGCTGGATTTCACAGGTAACTGGATTACGTGGGCACATAATTGATCCATTTGGGGGGAAAATGACGGAGCTCTAAGCTTTGGAAATGGAGTTTATGAAACAGGCATTCGTAAATTCAAAGGAATCAATATGTCAATTTTATTACATCTTCAGGGCAGATGAGTTTCAAAAGAGCCCTGACTTGTTCTCCATGTGTGTGTTTCACACTCCAGGATGTGTGTGGCTGTGTGTGTGGTGTTGTATAGTGTGTGTGAGCTGGTTTCGGACGAAAGCTCTGCAGAGAAAGATGTTTGTCAGCGCTGAGAGAACGATCCTGCAACGGAGCCTTTTAGTGCTTCCAGAAAAGACAATAAAGCATTCCTCGCTCGTCAAGCCCTCCATTTATAATGCAGGAAAGTGGAGTAAGAGCATTTCTGCATTTTCATCAGTAAAATATTCAGATTTCATTTACACCATAGCGCAGCCCAACTCATGTTTATTACTCAGCCGAGCTTCTGCTCTAATTTAAATGAATTATGCAGCCGAAAACTGATGCAAACAGACAGAAATGCGACGCTCACTGCGGCTCTGCTTTTGTGCTGTCGAGATAAACCTGAGCGTGAGAAAGCAGGACCAACAACTCCACGCCAGGAAGAAGAGGAAGAAGGAGGAGAATAAGGAGGAGAAGGAGGAGGAGAAGAAGGAGGAGAAAGAGGAGGAGAAGGAGGAGAAGAAGAAGGAGGAGAAGGAGAAGAAGGAGGATGAGAAAATAGCAGGAAAAAAGAGGAGGAGAAAGAGGAGGAGAAAAGAGGAGGAGGAGGATAAGAAGGAGGAGAAGGAGGAGAAGAAGAAAGAGGAGAAGGAGGATGAGAAAATAGCAGGAAAAAAGAGGAGGAAAAAAGAGGAGGAGAAAGAGGAGAGGAAAAAGAGGAGGAGGAGGAGGAGGAGAAGACAGAGGAGAAGAAATAAGAGAAGACAAAGGAGATGGAGGAGGAAAAAAGGAGGAAGAGAAAAAGAAGGGGGAGGAGAAGAAGGAGGAAGAGGAGAAGGAGGAGGAGAAGAAAGAAGAAGAGGAGAAGGAGGATGAGAAGAAGGAGAAGGAGGAGAAAGAGGAGATGAAAGAGGAGGAGAAGAAGGAGAAAGAGGTGATGAAAGAGGAGGAGAAAGAGGAAAAGGAGATAGAGTAGATGAAAGAGGAGGAGAAGGAGGAAGAGCAGAAGAATGAGTAGGAGAAGAAGGAGGAGGAGGAGGAGGAGAAGGAGGAGGTTAAAAAGGAGGAAGAGATAAAGGAGAAGGAGGAGGAGAAGGAGGAGAAGAAGGAGGAGAAGAAGAAGAAGGAGGAGGAGAATGAGGAGGAGAAGAAGGAGGAGGAGGAGACAGAGGAGAAGGAGGAAAAAAGGAGGATGAGAAGGAGAAGGAGGAGGAGAAGAAGGAGGAGGAGAAGGAGAGGAGAAAAGAGGAGGAGGATAAGGAGAAAGAGGAGGAGGAGGAGAAAGAGGAGAAAGAGGAGGAGAAGGACGAGAAAAGAGGAGGAGGAGAAGGAGGAGAAGAATAAGGAGGAGAAGAAGGAGAAGAAGGAGAATGAGAAAAGGAGGAGAATGAGAAGGAGAAGAATGAGGAAAAGAGAAAATGAGGAGGAGGAGAAAAACGAGAAGAATGAGGAGAAAGAGGAGGAGGAGAATAATGAGGAGAAGGAGAATAATGAGGATATTGTGGAGGAGGATATAAAAATAAGGACTAGGAGAAAAATGAGGAGAATGATGAGGAGGATGAGAAGAAAAGAGAATAAGGAGGAGGAGGAGAAGGAGGAGGAAAAAGAGGAGGAGGAGAAGAATGAGGAGAATGAGGAGGACATCGATAATGATGAGGATATTGAGGAGGAGAAGGAGGAGAAAATGCGGAGGAGGAGGAGAATGAGGAGAATGAGGAGAATGATGAGGAGGATGAGAAGAAAAGAGAATAAGGAGGAGGAGGAGAAGGAGGAGAAGGAGAAGAATAAGGAGAATGAGGAGAACGTCGATAATGATGAGAATATTGAGGAGGAGAAGGAGGAGAAAATGCGGAGGAGGAGGAGAATGAGGAGAATGATGAGGAGGATGAGAAGAAAAGAGAATGAGGAGGAGGAGCTCAGCAGGTGTGTGTGAGGAACCAGCATTTGGCATGTATGTGTGAGGAAACAATGTTTGGCAGGTGTGTGTGAGGAACCAGCGCTCGGCAGGTGTGTGTGAGGAACCAGCGCTCGGCAGGTGTGTGTGAGGAACCAGCGCTCGGCAGGTGTGTGTGAGGAACCAGCACTCGGCAGGTGTGTGTGTGAGGAACCAGCGCTCGGCAGGTGTGTGTGAGGAACCAGCGCTCGGCAGGTGTGTGTGAGGAACCAGCGCTCGGCAGGTGTGTGTGAGGTGTGTGTGAGGAACAAGCCCTCGGCAGGTGTGTGTGAGGAACCAGCGCTCGGCAGGTGTGTGTGAGTAACCCGCGTTGGGCAGGTGTGTGTGAGGAACCAGCGCTCGGCAGGTATGTGTGAGGAACCAGCGCTCGGCAGGTGTGTGTGAGGAACCAGCGCTCGGCAGGTGTGTGTGAGGAACCCGTGTTTGGCAGGTGTGTGTGAGGAACCAGCTCTCGACAGGTGTGTGTGAGGAACCAGCGCTCGGCAGGTGTGTGTGAGGAACCCGTGTTTGGCAGGTGTGTGTGAGGAACCAGCTCTCGGCAGGTGTGTGTGAGGAACCAGCGCTCGGCAGGTGTGTGTGTGAGGAACCAGCGTTCGCCAGGTGTGTGTGAGGAACCAGCGCTTGGCAGGTGTGTGTGAGGAACCAACGCTCGGCAGGTGTGTGTGAGGAACCAGCTCTCGGCAGGTGGTGTGAGGAACCAGCGCTCGGCAGGTGTGTGTGAGGAACCAGCGCTCGGCAGGGTGTGTGAGGTACCAGCTCTCGGCAGGTGTGTGTGAGGAACCAGCGCTTGGCAGGTGTGTGTGAGGAACCAGCGCTCTGCAGGTGTGTGTGAGGAACCAGTGCTCAGCAGGTGTGTGTGTGGGAACCAGCACTCGGCAGGTGTGTGTGAGGAACCAGCTCTCGGCAGGTGTGTGTGAGGAACCAGCGCTCGGCAGGTGTGTGTGAGGAACCAGCGCTCGGCAGGTGTGTGTGAGGAACCAGCTCTCGGCAGGTGTGTGTGTGAGGAACCAGCGCTCGGCAGGTGTGTGTGAGGAACCAGCTCTCGGCAGGTGTGTGTGAGGAACCAGCTCTCGGCAGGTGGTGTGTGAGGTTGTGTGTGAGGAACCAGCTCTCAGCAGGTGTGGTGAGGTGTGTGTGAGGAACCAGCGCTCGGCAGGTGTGTGTGAGGAACCAGCTCTCGGCAGGTGTGTGTGAGGAACCAGCGCTCGGCAGGTGTGTGTGAGGAACCAGCTCTCGGCAGGTGTGTGTGAGGAACCAGCTCTCGGCAGGTGTGTGTGAGGTGTGTGTGAGGGAACAGCCCTTGGCAGGTGTGTGTGAGGAACCAGCTCTCGGCAGGTGTGTGTGAGGTGTGTGTGAGGAACCAGCTCTCAGCAGGTGTGTGTTGAGGTGTGTGTGAGGAACAAGCCTTGGCAGGTGTGTGTGAGGAACCAGCGCTCGGCAGGTGTGTGTGAGGAACCAGCTCTCGGCAGGTGAGTGTGTGTAGGAACCAGCGCTCGGCAGGTGTGTGTGAGGAACCAGCTCTCGGCAGGTGTGTGTGAGGAACCAGCTCTAGGCAGGTGTGTGTGAGGTGTGTGTGGAGGAACCAGCTCTCGGCAGGTGTGTGTGAGGTGTGTGTGAGGAACCAGCGCTCGGAGTGCAGGTGTGTGTGAGGAACCAGCTCTCGGCAGGTGTTGTGTGTGAGGAACCAGCGCTCGGCAGGTGTGTGTGAGAGAACCAGCTCTCGGCAGGTGTGTGTGAGGAACCAGCTCTCGGCAGGTGTGTGTGA
>CM070828.1:952500-975000 GCA_036326025.1 Chrosomus eos
TTTCTCCTTCCACTTGTCTTTGTTCTGCTTATTCTGGCTTGCTCGCTCATGTTGAACGGGAGCGTGTCAGAGAGATGGAGATCGAGGAGAAACTGTCAGCGTCTGACGGCTTTACTGTACACGCATCCTGACCCGGGCTGGCTCGCCACTTATCAATCTCTCATGCTCTACTCTGGAAATACTGTGCACAATTGTTAAAAAATGTATAAAACATTTAAATATGTTAAGCAAATGAACACTGAAATGAAAAAGATTAAATCCCACCATAGCCAGTGCAATTAACCAATAAAACATGGCCTGAACTATAGCGGAGTTACTGTAAAAATATAATCTTGATTTTAACAGTGAAAGACTGTAAAACTGCTACGGTGAAAAAACTGTTAATTGGTTAACAGAAAGTTTCTGTAGTTTATACAGTGAATAACTTTGATAGATCTAACCGGACATTTAACAGTAAAATACTGTTAATATTACAGTTTCTGGACGTGAAAAGAACAAATCATTGTATAAATGACAGTGAAAACCGTTAATTGGCATTCTTTGCGTGATACTTCATATTTGATGTATTTTTGTTGAAATAACTGTTCATATTTTTTCTGTAAATTTAAGTTAAGTCTGTAAAAACTAAAATGTTTCTATACCATATTTTTTTACGGTGAATTTCTGGAAACCTCAGCTGCCGTTGTTTTACGGTGAATGTAACGGATTAGTGTGTGTACAGTGCTGTCAGTCTGACACACATCAGTTATCCGTCTCTGATTCTGATTGGTCGACGGAGCTCGTCTGCTGGTGAAGTTACTCCTCGGCTCATGTTACGCTTTTGTGATTTTCTTTGTTATTAATTATGGATGCGATCCGCAGAAGTCCGAGCGCTCCGAGATGCGGACTCGATCCGAGGCCCTCGGGAACACCGGCTCTGTTTAACCGTCTGACATGTTGTCATATTGGAGAGCGGCGAAAGAAAAAAAAGAAAGAAATCAATTGGCAATTAAATGCTGCACTTTGTGATGGTGACAGAAGACACAGAGGGGAGAGAGAGAGAGAGAGAGAGAGAGAGAGAGAGAGAGAGAGAGAGAGAGAGAGAGAGGGGAGAGAGAGAGAGAGAGAGAGAGAGAGAGAGAGAGAGAGAGAGAGAGGAGAGGAGAGAAGAGGAGAGAGAGAGAGAGAGAGAGAGAGAGAGAGAGAGAGAGGAGAGAGAGAGAGAGAGAGGAGAGAGAGAGAGAGAGAGAGAGAGAGAGAGAGAGAGAGAGAGGAGAGGGAGAGAGAGAGAGAGAGAGAGGAGAGAGAGAGGAGAGAGAGGAGAGAGAGAGAGAGAGAAGAGAGAGGAGAGAGAGAGGAGAGAGGAGAGAGAGAGAGAGAGAGAGGAGAGAGGAAGAGAGAGAGCTTAACAATACCTTTATTTATACATTTCTACTTTACAATTATGAACAATATCGCCACTATAAATACATGTGTACTCTTATTATAAAACCTCCTTACAAAAAAAAATTAAAATTTTAAAACAAACTGATCCTCATGTAACATACATAACACTTCATCGACACACCATAAATCACAAAAACCAAATAAATTATTTGTCAACCTATAATACGCAAATTCAATTTTTAGCCTCCCTGCTACAAGTCGCTTGCACATTTCTTCAGGATCTGTAGTTGCCAATTGTAACCCTTTATTTTTTCGTGTTTTCCACACTGCCAGTTTAGCCGTTCCAATCAGGTAATTTAATAAACACATTTTTTTCCTTTTTGAAAATGTATATTTAATTCCTCCAATAAACACCCTATCCGAAAAAACCTCATCAAATTTGTCAAACCAGCTCCCGAGCAATTTAAAAATACCTTTTAATCTCTCACACTTTAAAAACAAATGCTCTATATCCTCTTTTTCCCCACAGAATCGACATTCCCCCTTTACTGCTGTGTTCAGGTGTGCCACATGTCCGTCTGTTGCTATCGCCCCATATATAATCCTCCACTGTAGATCTCCGGACCGCTTCTCTACAGGAGGCTTATAAAGGGCTCTCCACCTGTCTCGTATCAGGAAGTCTGGCCTCAACAAATCTGGCCACCTTGAAGCCTTCTGTTTTCTCAAAGAGTCCTGGTGGCTTGCCTTTACTGTGATGTTGTATATTTCCTTCTTTGTCGTACTTTTAAAAGAACAAAACTGAGGCTTCCCAGAGGATAAAATGGCGTCCACCACTTCTTCTTCATCCTCCTTTATTGCTGAAGAAATTACCAGTTCTGGAAATTGCACATTATTCCCCGTGTTCTGGATATTCTCATGTCTTTGTGCAATAAATCTTCTGTATCCACTTGGTAATGCGTTGTAAATTTCTTCCTTTAGTTTTGACACCAGACGTATAGATCTCAGACCTGTTACTTCTTTAAGTTCATCAATCGATTTCCATCCTCCGTCATTCAACAAATGTTCCAGCTTTACAATTCCATTCCTTATTAAACACTGTCGTACAGTCACAGAAGACAGTATTCTGGTTTGAATCAATGGATTAAAAAAGAGTGGTTCCTCCGGTGCCCAAAGTTCTAGATTGTCCATATTCCGTTCTGTTCTTATAACAGTTTTCCATGTTTGCAACATAGCTCTATAAAAAACAGTGAGCTCAGACAAGTTCATCTCTTCAAGCTTCATTAAAAATAGCTGTTTATCAAGTCCAAGACCACCAACTCTCCTCATGATCGCACTTGCAGTTTTTCCCCAAAGCACATCTTTGTCATACAGAAATCTCTGTGCAGCTTGTATCCTGAAAGCACGGATTCTATTCCTGACATCCACCAGTCCTTGACCACCTTCTTGTACTGGTAGGTATAATACTGCAGCACGCAACCAATGTTGTCCATCCCAGAAAAAGTTCACTATTGTCCTCTGTATACTGGAGATCAACTCCTCTGGTGGCTCCATGACCATAGTCCTGTGCCACAGAATAGAAGCAGCCAGATTGTTTACTACCAGAACCCTTCCTCGATATGACAATTGTGGTAATAGCCATCGCCACTTCGACAATCGGGCAGACACCTTTTCTATCAAACCCTCCCAGTTTTTCTTTTGAAATTGTTCATTTCCTAAAAAAACTCCTAAAATCTTTAGTCCATCTTTTCTCCATTGCAACCCTCCTGGAAGTTGTGGAAAATTTTTCAAATTACCAATCATAAAACCTTCACTTTTTGTCCAATTGACCTTAGCAGAGGAGGCTTTTTCATATAATTCAATATTTTTTGTTAAAATTTCAATATCTTCTTTTTCTGTAATAAAAACTGTAATGTCGTCTGCATAAGCTGATAAAACCACCTTAGAATGACCATTAACATGTGGGATTACAGTGCCATTTAAATTCCTCCTCAACCTACATAATAATGTTTCAATAATTAGGCTATATAATTGTCCAGAAATTGGACAACCTTGCCTTATGCCTCTTGTCACTTGTATTGGAGCACTTAAACCACCTCCTACTTTCACCATCACAAACACATTAGAATACAACAGCTTAATATATGAAATAAAAACATCGCCAAATCCATAACCCTTTAACACTTTAAATAGATATTCATGATCAACTCGATCAAACGCTTTTTCTTGATCCAATGACAACACTCCTATATCATTCTTAATCTCTTGATTGAATTCAATTATATCCCTCACTAAAAAAAGACTATCTATAATGGATCTCTTAGGAATGCAATATGTTTGATCATTTTTGATCAACAAATCTAGACAGTGTTTGAGTCTATTTGCCAGACACTTTGAAACAATCTTATAGTCCAGACACAACAGAGATACTGGTCTCCAGTTTTTTAGCAGTCCAAGTTCTCCTTTTTTTGGAAGCAATGACAAAACTGCTCGACGACAACTTATTGGAAGTGAGTTCTTTTTTATACATTCTAAAATTACTTCATATAAATCTGGTCCTATTAGGTCCCAGAATTGTTGATAAAACTCCGCCGGTAATCCATCGATTCCAGGCGATCTACCTCTAGATAGTTGCCTCATAGCCTCTGTGAACTCTTGAAAGGTGATTAAATCGTCCAGCTCTTGTTTCTGTTTTTCTCCAAGCTGAGGTAACTCTTTAAGCAAGTCTTCAGTACAGTCAATGTCACAACTCTCAGCTGTATATAATTGTTTATAAAAGTCTCCTGCCAGTCTCCTCATTTCTGTAGGATCTGATGTAACTGATCCGTCCGAACGACGAAGATGGCACATCATCTTTTGTTGGACATGTTTTCTTTCAAGGTTAAAAAAGAAAGCACTTGGAGCATCCATTTCTTTTATGGAACAGTATCTTGATCTTATCAATGCTCCTTTTGCTTGCTCATGTAAGAGCAAGCTCAGCTCTTGTCTTTTCCTATTTAACACATTACACTGTACATCTTCATTATTATTTACAACTTGTCTTTCAATGAACTCCATGTCACTTTGTAAAGCTTTCACTGTTGCTTTCAATATAGTTGATGAGTGGAAAGCATAATTTTGACAAAACATTTTTATATTTGTCTTGCCCACATCCCACCATTGGCTTAGGTTTTCAAATGAATTTTTCTTCAATCTCCAAATATCCCAGAAAACTTTAAATTTTTCACAAAAAGGACATCCTGTAATAACTTAATGTTAAAAATCCAGTAGTAATTAGATCTGGGTGTCTTCTTCAAATTAACATCTAAAATGACCATATGATGGTCTGAGAAACCATTGGGTCTAATAAAAGTATTCATCACCTTATTGTTCCATGTCTTTTTTAAATAAAACCTATCCAGTCTCGCTCCACTAATTCTATTATCAACCACTCTTAACCATGTATACTGCTTTACTCCTTCATTTCTCATTCTCCAAACATCTGTTAACTGGAATTCATTAATAACTTTCTTTAATGCATCACTTGACTTACTATGAGGCTCTTCTCCATTTCTATCAACAACAAAGTCTGTTGTACAATTCCAATCACCTCCAAGTATTAGACAAACATTATCCTCATATTTTTCAATCACATTTCTTAATTCCATAAAAAATATCAGCCTCTCTGGACCATTATTAGGAGCATAAACATTAACAAATACAAATTCTATTCCTTTATACTCAATATGTGTTAATAATAATCTTCCTTTAACAATTTCTTCTACCTTTACAATATTCACACTTTTAGAAAATAAAATAGCTACCCCAGCACTATTTCTTGTGTCATGACTCAAGGCAAAATTCCCTTTCCACCATAACCCCCATTCAACTTCGTTATCAGTGTCTGTATGTGTTTCTTGTAAAAAACAAACATCAACCTTTTCCAATCTTATAAACTCTGAAATCTGTGTTAATTTATTTTTGTCCCTACCCCCATTAATATTTAATGATCCCACTCTCCACACATCCATATAGAGAAATAAGAAATAGATAGAAACTGAATAGAAAAGACACAGAGTAAAGAACACCACTTGTGATTTATTCATATCTATTTTTTAGACTTTCACTTTCTTTCTCCTCAATTTCGTTACTATCTTTTTCAGCCGGAATCTTTTCTTTTTATCCAAAACTTCATAGCTCACTCTTTTTTGCAGAAACAATACTGAAATTATAAATTTGTCCACATCTGGAAAGAATTCTTCTACTTCAACAACTTTACCAAATGTTGTATCCAAAAAGTCATTGATTTCCTCTAAAGAGTACATGTCTTCCATCACTTGTGAACCAATGTCTGAAAACTCAGAACATGCATCTTCTTCATCTCTCATTTCTGCATCACCAATGTTCTCACTTCCAACACCATTTCCTCCACTTGCACTTGCAACATTCTCCATGTCCTCCCTCCTTACATTGTTTACCACCGTTTCTATTATTTCATTATTCACAATCCCACTTTCCTCAATTTGGTTGTCGTTTTCTTCATTTACTTCAACATCTTCCTCAGCTCCCTGAGGCTCATTCTCCTCCACATCTACAGACTGCACGTTTTCAGGATCATTCACAGGATCAACCTCATCCCTGTGTCTAGCGGCCTCTTCAGTAGCTTGAGCTTTATGTGGGCATGCTACACGCTTATGCCCAACATCTCCACACTCAAAACATTTCATATTTCCAGTATTTGCGTAAACCATGTACGCTCTTCCCTCATGCCAAACTTTAAAAGACACATCTAACTCCTGTTCATTCAGGAACATAAACACCTGTCTTCTAAACGACATTACGTGCTTTAGCGCTTCATTCCTACATCCGAGAGGAACAGTTTTAATTGCGCTAGCTAACTTTCCAAATCGCAAAAGCTCTCGTTCAATTTCCTTACTCTGTACGAAAGGTGGTACGTTCGAGACGGTTACCCTAATTGTTGGAGCGACCAGCGGCAAAACAGTAATAAAGTCTCCACTTACCACTATTCCACTGGTTATAAGCCGATTCACTTGGTTCTCTTCTTTTACAAAAACAACCACCGCTTTATTCATTCGCGAGGCAGATGAAATGTTCTGATATCCGATCTCCTGTCCAACTGCGAGTAACACTTCCTCCACATTCACCCCGTTCGCCGTCACACACCTGACTCCATGGCGGAGGGAGACAGGTGGCGTAAGAGACGCCATCCCGCTCCCAATCGAATCCTCAAAAAAACTTTTCTTATCACGTTAAAATTACATTTAAACAGAAAAATTGAACAAAAGTTTAGAAAAGTTTGAAACAAGAAAACGATCACCCTCCCCTCGTGAGAACCCTCACACGCACCCAAACACTCCCAGCATGCACCGAGAGAGAGAGAGAGAGAGAGAGAGAGAGAGAGAGAGTAATGAAACTCTAATGATTATTCATCAGTGATTTGCCGGCGCGTGATTGGCTGAGTGTGAGTTGCGCCTCTGGTCTCGGAGTCTGTCAGCTCGGGTCTCCTCAACCCGGGCCTGACATCACCACATTACCCAGCATGCCCTGGGGCGAGACCACATTACCCAGCATGCCCTGGGGTGAGCCGGGACGCCACTCTCTCACACATCTGCCGCACTAAAGGTGCCACCGCAGGACAAAACACACAGAACCACCAAAGTGTAAATACCTGACATTGACAAGGGCTGATACCTTTTCCCCTGCACACACACACACACACACATCACACGCTTTTCTCTCGGCACGACTGCACTTTTATCGTCTTTTCATTCCGGGTGCGTCTCTTTTTCTGCAGGCTCTAGCACACAGGGCTTTCTTGTGTGTGTGTGTGTGTGTGTGTGTGTGTGTTTGTGTATGTGTGTGTGTGTGTGTGTGTGTGTGTGTGTGTGTGTGTGTGTGTGTGTGTGTGTGTGTGTGTGTGTGTGTGTGTGTGTGTGTGTGTGTGTGTGTGTGTTCTGACCGCGGCCCTGAGCGAGATCTTGGTCACTCAGGATCAGGGGAAGCTGAAGAATAAAGTCTCTCGAGTCTGAACTCATCTCAGCTTGTGTTTGCCGGACCGTAAATCTGTTCCGGATCCGTTTATAAACTCAGTTCTTCAGTCCGGCACACACTGACCTCTGACCCTGTGTGTGTGTGTGTGTGTGTGTGTGTGTGTGTGTGTGTGTGTGTGGTGTGTGTGTGTGTGTGTGTGTGTGTGTGTGTTGTCAGGTTTTTATTAGTTTAATATTATAATATATGAATGTATTGCTGTAAAAGTTCAGCCATTGATGCTACATGTGTGTGAGAGAAGACTTTTTTATTTATTCTTTTTAAACTTGTCAGTGATGAACCGTGATTTTCTCGTCAATGTCAGATAATATTCAAGACATTCTTAGACTAGAGAGATTTTAGGACAAAAGACTAAAAGACACAAAACTCCATTTGTGAATTCACGAAATCTTTAATATGTAATATTTCAATATTTATGCATTCTACTTTTAATAATAATACTAATTATTATTATTATCATTATTATTATTATTATTATTATTATTATTATTATTATTATTATATTATTATTATTATGATCAGCATTAACTACTGATCAAGAGCAGTAGTAGTGTTAATGATGATGTTCAGTACAGTTGTTCAGGACTAGTGCTGATCATTTGTCATTAGTGCTAATGAAATCTGTGCGTCTGCTGATGAAGGTAATGATGGGACAGTGGCATCTATCAGCCAGAAGTTTAATTAGAGAACTGAAGCATTACGCTGAAATATTAATGATGCCGACTGTATTTATGAGCTCGCACTCATATCTGCCACTGACCAACTCTCTCTCCACGCTTCCCATAAGCCCTCTGGGCCTACAACACACCACACACACACCACGCACGCACGCACGCACGCACGCACGCACGCACGCACGCACGCACACACACACACACGTTTTTTTATGTGTGTGTGTGTGTGTGTGTGTGTGTGTGTGTGTGTGTGTGTGTGTGTGTGTGTGTGTGTAAGAGTTTGAAGGTCTGTCCTGTGTTCATCTTATAGCAAACGGCTTTTATCTGTGACTATATTCACTGTATCATGTGTTGCAGCTTAAAGGCAATATTGAGTTGCACACGACACTCCTGGGCCAAATAAATAAATACAAATCATACTCTATAAACCATAAAACAGACATTTATATACATGCATCTCATAACAACGAGTTCGTATAGCCTTATTTCATAAAGAGCCTTTTCTGAACTACAGACCACATGCAAACACCTGTGTGTGTGAGAGAGTGTGTGTGTGTGTGTGGTGTGTGTGTGTGTGTGTTGTGTGTGTGTGTGCGCGCGGTGTGTGTGTGTGTGTCTGTGTGTGT
The DNA here is from genome assembly GCA_036326025.1 of Chrosomus eos. Lineage (NCBI taxonomy): Eukaryota > Metazoa > Chordata > Actinopteri > Cypriniformes > Leuciscidae > Chrosomus > Chrosomus eos. Next base: position 961,211 of record CM070828.1, read on the forward strand.
GTGTGTGTGTGTGTGTGAGCGTGAGTGTGTGTGTGTGTGTGTGTGTGTGTGTGTGGTGTGTGTGTGTGTAAGCGTGAGTGTGTGTGTGTGTGTGTGTGTGCGCGTGTGTGTGTGTGAGCGTGAGTGTGTGTGTGCGTGTGTGTGAGCGTGAGTGTGTGTGTGTGTGTGTGTGTGTGTGTGTGTGTGTGTGTGTGTGTGTGTGTGTGTGTGTGTGTGTGTGTGTGTAAGCGTGAGTGTGTGTGTGTGTGCGTGTGTGTGCGCGCGTGTGTGTGTGTGTGTGTGTGTGTGTGTGTGTGTGAGCGTGAGTGTGTGTGTGTGTGTGTGTGTGTGTGTGTGTGTGTGTGTGTGTGTGTGTGTGTGTGTGTGTGTGTGTGTGTGTTGTGTGTGTGTGCGCGCGTGTGTGTGTGTGTGTGTGAGCATAGATCACGTTCCTAAATCTTCTGCCTACGCCATGATCAGAGCAAGCGAGCAAAACCTTCTGAGATTCTGCAGAGGACCAGCCCACACACACACACACACACACACACACACACACACACACACACACACACACACACACACACACACACACACACACACACACACACACACACACACACACACACACACACACACACAAGTGAGAGATGCAGGTGGGGGTTTTACTGATGTATTGATTTTGTTGATGGTCTCTCAGTCTGTGTTTATCCAGTGTGGCTCTAAGTGAATCTCCATCTCTGACCCGAGGAGGAAAGCTGACACATATTCAGATTAATCTTCCTCTTCCTCACCTCTTCCTCTTCACTGCCTCATCTCTTCCTCCTCTTCCTCATCTCTTCCTCATCTCTTCCTCCTCTTCCTCATCTCTTCACATCTCTTCCTCTGCACTTCCTCATCTCTTCCTCCTCTTCCTCATCTCTTCCTCATCTCTTCCTCTTACTTCCTCATCTCTTCCTCCTCTTCCTCATCTCTTCCTTCTCTTCCTCCTCTTCCTCATATCTTCCTCATCACTTCCTAATAACTTCCTCCTCTTCCTCATCTCTTCCTTCTCTTCCTCCTCTTCCTCATCTCTTCCTCATCACTTCCTAATCACTTCCTCCTCTTCCTCATCACTTCCTCCGCTTCCTCCTCTTCCTCATCACTTCCTCATCTCTTCCTCTTCCTCTTCTTCCTCCTCTTCCTCATCTCTTCCTCTTCCTCATCTCTTCCTCATCACTTCATCTTCACTTCCTCCTCTTCCTCTTCCTCATCACTTCCTCCTCTTCCTCTTCCTCATCACTTTCTCATCACTTCCTCATATCTTCCTCATCTCTTCCTCATCTCTTCCTCTTCACTTCCTCATCTCTTCTCTTCCTCCTCTTCCTCATCTCTTCCTCATCACTTCCTAATCACTTCCTCCTCTTCCTCATCACTTCCTCCGCTTCCTCCTCTTCCTCATCACTTCCTCATCTCTTCCTCTTCCTCTTCTTCCTCCTCTTCCTCATCTCTTCCTCTTCTTCCTCCTCTTCCTCATCTCTTCCTCTTCCTCATCTCTTCCTCATCACTTCATCTTCACTTTCTCCTCTTCCTCATCACTTCCTCCTCTTCCTCTTCCTCATCATTTTCTCATCACTTCCTCATATCTTCCTCATCTCTTCCTCATCACTTCCTCATAACTTCCTCATCATTTCCTCCTCTTTCTCTTCCTCCTCATCTCTTCCTCATCTCTTTCCTCCTCTTCCTCTTCCTCCTCTTCCTACTCATCTCTTTCTCATCTCTTCCTCCTCTTCCTCCTCATCTCTTCCTCCTCTTCCTCTTCCTCCTCTTCCTCCTCATCTCTTCCTCCTCTTCCTCTTCCTCCTCATCTCTTCCTCCTCTTCTCTTCCTCCTCTCTTCCTCCTCTTCCTCTTCATCTTCCTCTTCTCTTCCTCTTCCTCCTCATCTCTTCCTCCTCACTTCCTCCTCTTCCTCCTCTTCCTCTTCCTCTTCCTCCTCTTCCTCTTCCTCACTCAATCTCTGCTAAACTTATCTTCTGTCTTCTTGCACTGCTAGTATTTTCAGTGTATTTTGCAGTTGTTCTGTGATTTTGTAATGCGCGCAATTTTTATGATTTTGTAATGATCTGTTCGCATACTCGACCTCAGATCAGTGAGTCCTGCAAGAGTTCATCAAGACTGGAGATCTCGAACACTCGGGTGCACTCAGAGCCGCACCTGTTCTGTTCCTTCCCAGCATGCAATAGCCTCGGCTAGGTTAACTACAGACCCGATATAATACGGCTATGAAAAACACACTTCTAGCTAAAATAACCTTGAAATTTGGTTACATTTGGTATCCTTTTTGCCAAAATAACTTGCAAGAAATATATTATTTTCCATCATGTAAGCAAAATAAACATGTAATTTCTTCACTCATTTCTTTGTGATCTAATTGTTGACTCGTCTATTCTCAGGCGATGGTTTAGACGTAATGTTTTAGGCTAGACATCAGGCTGAGTTTGGATGCTATCAGAGGTCTTTAAACGCAAAACTGCTTGCTAGGTTCTGACTACGTTTGCATGTTTTCCCGTTTTATCCGCAATGCATTCAAGAAGTAAGTTTGATCAGAAAGGAATCGACCCGGCATCCCGAGGGACATTCGTCTTCTCCTCCCTGTGCACTTCACATACGGTGATACGTGCGGCTGGTGTTGTTCCGCCGTGTCGGGTTCGAGGGGGTATTCCCGGAGGCTTGGTTCGGAGCGCTGTCAGGAAGCCGGAGGGGCTGTTGACTCTCCAATCCCTCCGAGGAAAACCAATCTGACCTTCTAATGTTACAACACCTCCAATCTCCTCACTCCTGTCTCCTGTTCTCTTCAGCGGCCACACGGGTCCATTCAGCTAACGGGATCTGTTCCTCAATGAGCCTAATCTCTGTGCCAGCCGTAGTCACTTGTGCTCGTGCAGATGCTCGTGTTTCAGATATATAGGGATGGAGTGGCACTGACCCAATTTGCATAGTAGTACAGCGCCGGATAATTGCATCCACTTTGTTGTGGATAATATTCACCAGAAACCATGCATGGATGCACACCTAAAAAATCCTGATATATACTACTATAATTGGGCTGCAGTAATTATAATCTGGCACACTGTTTAGGGTGGATAGTATGTGCATTGGGACGCAGCCAGTGGTTATGTTGGAAACAAACTAACTTATTCTGCAGTGTGCAGTGTTGACATCTGCATTTACAGGCGGTAAAGGGCTTATTTGATTAATGCTTGAAGGAATTGTGCATTGTCTTAGAAACAAATATTTTAAATGAATCTGCATTTAGCCTGCACTGCAACTTCCATGGAAATTGGCACAAAATAAGTCTTGAGAAAGTATCCCACAACAGGATAAAGCAATATTCATATAATCCATCTTTATGCTTTAGCTTCTAAAACTGATTACTAATATGTTTTATGTACATATTGTCCATTGAATTCAAAATGCAAAATAGCCATCATTCACATCATGCGATCATTCACATGTTTATCAGCATGCAGTATATGCATTAAGTTAGTAGTTTTATATCCGAAACACAGGCGGTTGGTTTTGTGGTGTGTGTGTGTGTGTGGTGTGTGTGTGTGTGTGTGTGTGTGTGTGTGTGTGTGTGTGTGTGTGTGTGTGTGTGTGTGTGTGTGTGTGTGTGTGGTGTGTGTGTGTTAGTGGACAGGACAGTCATGTGACTGAAACTCTCCGGTTTTACAGACTGAGAATTTCCTTCATGAGGAAAAGTTACATTTCTTAGTTCGTCTCTTCTAAAAGTTTGAATTATTCAGATCTTCAGGAAGTCTCTCTCTCGTTCTCTATCTTTTTGTGTGTGTGTGTGTGTGTGTGTGTGTGTGTGTGTGTGTGTGTGTGTGTGTGTGTGTGTGTGTGTGTGTGTGTGTGTGTGTGTGTGTGTGTGTGTGTGTCTGTGTGTGTGTGTGTGTGTGTGTGTGTGTGTGTAGCTGTACAAGCTAAAATTGCTTCATCATGCTAAAGTGAGGTGAGCATACATTATTTAGTTAAACCTGAGGAAATCACTCCTCTCTCTGGGAATTTGTGTCAGTGTAGGCTTCTTAAATTTCAGACAGATGGACACTTTCACTGCCGCTTCGGGAGCGTGTGTGTTTTCAGTGCAAAATAATGAAATAAAGACAAAAACCAGCAGTGAAGATCTAATGTGAGGAAGTGCTGTCAAAATTCTTCTCCGGTGAATCTGTAAAACATTTTAAAGCTGAGAGTATTTATTTGCATGCCATTTGACACAGATAAACCGCACAGAGCTTGTAAGCATGCAAATACACCACACACACACACACAACACACACACACACACACACACACCACACACACACACACACACACACACACACCACACACACACACACACACACGTATCGCAGTGGAAGTGTCGTGTTCAGAGATGCTCATCCTTCGTGACGGTTGAAGGCTTCACTCCTCCTGATTTTCCCAGGAACAAAACAGCGTGATAAAACACTTGTACCTCTAACCTCTCAGGCCTGAATCTGTGTCTCTCTGTTATCTCTCACGTACAGCTCAACACACAGACAATGGCTCCGCACCCCGGCTCTCTCTCATTGTGCTCGCTTTTTACTCAGGTTAACCAATACTGTAACTCACACGCAACACATTTCTAGTTTAAAAGATTGTTGATCAGAGTAGTCCTTCAGAATCTCTCGTCAGAATCTGATCAGAAATATAGAGATGTAGTGGCAGTGACCCAATTTGCATAGTGCACAGTGCCATAAAACTGCATATTTATACCACAAACCCCTTTTTTATGGATAATAGTATCTCAAAAAGCATGAATGGATGCAGAATAAGAAATCCCCAACATAATAAGATGAACAGATACCATCTCCTGTTGGCCTGCAATTCTAATCTCACACACAAATTAGAATATTATTCCCCCTTATTCCAAATAAACAATTTTATTTTCAGCGGACACTCTTATTTGTCAACCACTATTCATTCGATTCTTCAGTGATAAATTCAAGTGTTGGAAAAACATGCCTGTTTGTCTTGCCGTAAAGTGAAATGTCCATTGAGTGACAGTAAATGCTTTCTCTTTTATTGTGACTGGTGTTTCTGTCTGTAACTCTAGTTTACTACGACAGTAAAGCCACACATAAGGAGCATGTATTATTTTACAAATCATGTTACTGCCACTATTATTTCCACATTTCTGCTGGAAACTGCAGTGAATTCTATGTGTTGGAACGTTTTTTAACTTTTGCAAAAATGTTGATAGAGGCGTGTTTTTTTATTATTTTTTATTATTTTTGTCAAAGATCTAATTACTAACTAGGTTGTAAGATGGCTAGCTAGCTATGCAATTGCCTAACACTCTTTTTATTCAGACCAAAATCGCACTTTTTTTACGACAAAAATTACGACTTCTAGACTTGTACGCAGGAACTCGGCAGGAGGACTTGAAGTCAGCATGAACCTTGTTAACCAGTTAAAATGGCAGACGAGATAACACAGTGGAATTCGGGGAGGCAGCGCTCCTCGTGTGTGTTTCCTGCGCTGGCGTTGGCGAGAGGTTAGGTCACATTTTCTCGTGTGTTTTCAGAAGGAATGAAGCGTCGGCCCAGTGGAGGGAAACAGTTTCTCAGGGCGAGAGATGATTAACCGTTATCTCAGCACGGATTTGACGTGCACAGCTCCGCTGACTCAGGTAGAGTCTACCGACGCTACACGGGAAATTAAATTTCTCTCCGTCCCACCAGGACAGAGTATAATCCTCTCGACACAACCAGATTAGCACTGCCGCTAATTGGCGACAGCTTCCTCTCTCTGTCAACCTGTTTACCGCATGTGCATGTGCGTGTGCAGGTGCGTATGTGTGTGTGTGTGTGTGTGCGCGTCTGATTTGTTTTCAAGCCATTGGAGGATAAAGCCACACTGGTGTAGTGCTTAAAGAAGCTGCGTTCTTATTTACTCTCATATTCAGGCCTTGTAAAGGTGTGTAAATAGATGTTGTTGAATCTAATGACTCTACTGAAAGGAGAGAGACGTTTTGAACATCTTATCCTGTGAAAAAAAACATCTTGGCTCCGGCAGAACAGAGATATTCCGGAGCTCCAAACATCCCTGATGAGCAGCAGACAGTGTGTGTTTTACTCGGCGGGGAGGTGCAGGCTTTTTTTCCCACATGAGACGCTAGTAAAACTCTTGCTTTTGTGTGTCTAATGGTCCATTGGCACCTTGAGTTCTGTAAGAAGCCAATTTGTAGCGGTGACAGAGCTAGCGCGTGTGCGGTTAGCGCGAGGCTACCTAACCGCCTCGGTTCAAGCTGTAAAAGGCTGATTAGTTTCTTTCTGCCTTGCCGCAGCTGAGTTCCTGTCACCCACACGGCTTTCATCCTCTCACACCTTACACATACACCAGCACTGATAAGAGCCGCAGTAACAAACAAGCTCAGACACACACACACACATACACACACACACACACACACACACACACCACACACACACACACACACAAACCAAAAAAAGAAACAAGCCCGTCACAAATAAAAGCTTTCAGTAGCAGCGGCCCTTTCTGTGTGTTCTCTCACCTCACAGCTTTATCCTGCTTTTCTCCGGGTGCTCAGGTGGATGTCCCTCTCTGTCCTTTAGCCGGTTATTATGTTTGTCAGTTGACAGTCTTTAATAAAGATGAGCTGGTGGGAGGCCTGTGATACTGACAGAACACTGTCCTCCCGAAAATAACAAAACAGCCAAAGAAGTCCAAAAAATGCCGTAGACATTCTGTTTCAGGTTATGTGCTTCCCAGAATTTCCTTTATTCACTAGAGATGGATGGATTCACAATCTGCCGATTGTGTAACGCAAACCCATTTTAACGCGATTATTTTTTTTATCGCGAGATTAACACGCTTTTTGGCCTAGCAAACTGTAGGTTTTTCTTTCACCCTTTTATTGATGGACAGTGTTAAATTGTGTGAGAGATTTTGAAATTGAACACAGTGTTGTCAATGTTGTTTTCAATAAAAAAAAAAACATTTGCACAAAGCATGTATGTATACTGCACACATATTAATAGAGAAGCTTCACTCCTGAGTCACTTGCAGGAAAATCCTTTATGCATTTCTTCAGCTCTAATTACCTGTTTTGCGTTTGTTAATGTTGAAAGCAGGAGCGTATAGTTTGGATAAAAGGCCTCATATCTACCGCTGAAAGAGAAGAGGTTTCATTATCAGCTCTGCGCTTAAAAGTCTCCGGTACTTGGAAGTTCAGGAAAGCTGGAGAAGATGAAAGGCTTTTCTTAAACATCTGCATAGTCCAGGTTTCCTGTGACCCAGTGAAACCCCCAGCCCTGACCCAATCACTTCCGTCTTCCTCTCTCCCTCTCGCTGTCTATCTTTCTTTGACACAGAAAAGTAAACCCTGCTGTCGTTTGATTCTATGCCGAGATGGTGTCAGGAAGCAAGCGGGGAAAACAAAAGACATTCAGGGTGAAGGATGGAGGGAGAATGATCAGGTTGGTGATGGAAAGTGCCAGTTTGCCCCCCCCCCCCCCCATTAAGACACAGTCTCGCGTCCTTCAGCGGGCAGAGGGGTGGGGTAATTAAAGCTTTCATTATTGTGTTGCTTATCTCTCTGGAAGGAGAAACGTGAAAATCCCCAAACAAAGAAAAGCGTGTATAAGATGATTATGGTGCGGTCTAAGCGCAGAAATATCGAGAGAAAAAATGGTTCCTTGCACTTTCTTAAAGCGGGAGGAGTGTGTTTATGGAGTTTGTTGGAGGATTAGATCCCTGTTGACTTAGTTTGGAGAAAGCAAAAAGTTAGCAGTTTGGATTTTAGCTGGACTTCCATCTTGAAACTCAGAAAATGTTGGAGCCCTTTTTCCTTCCAGCTTGACCGACTTTAATTGAGAAAACGTGTACTTTTTAAGCATCTTCCAAATGCATAAGTCACTGTCTCAGACTTAAATGAATTCTGAATTTAAATTAAAACAAATGCAGTCTTCAGAACAAAGATGCCACCATTCTGGCGCATAGAGGATAATAAACAACAGCATCAGCAGGCGCAGTTCTTTGTTAGTGAATTCCCTCCATCTGCATTTTCAGGGTTAACAGACCCTTGGATTTTTTTTGTTGTAGCAAATTTCTGCAAGTTTATACAGAGCAAATAAGGAAGGCAGTGGTTGACAAAGACTTCCGGTCTGCAGGGAATTCAGTTCAGACAGGAAGTGCACGGATCGGCCAAGGAGAGGGAAACCTCTGACCCGGAGACCGTCAGCTGTCTGGGAGAACACACGATTGGCTCGCAGGCATAGACACTGCCCCAGTGTGTGTGTGTGTGTGTGTTGTGTGGTGTGTGTGTGTGTGTGTGTGTGTGTGTGTGTGTGTGTGTTGTGTGTGTGTGTGTGTGTGTGTGTGTGTGTGTGTGTGTGTGTGTGTGTGTGTGTGTGTGTGTGTGTGTGTGTGTGTTGAACTGCTGAGAAAGCGGGAGTCCATAATCACAATAACGTGTTTAACGTGTAAACTAGCGAGAGACGGATTATAGCTGTCCGTGGGAACTGCGAGGAGGCGACGATTCAACTGTTCACCTTTTCTCTCCACATCCGTCCTCATAATGACCTGTCTATTCTTCCGCTGTCTTTCCCTACCTCAGGCACCTTGCCTCCATTTCTTCATTGCATTTCCCAATTAGGCTTGTACTCATTGTTAGTTTATTAGCAATGGCAGGGGCTCCACAAATGTGTTTGCTGATATTCACTTGTTAATGACCAAATTCAAACCCTATTGAACGGATACGCAGCTGTGAGAGGCCGCTAATAATAGCCTCTCTGAGACAAAAGATGAAGGAAATGGCATTACAGGGGCGTAACAATAGAACTCCATTGGTACTCTAATGGCACGGCCTTTCATTTAGAAATTGTTTCCTTTTTAAATTCTTTGAGCTGCCTTGCATAAATCCCTGCGCTCAGCGGAGGCATTTCAGCAGGTCAGGAGCGTGCACGTGGGAGCGCATTTGTGCACGCTCGCTCTGAAAGGTATTTCCACCTGGGGAAAGCCCTCCCCGCGCATATATATCCTCGCATTAGCAGGGTTTTAACGAGGCAGGTACTGTTCATTAGGGCAGAGGTAAGGGGGGAGGAAAAGTGAGAAGAACAAACAAGTCGAGGCATTTGTTCGCGGTGTAATCTACACATCAATTATCCTGCTGAGCTAATTAGCACCTAGCCATACCCCTGGTACCTGCACTCTCACAAGAAACAGCTTTCATGCATGTGATCAAAAGAGAGCGGCTCGGAGGGAAACGCTCGGAGAACTGAGCTGGAGAGGTGGACAGGACATCAAAACTTCCAGTTTTACCCACTCGACTGTGTTGTGCAACTCTCTGCGGCCCGTCTGTACACCTAAAGAGAACCGGGAACGCTCAGTTTCGTGAGGAACGCGCTTGCATTGGGGTGCACCGCTGGCAGAAAGACGAGAGCTTTGATGCTACCTTACCCTTACCCACAGCTGAACATTACTATATTTATGCAGTAGGTAGGGTCTTTTTAAAGTCGAGAGACGGAACTAGCGACAAATCTTTTTTTCTGTATTGTGATGTACATCTAAGAAATGTAGGGGGCTGACTTGGTTCTTTGCATTGATTTTTGATGTGGGCATCGCTCTCAACAATGGAGGTGGATCTGAATGTGAGCTTGCAGGCAATAGTTAGAAAGAGGTGCATTTTAAGTGCACTAAATTATTGGCGAAGTCCTGCATACATCACAAGAGAGAAGCCTGTAGTTGATATTTTAATTAAAAATTACAAGGTCAATGTTTAAAAAATGTAACCTAGATAAATTGCTCACAATGAATCTATATAATGCATTTAGAAAAAAGATGAATTTTATACATGTACATACTATTTTTTTTAATGTAATTTTTCCCTGCTGAAGTGAAGCATGCATGTTGTGTTTTATATGCTGGTGACCTCCTTCATCAAAGATGTTGTGTGACTATTCATATCGGGAAATTTAAAACGAAATCCTCGTTCCTTGATTTGACTGCAGTTTTAGAAATATTTTCCAGCTCTAAACGCACTACATAGTACGTAGTGTGGGTCATTGTCTCAACGTTCAGCATACATGAGCATCTTTGTCATGCTAACGGCCTCATCTCCGCAGTAAAGGTGCAGCGTGCTGTTGTGTTTAAGAAGCCCAGCTGAAGATTAGGCTTAGGAGAGGCGCGTTTAGCATAAGAAAGCTTGGCGGGGGGTCCGCCAGCGTGCCGCGGGGCTGTCTGTCTCAGGTCTTTAGTTGGGTTGAGCTGCGCATGGCTCTTGTGTGACAGAGCGTGGGGCGATCGCAGCATCCCTCTCTAATTAAACACGTCGCTGTGTTTCTCACGACGGCAGTGAAAAGGCAGGTGAGAGAACAGGCGGAAAAGACAAGCGAGTGTTTACGTCATGTATTAGTAATGTGCAGGGACGCTTACCAAGTCAAACTCGTTTCCAGAGCTAATCGATGACTATCAAGTGTGGTTGGAAAATGGTCTGCGGTGCATGTGTGTAATGTGTTTAAGCCGAGTTTAAACTGCCGGTGTACGCAAGGGTTAATTGGGCTGTGTGACTGAGTCAGGTGCGTGTGGGGCATCGGTGGCCCCGTCGGGCTCTTGGGGGCCCCTGTTGTCACCAGGGCCTCATTTGCTGATTGGAGAACGGAGGTAACAGGATGAAAAGGCTCTGTTTCCTGCAGCTTGTTTGATACCTGGTGGGGAGCTTTTCAGGTGACAAAGACCCGGAGCGGTCGGGGGGAACAGATGTGTTCTACCCTCTCATTAGCATCTGAATGAGCCGCTGAGATTGGGCTGTCCGGGGGGTTCCACCTCTCACCTGGATAGTCCTGCTCTGATCTTTATACCATCTGAGGACCTCTGCCCCCCCGCTCCTCTCCCGTCTGACCCCCAGCTGGGCGCTGGCAGAGTTTTATGACAGTAATCGACCTGAGCACAGATGCTTTTCCCCAAACCTGCCCTCCAACGGATTCCTCCCTCTCTTTGTGCCCGGAACGCATCGGGAAAATTTGGCCCCACAATGAATGCGACCCCCCCGTGACCCCCTCGCAGGGGCCTGGAAGACGTCCAAGAGCCTGTTTTCACCCCCCGCCTGCGCGCTTTATTATTTTATTAATTTTCCATTCATACAGGCAGAAAGCCCTCGGTATTGTACAGCATCAGGTTGATAAACGGCGTTTTCCTTTTCTTCACGTCTGACAGACCCAGAGAGAACAAAAAATGATTGCTCTTTCTTTGATTCTGTGATTGCTCTTTCTTTGATATGTTTCAGCACAATTATTTCAGCAGAAATAAAAATGAAATGCAGCTCTGATCATTTGATCTTAGTTGAATTTAATGAGAATTTCTACATTTTTCTACTGCAGATCATAGCAAATGTGAGATTCTTGAGGTAGCAGATGCAAAACACTATTGTCTCCGTCAGTCCTCCGTCAGTCCTCCGTCAGCTCTCCATCAGTTCTCCGTCAGTTCTCCGGCAGTCCTCCATCATTTCTCCATCAGTTTTCCGCCAGTTCTCCGTCAGTCCTCCGTCAGTCCTCTGTCAGTTCCCCGTCAGTCCTCCGTCAGCTCTCGTCAGTTCTTCGTCAGTTCCCCGTCAGTCCTCCGTCAGTTCTTCGTCAGTTCCCCGTCAGTCCTCCGTCAGTCCTCCGTCAGTTCTCCGTCAGTCCTCCGTCAGCTCTCCATCAGTTCTCCGGCAGTTCTCTGGCAGTCCTCCATCATTTCTCCATCAGTTCTCCGGCAGTTCTCCGGCAGTCCTCTGTCAGTCCACCGTCAGTCCTCCGTCAGTTCTCCGTCAGCTCTCCGTCAGTTCTTCGCCAGTACTCCGTCAGTCCTCTCTCAGTTATCCATCAGTTCTCCTTCAGTCCTCCTTCAGTTCTCCGGCAGTCCTCCGTCAGTCCTCCATCAGTTCTCCGTCAGCTCTCCGTCAGTTCTTCGCCAGTTCTCCGTCAGTCCTCCGTCAGTTCCCCGTCAGTCCTCCGTCAGTCCTCCGTCAGTTCTACGTCAGTCCTCCGTCAGCTCTCCGTCAGTCCTCCGTCAGTTCTCCATCAGTTCTCCGTCAGTTCTCTGGCACTCCTCCATCATTTCTCCATCAGTTCTCCGTCAGTCCTCCGTCACTCCTCCGTCAGTCCTCCGTCAGTTCTCCGTCAGTTCTCCGTCAGTTCTCTGTCAGTCCTCCGTCAGTTCTCCATCAGTCCTCCGTCATTTCTCCATCAGTTCTCCGTCAGTTCCCCGTCAGTTCTCCGTCAGTTCCCCGTCAGTCCTCCGTCAGTCCTCCGTCAGTTCTCCGTCAGTGCTCCGCCAATTCTCCGTCAGTTCTCCGTCAGTTCTCCGTCAGTTCTCCATCAGTCCTCCGTCAGTTCTCCATCATTCCTCCGTCAGTCCTCCGTCAGTTTTCCATCAGTTCTCCGTCAGTTCTCCATCAGTCCTCTGTCAGTCCTCCGTCTGTTCTCCGTCAGTTCTCCGCCAGTCCTCTGTCAGTTCTCCGCCAGTTCTCCGTCAGTCCTCCGTCAGTCCTCCGTCAGTTCTCCGTCAGTTTTCCGCCAATTCTCCGTTAGTCCTCCGTCAGTTCTCCGTCAGTTCTCCGTCAGTCCTCCCTCAGTCCTCAGTGCCGTCCACAGTGGGAGAAACACTCAACTTGTCTTTCCTATGGGGAAGAATGTTTAGTGTGAAAGTGTGACGATGTTCTTTGGAAATGCGCCGCTGTGTATTCCTCTCCTATGTAAACACAAGCGTTTTATTTAAACATCTTTCATTTGGAGAAACTGGTGCTGATTTCCAGGTGGGACTCTAAGATAAAGGTTTTCGAGGTTATTGTGCTGGACTGGGTCAGGAATGCGGCACAACCTTGAGCGTCTCGAAAAGCTGTTCTCAGCGTCTGCTTATCTCACTGTCCGCCTGATAGTTTAGCACTGTGGAATAAGAAGGGGATATATACGTGAAAAGTCTCAGTGTTTGCTTCGCTCAGCAGACGTTCCTGCTCGTATTGTGAATGATTCATCAGTGGACAGTATTCCAAAGAAAAGAAAACACACCTTACCTTTGTCTGCCATATGCTCATTCTTTATTTATATCAAAGCAAATCACAGTCAAATGATCCCGTTGCTGAGTATAATGACATTTCAGATTGTGTTTAGCCATTATTACTCCAAACACAGTAATCTGCTCTGACAGAGCCGTGTATTATTCAAGCGCTCCTATTAATCTTGCACAAGGTGAAATACGTGTTCAAAAGCGGATCAGGGAAATACTCTTTAAAGATGTAGAACTGTTTTAACCAACTGTGGTCAAATTAATTTTGCATTTGAATTTGATTTTGCATGCACTTTTGATTTATTTTTATTAGGGGTGTAACGATACACAAAATTGACGGTTCGGTTTTCCCACGGTTTTGACGTCTCGGTTCGGTTCGATTCGGTTCGGTTTAGAAAGCTAAAATTGTTTTTTTTTTTTCCTTTTTTTTTTAAACAGTGGCTTAATGAAAACATTGTCTTTGTCTTTAAATTAATTCAATTACAATTAAACATTTCACACGGAAAAAAAAAAATCTGCTAATGCTGTAAACTATATAGGGAGCCGCACATTACTATAACATTAAAGGTTGTAGCCTAGACTTTTAACCTAAACTCAGATGCTATTTATTTTTTAGATATAATAATCAACACACAACACATTGTATGAAAACATGTAAACTGAGCATAAGGCAGTTTTTGCATTAACTTGTGTTTTTACTCTAATTTGTTATTGAAATATAATAATTTACACAGTTGTCATTTT
>CM070828.1:982500-987500 GCA_036326025.1 Chrosomus eos
TGTTGAAAACAGCTTCAGATTCTGTAGAAACCATCATATATTTTATTTTTCAGGATTCTTTGATGAACAGAAAGTTCAAAAGAAGAAATAGAATCGTTTGTAACATTATGTCTTTACTGTCACTTTTGATCAATTTAATGCATCCCTGATTAATTATTGTAACGCTTATTCTCAGTATTGTGTGTAAAAGTTTGAATACTGAGAGACATTATGGTGAAAAACATGATCTATATTTGCAAAAAATCAGCTGTAATGTTTTAAAATGAATATGTTGATTTGACGTAAATAATAAACAGTGGCGTGAGAAGTGTGTCGTTTCTGATCCTGATCCGCTTTTTCTGTGCAGAATTATAAGGTGCGGTGTCGGAGTGTGTGAAGGGTGTAGTGGATGTAGATGTGTTAGAGGTATATCTGGACCACACATCAAGTTTGAATGTCTCACTTATTCTTTTGGCTTTTCTCTCATTATTCCTCCCTCTTTCCTCTCCTCCCTCGTTCCTCCTCTCGGAGCATTACTCCGTCTGAACTTGCCTAAACCCTCGTGCTCACACCTCTCGGAGAGGTTTTGTTTCCTCCGTCAATTGGTATTCAGCCCAGGTCACTCACACACACACACACACACACACACACACACACACACACACACACACACACACACACACACACACACACACACACACACACACACACACACACACACACACACACACACACACACACCGTTTTCATTTTAATTTGCACCTGTTGTGCAGTTGTTCAGGAGGCAAGTGCAGACCAGTGGATTAGCCAAAGATCATGTTAGGAACAGATATGCCTAGTGTAATCTGTGTGTCCACGGGGGAATGTTAATATAGACTGTGTGTGTGTGTGTGTGTGTGTGTGTGTGTGTGTGTGTGTGTGTGTGTGTGTGTGTGTGTGTGTGTGTGTGTGTGTGTGTGTGTGTGTGTGTGTTTGTGTGTGTGTGTGTGTGTGTGTGTGTGTGTGGGGACAAATTTGTACCCAGAAGTGACCAAAACCTGACATATCACCACAAACCTCTCTTTATGGACATCCTCGTTTATAAATAATTTATATAATAATGTAAAAATGCAGAAAGTTTTGTGTGATGGGTAGGTTTAGGGGTTGAGTGTGAGTGTGTGTGTGTGTGTGTGTGTGTGTGTGTGTGTGTGTGTGTGTGTGTGTGTGTGTGTGTGTGTGTGTGTGTGTGTGTGTGTGTGTGTGTGTGTGTGTGTGTGTTCGCACTCGCTCTCACTAAATTTAAACAATCCACAAATAAAGTTCTCAATTATGTATAAAAATGTGGGTGAGCTAATACTGATCATGTGTGTTTCTCTCCACAGTGTTGGACTTTGATAACGTGGCAGAATCAGGATCGGAGACTGAAGAAGAAGACAGACTCCTGGTGTCGGAGGAGGGGAGTCCCATCAGCCCTGTCAATCATGAGTCCGTGGCCCCGCCCTCCCCGACCCTGGGACACGTCCTCCTGAGGAAGACCATGGATGATGAAGATGATATGAAGGACAGCGGAATAGAGAATCTTTGGAATGAAAACGACTTGCTGAGTGCGTCAGTCGACGGAACCGGTGAGCTTCGCCCTCTTTTATATATTAAAACATGCCGCTTCTGTTGAAGACACACCCACAGTTATTTAGACATGCCCATGTTCTCTTAGACACACCCCCTGTTATCTTAGACACGCCCCATGTTATATTAGACATGCCCATGTTATCGTAGACACACACCAATGCTATCTTAGACACGCCCCTGTTATCTTAGACACGCCCCCTGTTATCTTAGACACGCCCATGTTCTCTTAGACACATCCCCTGTTATCTTAGACATGATCCATGTTCTCTTAGACAAACCCATGTTCTCTTAGCCACGCCCCTGTTATCTTAGACACGCCCATGTTATTGTAGACACACCCCCTGTTATCTTAGACACACGCCCATGTTATCTTAGACACGCCCTTGTTATCTTAGACACGCCCCTGCTATCTTAGACACGCCCATGTTCTCTTAGACACAACCCCTGTTATGTTAGACACGATCCATATTCTCTTAGACACGCCCATGTTCTCTTAGTCACGCCCATGTTCTCTTAGTCACGCCCATGTTCTCTTAGTCACGCCCATGTTCTCTTAGACACGCCCGTTCTCTCAGACACACCCCCTGTTATCTTAGAAATGCCCATGTTCTTTAGACACACCCCCTGATGTATTAAACACGCATCTGTTTTCTTAGACACGCCCCCTATTATATTAGACATGCCACTGTTGCATTAGACACGCCCCTGTTCTCTTAGACACACCCCCGTTGTAATTGACACGCCCATGTCTCTTAGACACACCCCTATTATCTTAGGCACAATCCATATTCTCTTAGACACACCCCCTATTATCTTAGACACAATCCATATTCTCTTAGACACACCCATGTTCCCTTAGACACGCCCCTTGTTGTATTAGACACACCCCTGTTTTCTTAGACACACCCCTGCTTTCTTAGACACACCCCTGTTACTTTAGACACGCCTCATGTTGCATTAGACACGCCCCTCTACTAGATCTGTGCTGAAGCCTTCTCTCGGCCTCCAGTTCCTCTTTAATTACGGCGTGTGTTTGTGTCTGTAATCGTTGGGTTTGTGGTAATTGCAGAGCGTGCTGTAAACGCGCTCCCGGTTTCCTGCTGCAAGCATCACTGGTGCAGTCAGAGACGCAGAGAGATAAATACTCTTAATGAGGGAGAGAGATAATCATTAAGGGAGGCCAGGCTGCTGCTCAAGTCATTAAGAATCTTAAATGAAATTTTTATTTTTATGATAGCCATTTACATGTGTAATAAGAGTCAATGATTCTTAGAAGCGTATGACAGAAACATAGGAGTGTGAGAGCCCATGGAAGACAGACCATCTAAATGAGCACTTCTTCGCTATTCATTTCTGCTAATGAACTAGCTGTGCACAGAGCGAGAGAGAGAGGGGCGTTCGGGAGATACACATTTAATACGCCCCAAAAAGCCGAGCAGAGCTGAGGCGTTAGAGCAGTGAAGATCTTCCTACAGTCGAGAGACGCCATCATTTACAGGCCGTCGATGCGCTTCCGAGAGTCCGTGTGTTTCACTGTCTCTGCTCCGGGTTTCCCACACTTCTGTGAACCGGCTTCAGGAGCTCACTGTCTCTGCTCCGGGTTTCCCACACTTCTGTGAACCGGTTTCAGGAGCTCACCGTCTCTGCTCCGGGTTTCCCACACTTCTGTGAACCGGTTTCAGGAACTCACTGCCTCTGCTCCGGGTTTCCCACACTTCTGTGAACCGGTTTCAGGAGCTCACCGTCTCTGCTCTGGTTTCCCACACTTCTGTGAACCGGTTTCAGGAACTTACTGCCTCTGCTCCGGGTTTCCCACACTTCTGTGAACCGGTTTCAGGAGCTCACTGCCTCTGCTCCGGGTTTCTGTGAACCGGTTTCAGGAGCTCACTGCCTCTGCTCCGGGTTTCTGTGAACCGGTTTCAGGAACTCACTGCCTCTGCTCCGGGTTTCCGTGAACCGCTTTCAGGAGCTCACTGTCTCTGCTCCGGGTTTCCCACACTTCTGTGAACCGGTTTCAGGAGCTCACTGCCTCTGCTCCGGGTTTCTGTGAACCGGTTTCAGGAGCTCACTGCCTCTGCTCCGGGTTTCTGTGAACCGCTTTCAGGAGCTCACTGCCTCTGCTCCGGGTTTCCGTGAACCGCTTTCAGGAGCTCACTGTCTCTGCTCCGGGTTTCCCACACTTCTGTGAACCGGTTTCAGGAGCTCACTGCCTCTGCTCCAGGTTTCTGTGAACCGGTTTCTGGAACTCACTGTCTCTGCTCCGGGTTTCTGTGAACCGGTTTCAGGAACTCACTGTCTCTGCTCCGGGTTTCTGTGAACCGGTTTCAGGAACTCACTGTCTCTGCTCCGGGTTTCTGTGAACCGGTTTTCAGGAACTCACTGTCTCTGCTCCGGGTTTCTGTGAACCGCTTTCAGGAGCTCACTGCCTCTGCTCCGGGTTTCCCACACGTCTGTGAACCGGTTTCAGGAGTTCACTGTCTCTGCTCTGGGTTTCCCACACTTCTGTGAACCGGTTTCAGGAGTTCACTCTCTCTGCTCCGGGTTTCCCACACTTCTGTGAACCGGTTTCAGGAGTTCACTGTCTCTGCTCCGGGTTTCCCACACTTCTGTGAACCGGTTTCAGATGTTCACTGTCTCTGCTCCGGGTTTCCCACACTTCTGTGAACCGGTTTCAGGAGTTCACTGTCTCTGCTCCGGGTTTCCCACACTTCTGTGAACCGGTTTCAGGAGTTCACTGTCTCTGCTCCGGGTTTCCCACACTTCTGTGAACCGGTTTCAGGAGTTCACTGTCTCTACTCCGGGTTTCCCACACTTCTGTGAACCGGTTTCAGGAGCTCATTGTCTCTGCTCCGGGTTTCCCACACTTCTGTGAACCGGTTTCAGGAGTTCACTGTCTCTGCTCCGGGTTTCCCACAATTCTGTGAACCGGTTTCAGGAGTTCACTGTCTCTGCTCCGGGTTTCCCACACTTCTGTGAACCAGTTTCAGGAGTTCACTGTCTCTGCTCCGGGTTTCCCATACTTCTGTGAACCGGTTTCAGGAGTTCACTGTCTCTGCTCCGGGTTTCCCACACTTCTGTGAACCGGTTTCAGGAGTTCACTGTCTCTGCTCCGGGTTTCCCACACTTCTGTGAACCGGTTTCAGGAGTTCACTGTCTCTGCTCCGGGTTTCCCACACTTCTGTGAACCGGTTTCAGGAGCTCACTGTCTCTACTCCGGGTTTCCCACACTTCTGTGAACCGGTTTCAGGAGCTCACTGTCTCTGCTCCGGGTTTCCCACACTTCTGTGAACCGGTTTCAGGAGTTCACTGTCTCTGCTCCGGGTTTCCCACACTTCTGTGAACCGGTTTCAGGAGCTCACTGTCTCTGCTCCGGGTTTCCCACACTTCTGTGAACCGGTTTCAGGAGTTCACTG
>CM070828.1:992500-1005000 GCA_036326025.1 Chrosomus eos
CCGTACACACACTCGTACTGATCATCCGAGTCTACCGTACACACACTCGTACTGGTCATCCGAGTCTACCGTACACACACTCGTACTGGTCATCAGAGTCTACCGTACACACACTCTTACTGATCATCCGAGTCTACCGTACACACACTCGTACTGGTCATCAGAGTCTACCGTACACACACTCGTACTGATCATCAGAGTCTACCGTACACACACTCGTACTGGTCATCAGAGTCTACCGTACACACACTCGTACTGATCATCCGAGTCTACCGTACACACACTCGTACTGGTCATCAGAGTCTACCGTACACACACTCGTACTGATCATCAGAGTCTACCGTACACACACTCGTACTGGTCATCAGAGTCTACCGTACACACACTCGTACTGATCATCCGAGTTTACCGTACACACACTCATACTGATCATCAGAGTCTACCGTACACACACTCGTACTGATCATCCGAGTCTACCGTACACACACTCGTACTGGTCATCAGAGTCTACCGTACACACACTCGTACTGATCATCAGAGTCTACCATACACACACTCGTACTGGTCATCAGAGTCTACCGTACACACACTCGTACTGATCATCAGAGTCTACCGTACACACACTCGTACTGGTCATCAGAGTCTACCGTACACACACTCGTACTGGTCATCAGAGTCTACCGTACACACACTCGTACTGATCATCAGAGTCTACCGTACACACACTCGTATTGGTCATCAGAGTCTACCGTACACACACTCATCCTCATTAAAAGGTAGCTTGTGAAACTTAAGCCCAGCATGCGCTGTCTCTCTCACGCAATATTAGCTCGTCTGACGGACGTCAAAGCTAGTTATTCTGTTAGAGAATAACATGAACACCTCCAGTGTCCTGCATCTGCTCTTGTGGAGGATATTATTACTCTTTATTTTTACAATACGGTTAAAGCTCATGGGATTCTTTCTCACGGCTCAGTTCTCGGTTTCATGTTTTTCTCAGATGATTGTACAATCACACCGAGAGGTGCAAAAGAAATCACAATTATAAAAACAAAATAACAAATCTGAAAACACAACGACAAGTCAGACAAAACGGAAAAGGTATGTATATGTGGCGAATGGAATACTGATCGCTGATTGGACGAGACATCTGTCAATCAAAACATGCAGAAAGTACAGCAGACTGCGCAGAAGAAAGATCGATTCGCGTGTGCATGTGTAAATATTAACTGTATCGTCTACGATAATCTTTTTTTTATTATTATTATGTGCGAGGCTGCGATCTGACATTATCGAGTACATCCCTCACTTTGCAAAAAACAAACATAAACACTATTAGAATGCAGTTATAATGGCCTTAAAATTCCAAATATATGGGCAATGCCCTGCATGAGCTTTTGTTTTTTCCACATGTGATTTTATACAGATCATTAAAAGAAGAAATATTGTGAATTATAATTTGTCGCTCGAGGGAGACTCGAACTCAGGTCTAAATCTGCTGTTCTTCAACACGCCACTCTCCCACTGTCCCTGATCGAGTTCTTTTATAATTGTGTCTGAGCAAACCAGATGGTGGCCGGAAAAGTTTTTGTTCTCCATAATAATCTCACTAAATTAGACAGCTCTAATATTTACACATGCACACGCGAATCGATCTTTCTTCTGTGCAGTCTGCTGTACTTTCTGCATGTCTTGAGTGACAGATGTCTCGTCCAATCAGCGATCAGTATTCCATTCGCCACATATACATACCTTTTCCGTTTTGTCTGACTTGTTGTTTTGTGTTTATAATTGTGATTTGTTTTGCACGTCTCATTCGGTGAGACACGTTTGAGTTCATATTGAGATCTCTTACTTTTCATTTCTGACTTTGATATGTTGGCAAATCTGAGCATAAGGATTAACTTACTTTAAAAAAAACTTTTGCTGATAATTTACTCTCCCCATGTCATCCAAGATGTCCATGTCTTTCTTTCTTCAGTCGAAAAGAAATGAAGGCTTTTGATGAAAACATTCCAGGATTTTTCTCCATATAATGGACTTCAATGGGACCCAAACGGTTCAAGGTCCAAATGACAGTTTCAGTGCAGCTTCAAAGGGCTTTAAACGACACCAGACGATGAATAAGGGTCTTATCTAGCCAAACCATCGCTCATTTCAAAAATAAATAACAGAGTTAAAGTTTTATAAGCACAAATGCTCGCCGTGCTCTGTTCTGTGATGAATCCTGGAATGTTTTCATGAAAAACTTTAATTTCTTTTCGACTGAAGAAAGAAAGACATGGACATCTTGGATAATATGGGAGTGAGTAAACTATCAGCAAAAGTTTTTTTAAAGTGAAATAATCCTTTAAGATCTTTTCTAAAACTCTAGTAGAGATTCATGCGATTTTCTCAGGAACTCTTCATTTGCTCTCTATTCCTTTTCATCGCCGTCTAGGAGAAACAGCTGAGAAATTAAACGTGCGATTTTTCACTCACTTTTTTAAATGCCTAAAGAAATGCATATTTTCACATCAGAAATCTCTGATTTGTAAATCTGAATCCGCCTAGTTAGGAGTTTGGTTCGAGAACTCAGAGCGATGTCGGGATTACGGCATACATCCTTTCTGCTCCGTGTCTGATTGCCTCTAATACATTTAAAAGTAGAAAAAGGGTTTATCGTTAAAAGCTTTCCCACAATTCGAATGGTTCTCCCGTTAGATTAAGTCATATTTCTTATTTTAGTGGCCATTAGGTGGCTAGATACGGCAGTAATTTAGACATATCCCTCCCAGAACGTTTCTCTAATGTTCCTGCGTTCCTCACAGATGCTGCCGCTTGTTTCCAGCTTTCAATGCACTATATTTCTCACATGGATGCGGGTTTTATTTAAAGGCTTTCTCTCTCCTCTCTCTCTCTCTCTTCCTCTCCTCTCTCTCTCTCTCTCTCTCTCTCTCTCTCTCTCTCTCTCTCTCTCTCTCTCTCTCTCTCTCTCTCTCTCTCTCTCTCTCTCTCTCTCTCTCTCTCTCTGTGTGTGTGTGTGTGTGTCTCCAGTGAAGAGCGTCCACTGCGCGACTGAGTTTGAGGATTTCTTTGGGAAGCGTAAACTGGTGGACAGTGAAAGTCATGTGGTCAGCATTGCCGAGTACCTCCAGAGAGGAGACACGGCAATCATCTATCCCGAGGCTCCCGAGGAGCTGTCCCGATCCCGGCTGGCCACGCCCGAAGCCCACGGACACGAGGAGAACGGTGAGCCAGCTGTCGTCCGAGTGTTTACCTTGAGAGCGAGCGGCAGCTGTGCGAGTGCTGACATCATGAACCCTAAACCTCCGTCCCGAGGGCATTACGCCGCATACCTCTCTCATGAAGAACGTGTGAGAAATTAGACGTGCGAGCCACCAGAAGCCATTACAATGGAGAGAACACAACTGGCCCCAAGCGCTCTGCGTTTACATTTAAACCCTTGTAAACAACTGCTTTTAGACCGTTATGCTAGAGCAGTTTATTCCCGAATAGTCCTTAGAAGTCAAGGTTATTTCTGCGTTTACCATTATAAAGTGTGTGTTCTCGAGCTCCAGACACTGTTGTGTGTAAATGAACGTCCAGAACACATTAAATATTATGTTTTCTGTGAGAACGGTGTGTGTTAGCGGCCGCTAAGTTAATAACTAATGATCTTTACAACGGAAGTCAATCAATCAAAACTAACTTTATCTGGACAACAACTTTATTCTAGTTCTGCTGTAAAGCCTAAACAATCTCTTTATCCCTTATTTAACATTGAGAGTCAAGTGTTGACCCAACACTGCATCAAAATATTTTCTAAATGTAATGTTAAACGGATACTCCACTTTTTTTGGAAATAGGCTAATTTTACAACTCCCCCAGAGTTAAACAGTTGGGTTTTACCATTTTTGAATACATTCAGCCGATTTTCTGATATTTAGAAAAATATCAGTGACCAGACAGTTTCTGGTCTCATTGACTCCCATAGTAGGAAAAAATATATACTATGGGAGTCAATGAGACCAGAAACTGTCTGGTTACTGATATTCTTCTAAATATCAGAAAATCGGCTGAATGGATTCGAAAATGGTAAAACTCAACTGTTTAACTCTGGGGGAGTTGTAAAATTAGCCTATTTCCAAAAAAAGTGGAGTATCCCTTTAACATAAACTGCATACAACCAAGAATCAAATCAAGTTTATTTATATAGCACAATTCATCCATCAAAGCAATTCAATGTGCTTTACAATAAAACAAAAACAAAACAAAAAAAAACATCATAATAAAAATACAAGATACAAACAGACACAAGAAAGATTATATAAAAAAAAAAAAATGAGATAAAAAGACGTAAGAAACTGTAAGGCTGAACAGTATAGCTAGGTTTAATGTGCGAAATAAAAATAATATTTTTTTCTAAATGAATGCATCTACAGAGCAGGGTGGCCGAAACTATTCTCATTTTTGCCATCATGTTTAATGATAGCAGATAAGCTGGACACAATTTTCTTTTCTTTTTTTTTTTTACAATATTTACTGAAAATATGCTTTATCCACTTTGGAACTGACACTACCCCTTTTTTACTTTTTACTTTTTTTTTTTAATTGGCTGCAGTTATTGGCCAATGCCAATCATCTTATAATTGGCCAAATATAATCCAAATTAATTGGCCTGGCTGACATATCCGTCTATCACTATTGCGTTCTCATATAAAGAGTGGAAAAGCGCGTGTTACTTTTCTTCCATCACATAAAGCCATGAGCAAAACTCAGCGAATCGTGTGAATTTCGAGTGCACTCGCTGTGAGTGTGTGTCCGTGCATTGGCGTGAGTGTGTGTATGGGTGGCAGTGCCAACCTTGACGATGGCACACAGCGGAGCAGATTGTACAGATACCTCCTCGTACCCGCCTGGGCACAGCGCCCATTCGCTGCCATTGATTTGCTGACCTTTTGGCCTGTTGCCCCACTCTCTCTTTCTGCAGACCTGCCACCTGGAACTCCAGATGCTTTCGCCCAACTGTTGACCTGCCCCTACTGCGACCGGGGCTACAAACGCTTGACTTCCCTAAAGGAACACATCAAGTACCGGCACGAGAAAAACGAGGAGAACTTCGCCTGCCCTCTGTGTAGCTACACGTTTGCTTACCGCACTCAGCTGGAGAGACATATGGCCACACACAAGCCAGGCCGAGATCAGGTGAGTGAACCCCTCTCTCTCTCTCTCTCTCTCTCTCTCTCTCCTCTCTCTCTCTCTCTCTCTCTCTCTCTCTCTCTCTCTCTCTCTCTCTCTCCTCTCTCTCTCTCTCTCTCTCTCTAATGTGCTGTATTCCCTCTGAGAAAAGAAATCATTTTGATTGGCAATCATTATTAATTTTTCATGGCATTTTGAAGATGCAGATCTTTTAATGGTTATAGCCTTAATTGAGGTCTAAATGGTTTTTTGATGGCCTGCTCTGATACGATTCTGCAAGTCTTATATTCATGATTGAATGACTATGTTAATTTCCAATTTAGAAATTGTATCCGCTCTTTAGGTTTTCTTTTTTATGTTCTTTAAAAATCAGTTTCTCTGCGGTGACAGAGTAACACGTCATAATTTCCATGCGGGTAAATGACAAACGCAAGTCAAGCACTCAGCGTTTTATCTCTTAACAATCTGTTGAAGCGTTATTTACACACATTATATGGCTTGTTGTGGCTGTTGTGTGAAGAGGTAGATACACTGGTGGATAAAGCGGGTCAGTGTAAAACCATGTAAAATGAGTCTCTGGAGACTAAGCTACTTCAAACTTATCTTCACAAGTGTAGTGTGGCATCACAAGCGCTTTTATTTCGTTCTTACTAGAACAGAATGATTTGATATACAAAATGAGCTGCCAACTTCTTCACCTGATGCCACGGGCCGCTCAAAACATAAACAGATGGCCCATTCTGCACCCGTGACCTCTCTAATCCACAAATTACTTCCTATTTGTTGGTCTTTGTTTGTGTGCTTCATCTTGAAAGACTTTCCCGTTGAAGATTTGCTGTTGTCTGAAAACCCGAAATCCATTGAAATCAGTCCGAATCTTCAGGAGATACACCAGAGCGTCTGGTCTACCGATAAAGCTGATTTTTACTTACTATGCACGACAAATATGCAAATACCCAATCAAATGCTCCGCCCACATCGTGCTCGACACACTTGTGAGCGCGACAGTATCACACCGGGTGGAGAATCCCTCTCCTCTCGCTGCTGCCAGTCACAATTACACCGGTGGAGTGACTGTATCATATGCAGGGTAATGGCAGGACTAAACCCTGCCTCCACCCTCAGAGGGAAGGTGGGGGGCGTAAAGCAGCTGTTGCTGTTTGTTTATGCGACTCAGCAACATATGAGCGAATGGTGGGGTCCCTCCCCGGCGTGGGCCGCACGGCTCCCCGCTTGATGTTTGAAGGTTGCCGCTGTTTGAACAATCCTCCCTGTGTCCTGTGCTTTCTGCCATCTGTCTCCAGTGGAATGCGGGCCTCTCTCTCCCCACCAGTTGTCGGAGCCGATCATGGGCGGCGCTCACAGGCCTTTTGTGCTCCTCTGCCCGTTCGACATACTCACCTCCCACTCTGAATTAATTGTGCTCGCCTGGTGTGCTCTCCGCTTCTCCGCACTGACGCCCGTATTGTTGTTGTTATTGTTATTATATTTTGATTTTCGAGGCTCTGCTTTGAATTGCAAATGCGAGGGGTGCAGCGTTCATGTTCTACCTTTGAACAGCAAATGAAGTGCCTGCCTACAAGCCGCATTCACGCATTATTAAAGACGTTTGAAGCCTTTAAACAGTCTACAAATGTGCGTCCCAATTACGAAATTGCAACATTTATGTGAGCCCACCTTTTTGCGTAATGAACTCTTTGCTCAGGTATCTGAAGGATGTGTTGGTTAAATATGCAAGATTTATTTGGAATGATTATGCTAAATTAGATGAAGTGGATCATTTCTGCCTCCCTAATGAGGAAAAAAGTCTTGGAAATAGGATTTTTTTGTTCTTTTTTTTCCCGCTGCCAATGCAGCGTTTCTGGCTCTAGAGTCAGGAAATGAAAAGTTATGAGATCCTCTGTTATCGCTGCTCAAATGCACCCAAGCAAAGCAAGATGATGCTTTGCAACGGGAGCCATTTGGCCCGTCACGATATTATTCACTGAATTCTTGCCTGTTGTGTTGATTGTGTGTTTGTGCAAGAGAAGCTCATATGAATATTTGCTTGTCCACAGCACCAGATTCTCAACCAGGGCTCTGGCAACCGCAAGTTCAAATGCACTGAATGTGGCAAGGCCTTCAAATACAAACACCATCTAAAGGAGCACCTGCGGATACACAGTGGTACGTCCTTTTCTTTCTTTCATTACCCATTGCCTTAGTTAAGAATGTTTTGATTCTAGATCAGAATGATTTGGTTGTTTGTTTGTTTTGTCCCAGCCAACTCTTCATGAGAAGTTTGATTAGATGACTCATTATTTTGAGTGCAATCTCTCACTTCTTTGCCTTTCTTCACTGTAGGTGAGAAGCCATACGAATGTCCAAACTGCAAGAAACGATTCTCACACTCCGGATCCTACAGTTCACACATAAGCAGCAAGAAATGCATCGGACTGATCGCCATCAACGGCAGAATGAGAAACAACATGAAGAACGGTTCATCTCCAACCTCTGCATCTTCCTCGCCTACAAACACTGCCATTTCACAGCTACGACACAAACTGGAGAACGGCAAACCTCTCGGCCTGCAAGACCAGTCCAACCACCTCAACATCAAATCTGAACCACTGGACTTCAACGACTATAAGCTGATGATGGCCTCTCACGGCTACGGTACGAGCCCGTTCATGAACGGGGGGATTAGGGGAGGCAGTCCACTGGGATTTCATAACTCCCAGAGTCCCCTTCAACACCTGGGCATGAGTATGGAGGCACAAATGCTGGGATACCCATCACTAGGAAACAACCTGAGCGAGGTACAGAAAGTCCTGCAGATCGTTGACAACACAGTTTGTCGACAAAAGATGGACTGCAAGCCAGAGGAGATCTCCAAGTTGAAGGCATACATGAAGGAGTTGGGTTCCCACATAGAGGAGCAGAAGCAAGGGCTCGCCTCTCACGGTGGACCCCAAAACACTCTTCCACTCATTAGCCACAACGGAGCCACCAAGAGCATCATAGACTACACACTTGAGAAGGTCAACGAAGCCAAAGCCTGCCTTCAGAGCTTGACTAACGACTCTAAGAGGCAAATTAGCAATATCAAGAAAGAGAAGGCGAATCATATGCTAGATTTAGGTATAGAGGACAAATCGCATGAGAATAATAATCTAATGTTTACACCGTTTTCCTGCCAATATTGCAAAGAGACCTTTCCTGGTCCCATTCCCCTGCACCAGCACGAGCGTTACCTTTGCAAGATGAATGAGGAAATAAAAGCAGTGCTTCAGCCCGCTCAGAACGCCACGACCAACAAACCAGGCTATTTTGCTGAGAAGCATGGCCTTTTGCACCACGATAAGGCCATGAACGGCCCGATCAGTCCCTACAAGGACCACATGTCAGTGCTGAAAGCTTATTTCGCCATGAACATGGAGCCCAACTCTGACGAACTACTGAAAATCTCCATAGCGGTCGGCCTTCCGCAGGAGTTCGTGAAAGAGTGGTTTGAGCAAAGGAAAGTCTTTCAGTACGCTAACTCCAGGACTCCTCCTTTAGATAGGAACCACGTGGAGTCTGGTCATCCGGTCTCCGCTCACACGCCCACTAAAGACTCTTTAGGAATCCGCTCTCCGATGTCCCTGGTCAAAGGCACTGACCGTATCACATCCCCCTCCATCCCTGAGCTTCACAACAACTGCGACACCCCCCTCAGGCTCTCAAAATCCTCCCAGTTCTCCAACCACAAGCATCTGGGGGGTAAGCTGGACCACTCCAGAAGCAACACTCCATCCCCTCTTAACTTGTCGTCCGCCTCCTCCAAAAACTCCCACACTAGCTCTTACACGCCCAACAGCTTCACCTCCGAGGACCTGCAGGCCGAGCCTCTCGACCTCTCATTGCCAAAGCTCATGAAGGAGCCAAAGCACGTCTTGACTGTGAAAAGCCGACCCAAGCTGAGCATCACCCCGACTGACCATAACCACGTCATGACGCCCCGCGAACATGCGGACGAGCCGCTCAACCTGGCGTATCTCTCTAAGAAGGAGTTTGGCAGCCCTAACGCACACAGCAATCTGGACAAAAGCTCAAGCCCCATGTTTGGTTTGAACCCCTTCTCTGGCAAACCCCTATACACGTCTTTGCCTCCGCAAAGCGCATTTCCACCCCCAACGTTCATGCCGCAGGTGCAAGCCAGTCTCCCAGGGCTGAGACCCTATCCCAGTCTCGACCAGATCAGCTTCTTGCCACACATGGCCTACACATACGCAGCGGGAGCGGCCAGCTTTGCAGAGATGCAGCAGAGGAGAAAATACCAGCGGAAGCCAGGATTCCAGGTAAATACCAGACTATCTCCTTCATAAACCCCTCAGGCCTTGTGTTTCTTTTTTCTAGCCCTCTGGTGAGTGGCGCTCGGCTTCATTCAGACACTAATTAAAAGCCACTCAGACAGAGAGAGAGGGGAGCTCACCTCACGCCCGGTGGCGTATGAGGCAGTGAGAGAGAACGTGGCTTCTGTGGTAGACGTCAATGCCTCGAGTGCCGAGTGCCGGCTCTTTTAGCGGTGACGGCTGTGTTGAGTGGCTCGTTCGAGATAGCGAGAGCAGAAAGCGTCAAAGAAGCAGGTGTTCGGATGCGCCCGTGGCACTTCTGCTCTTTCCCCCGTCTCAGGTGTCAGTGAATCTAAGACACATCTCTTTATTTCTAACCCCCTTTTTAATTCTGCTCCTTTCCCCTCCTTATATTTCCACAGCAAGAAAAGCTCAAATGAGTTTGAGCATAAAGATTAATAATGCACACTCCCCATGTTCATTACAGCTCAGCGCTGAGGGCTGTTTAACATCGGGGAAACCATTCTGATAAAAAAGTATTAATAATGTTTCCTATTCTAAGTTATTAAATTAGATTTTAAAAATACAGCTAAGGGCATTTAGCTCAAATTGATTGCGGAACGATAGAGCAGGGCTTTTTAAAAGAGAGTGTGTGGAAGTATTGTCAGTCCAATGCCGGCTGTCCTTAATGAGGGCATCGTCGCACGGTTCTGGACATTTTGTGCCGCTCTTGATTTAATCATTACCGTTTGAAATTAGAGGACTGTGGCAATATTCCCTACTAAGACTCTCTTCTTATTATTAGCTTCTAATGTAATAATATTTTTTCCCCATTAATTTAAGTTTAAGCCTATCGGGGTAATCTCTGCTCAGATAAATACTGCGCTAACACCCTTTCATGTATGAAATTAAACCAAATTTGAATGCAAATATATGGAATAAGGTGTGATTAAGAAGAGAGAAAGGCCTCATTTGCAATATCCTGCCTTTACATCCTTTTTTTTTTTCAGGTCACAAACATTTTAATGTTTAATTCTTAAGACTTCTACTCCAGTTTTAGCTGAGAAATGCATATTAAAATGTGAAATATGAATCACTTTATGTAAAACATATATATAAAAGACAATGAAATACATAAATAGATGAAACAAGTTCTCTGTTGATCTATGCTGTGGTTTACAAATTGTTTATTTTAATTCGCCGTATAATAGATTCTCAGAAAAAAAACAGTTTTCATTAAAAAATCTTTAAAATACAAATAAATTAATTATAAGATCATGTTGTGTATTATATATATTAGTTACAGTAGATGATTGTGACAGCAGCAAGTTTTTTCATGTTTTTTGTATTTTAATGCTTATTGATTTGTGATTGCACATGCAGTGAAAATAGTGCAGTTTAACATCAACAGTTTTCATTATTAAAATACAAATGCTTAATACTATTAGATCACGTTGTGTATTATATAATAAATTAGATTATATTATATCATATTATATTACAGCAGCAAGTTTTTTTTTCATGTTTGTTATATTTTAATGCTTATTTATTTGTGATTGTATTGTTGTTGCATTAACAGTAACAGTAGAGATCCTGAAGTTGTGTATTATATGTTTAGTGTTGTGTATAGTAACAGTAGAGATCCTGAAGTTGTGTATTATATGTTTAGTGTTATGTACAGTACAAGTAGAGATCCTGAAGTTGTGTATTATATGTTTAGTGTTATGTACAGTACAAGTAGAGATCCTGAAGTTGTGTATTATATGTGTAGTGTTATGTACAGTACAAGTAGAGATCCTGAAGTTGTGTATTACATGTTTAGTGTTATGTACAGTACAAGTAGAGATCATGAAGTTGTGTATTATATGTTTAGTGTTGTGTACAGTAACAGTAGAGATACTGAAGTTGTGTATTATATGTTTGGTGTTATGTACAGTAACAGTAGAGATCCTGAAGTTGTGTATTATATGTTTAGCGTTGTGTACAGTAACAGTAGAGATCCTGAAGTTGTGTATTATATGTTTAGTGTTGTGTACAGTAACGGTATAGATCCTGAAGTTGTGCATTATATGTTTAGCGTTGTGTACAGTAATAGTAGAGATACGGAAGTTGTGTATTATATGTTTAGCGTTATGTACAGTAACAGTAGAGATCCTGAAGTTGTGTATTATATGTTTAGTGTTGTGTACAGTAACGGTATAGATCCTGAAGTTGTGCATTATATGTTTAGCGTTGTGTACAGTAAAGTAGAACATGATAGTTGTGTATTATATGTATTAGTGTTGTGTACAGTAACGTAAGATCCTGAAGTTGTGTTTTATGTTTAGTGTTGTGTACAGTTAAAAGTTAGGATCTGAAGTTGTTGTATTATAGTAGTTTAGCGTAGTTGGTAATGTACAGTAGAGAATCCTGAAGTTGTGTATTATATGTTTAGTGTTGTGTACAGTAACAGTAGAGATCCTGAAGTTGTGTATTATATGTTTAGTGTTTGTACAGTAACAAGTAGAGATCCTGAAGTTGTGTATTATATGTTTAGTGTTGTGTACAGTAACAGTAGAGATCCTGAAGTTGTGTATTATCATGTTTAGTGTTTGTACAGTAACAGTAGAGATCCTGAAGTTGTGTATTATATGTTTAGTGTTGTGTACAGTAACAGTAGAGATCTGAAGTTGTGTATATTGTTTAGCGTTTGTACAGTAACAGTAGAGATCCTGAAGTTGTGTATTACTATGTTTAGGTTTGTGTACAGTACAGTAGAGATCCTGAAGTTGTGTATTACATGTTTAGGTTGTGTACAGTAACAGTATAGAGTCCTGAAGTTGTGATTATATGTTTAGCGTTGTGTACAGTAACAGTAGAGATCCGAAGTTGTGTATTACATGTTTAGCGTTGTGTACAGTAACAGTAGAGATCCTGAAGTTGTGTATTAATGTTTAGTGTTGTGTACAGTAACAGTAGAGACCTGAAGTTGTGATTATGTTTTAGCATTGTGTACAGTAACAGTAG
>CM070828.1:1010000-1037500 GCA_036326025.1 Chrosomus eos
CACACACACAACTCCAGCGGGTTATACACGGCTCTGTGCAATACTTCATCCTGATTGGTCAATCGCACCATCTAGCGGCGTATTATTCCCAGATAGTGGAAGTTTTGCGTTTAAACACCTGATAAAATATTTCAGATCAAGATTTTGTGTCTTATGTGACAAGAATTCGTGTAATAAACGGCATAATGTACATTCAGACGTTTGTTATATCAGAATAAACCCCCTTCAGGTGTGTGGTGTGTGTGTGTGTGTGTGTGTGTGTGTGTGTGTGTGTGTGTGTGTGTGTGTGTGTGTGTGTGTGTGTGTGTGTGTGTGTGTGTGTGTGTGTGTGTGTGTGTGTGTGTGTGTGTGTGTGTGTGATCCTGATCACCCTGTCGGGTTTATTGTGCGATAACAATCGGCTGAATCTACATTATCCCTCTTCCTAGTTTTTCATCTGAAGTGTGTATTTGATGTGTGTGTGTGTGTTAGTGTGAAGATGTGTGTGCTCACGGTGTGTGTGTTCTGTGTTTGTGTGTGCGCAGGGAAACGGCCACACCAGTGCCAGATCTGCAAGAAAGCCTTCAAACACAAACACCACCTGATCGAGCACAGCCGTCTGCACTCGGGAGAGAAGCCGTACCAGTGCGACAAGTGCGGGAAGCGCTTCTCCCACTCGGGATCGTACTCGCAGCACATGAACCACCGATACTCGTACTGCAAGCGGGAAGCGGAGGAGCGGGAAGCGGCCGAGCGGGAATCCCGGGAAAAGGGTCTCATGGAGCCGACCGAGCTCCTCCTGAACCGGGCGTTTCTACAGGGAATGCCGCCCGGATACCCGGATCACCCGGAGCGAGAGCCCATCCTGCGGGAGCAAGCGTTCGGGAAGATGAGCCGGCGGGAGGAAGACTTCGAGGAGGAGGAGGAGGAGAGCGAGAACAAAAGCATGGACACGGATGCGGACACCATGCGGGATGAGGAGGAGAACGGGGAGCACTCATTGGACGAGAGCTCCGTCGACGGGAAGAAGTCGGATCACGAGGACGGCGTGTAGAACGGGTGGAGCCGCAGAAATGCTCTCGTACTCAGGGTTAGTGTCATGTGTGCAGTCCAGACGGCGCAAAACTCGCCATCGACACGCGCTACTAGAGGAGGAAATCACTTATCATATCATAGCTTGCTTTCCGGGGGAATTAATCACAGTTAAAGCATTAGTTCACTTTTAAAAACTTTTGCTGATAATCCAGGATGTCCATGTCTTTCTTTCTTCAGTCGAAAAGAAATGAAGGTTTTTGATGAAAACATTCCAGGATTTTTCTCCATATAATGGACTTCAATGGGACCCAAACTGCTCAAGGTCCAAATGACAGTTTCAGTGCAGCTTCAAAGGGCTTTAAACGACACCAGACGATGAATAAGGGTCTTATCTAGCCAAACCATCCCTCATTTAAAAAATAAATAAAACAGTTTAAGTTTTATAAGCACAAATGCTCGCCTTGCTCTGTTCTGTGATGCGCGTTCATGTGACGTCATGTAATACGCAATTACGTTGACAAGGTCACGAACGAACGTCAGGAACGCGAGCATTTGTGCTTATAAAACTTAAACTGTTTTATTTATTTTAGAAATGAGCGATGGTTTGGCTAGATAAGACCCTTATTCATCGTCTGGTGTCGTTTAAAGCCCTTTGAAGCTGCACTGAAACTGTCATTTGGACCTTGAGCCGTTTGGGTCCCATTGAAGTCCATTATATGGAGAAAAATCCTGGAATGTTTTCATCAAAAACCTTCATTTCTTTTCGACTGAAGAAAGAAAGACATGGACATCTTGGATGACATGGGGGAGAGTAAATTACCAGCAAAAGTTGTTTTTTAAAGTAAACTAATTAAAAGTGCTTAAAAAAAATGTCAGTGAAAAATAATCTTAATTCAAAATTTTTTCTTACACCATTAATGGATCATTTTGCTTGTTTTAAGCAACAACTCACTTAATTTAGTTTGATTTCCCCAGAAAACAGGACATAATATCTTACGGTATTTCACTACTTTAGTAAATGCTTCTTGATTTAAGAATTTTGCTTTTATATTTGGACTGGAAACAAGACAAAACTACTTAGTAAGGAAAGCATTTTTTGCAGTGATGCATATGCAAAAATGAAGAAGAAAAAAAATAAATGAAGTTTTAAAAATTGTACAGTATTAAGGCCTAAAATATGTGTGGTGCTACCATCCTAAAATCATGTGTTCCATAGTATTTATAGCACAAACTAGTAACTTGTACAAAAAAGAAAAAATTGCACTCTGCTTCTATAATCACTACGAGAACGATGAATTATTTGCCCTTGTATATTTATACAGTGTTAAAACCGAGATCAGTATTTAAAGTGTTTCCACACACACACACACACACACACACACACACACACACACACACACACACACACACACACACACACACACACACACACACACACACACACACACACACACACAGTTTTAGGCCTGACTCATGTGAAGGACCGTAACAGTATTTCTGTTTGTTCTGTTTGTTCGGAGAGAGAACGAAGCCTTCGGACGGTTGTTGCCTTATATGCAAACCTGTAATTCAGCGCGTTTCTAAAGTGCCAACCTCGTTCACACAACACACACACACACACACACACACACACACACACACACACACACACACACACACACACACACTCTCTCTCTCTCCGAATCCGACGTTCGCTCTTTCCTTTACTACGACCTTTGTGCAATCTCAATCTCAGTATTACAACCAAACCGGTTTGCAACGACAGAATTGCATCCTTTTATTTGTAGGTTTAAGAACATCTTATTTATGTGGCCCATTTTGTATCTCCTGATTTTATTTATTTCATACTGTACAGTACAGTATTATAGTTCTTCAATAAATAGATCTATTTTAGTAAAATGGAACCTGGAGTTGTTGATGAGAGCATTTATTGTGTTTTAAAACATTAATTGTGAAATGCAAATTTCATTTTATGTTTTGTCTTTGTTTTTTTGTTTTGTTCTTTTATTTTCCAGTTACTGGAAATTCCAAAAAATTTGGGAACTTTTGATACAATCTTGTGAGAACACTGTATTTTCAACCTGGAAACAGAAAAGAGATTCGCTTTCATGTGACGGTTGAACTCCTATGTATGATATCATGACTGAACACACACCAATCTTTCCTGAAATGTCTTTGTAAGAGTATTATGGACTTTTTAATTTGGAATTTCTCTTGGAAATGACCATGCTCAAATAAAAGTAGCCAAATTAAAGAACTTTTCCAGAACGGGTGAGTGGATTCTCATGTGTTTGTGTTTTAGAGGACATTATTCTGTCTTTGACTCCCGAATCTTCAGGTTTCAGAGGTGATTCTCATCATTAGATATTCCTCTTCTTCACAGCCGATGAAGGCCGGCCGGTTTCACTCAACTCTTCAATGCGGAGAGAGAACCTGTCGAACAAAGAGAGAGACTTAAAGTGTCTCGCAGCATATGCATATGAAAGAGCAGATCAAACGCTCTCTCACACACACACACACACACACACACACACACACACACACACACACACTGAACGATCTCTCTCCTGACCGCACCTGATCAATTGAGTTCGCGAATGAATAAAAATGAATGAAAGCCGAAGATGAAGATGAGCGTCAGCTTTCATCTCTTCACAAACTGTTTATTGACGGTTTTTACACACTTGAGATTTAAACTGTGGTTAAATAAAATAACAATAATACTAAGTACGTATGTTTATACGTTAAAAACGATGGATTTTTTTTTTCAATTGAAACATAAACACGTCTTGACTGCAGAAAAAAAAAAAAAAAGGTAATCCTTTACAATAATCAATGGTTAACATTCATTAACTACATTAGTTAACATGAACTAAGAATAAACAATAAATCTTCAGCATTTATTAATCTTATTTAATGTTACTTTAAAAATGTACTAATACATTATTAAAATCAAAGGTTGTATTTGTTAACATTAGTTAATGCACTGTGAACTAACATGAACAATGAACAGCTAAATTAATACATTTAATAAATACTGTAACAAATGTATTGCTCATTGTTAGTTATTACATTGAAACTACTGAACCTTATTGTAAAGTATATAAAAAAAAACCTGCTGAACATTTACAGAATTATTGCTCATTGATATTGTGCTCAAAAACTGCAGTTTAAAAAAAAAATCCTTTTAGAAATAAAAATTATTTAAAAAAATGACAGCAAGCCATACGGTATATTTGCAATAAGTATATAATTAGTATAAAATAAGAAGCTTCTGTGCCTCAGGTTATAGTTCAGTCTGACATATTTGTTTCTAGTATAATTCTCATTTGTTCATTATAATTCAATGATTCATAATTAAAGAAAAAAGTCATAATTCCAGTAATATCAGACACTCCCTATATATGCAGAACACCACACACACACACACACACACACACACACACACACACACACACACACACACACACACACACACACACACACGCACGCACACGCACACGCACACGCACGCACACGCACACGCACACACGCGCACGCGCACGCGCGCACACGCACACGCACACGCACACACACACACACACACACACACACACGCACGCACACGCACGCGCACGCACACGCACACGCACACAGCACGCGCACGCGCGCCACGCACACGCACACGCACACGCACACGCACACGCACACGCACGCACACGCACACGCACACGCACACGCACACGCACACACACACACACTCACACACACACACACCACACACCACGCGCACGCGCACGCCACGCACACCACACACACACACACACACACACACACACACACACACACACACACACACACACACACACACACACACACACACACACCACACACACACACACACTCACACACACACACACACACCACACACACACACACACTCTCACACACACACACACACACACACACACACACACACACACACACACATTTACACTGACAACATATTGTCATCTTATCGGTAGCAGTTAATATTAATGATTTATTTTAAATATTCTGAACATTTGAAATTGATAATATGAGCTCTTCTTCTATTAATAATAATTACACATACAATAATCTATACCAGCTTTCAAAATAATGTTATTTTCATTCTGAAATTTTCCATGTAAAATAACATATTACATATAATATAAATGTTTTGCGTTATGGTTTAATTGTGAACTGTTAAATTATTATTCATCATGAGCTAATAATAAATACACTCTTTACAACATGTGATGATCTGGGTTAATGTTCATTTGAAAATACTATTGGCCATTGTTAATTAATATTTGTCAATAGCATACTAGTATACGTGTAAAACATCATTAAATGAGATTCATAAATGCTGTAAAGTTATTGTATAATTATCTACATAAATGCCGTATATTAACAACTTATTAAAGTTGATGGAACTATATAAAATTTAAAAAATTAAACACTTAGGTTTATATTAAAAATATATTTGAATCATCCATTTAAACTGATTGAAAATAAAAATCACTGTTAATCAGCTGGACACGCCTGAATAAACGAGTTTCTCATGATCTAAATGTTGAATATTAAACGAGTCTTCGTGTGTGTCACGTCTGTTAGTGACATCATTGCCTCATTTACATGTGTTTAACAGTTTTCATGATGGTTCTGTGGAAGTAGTCATAATAAAGTAGTTATAACATTATTCATTTGTATGAAAAGAAATATATATTTACACTATATTGAACAAGATTCATACAGTATGTTCTAAAATAATTTGGTAACTCTTTATTGTAAGGGATGTATAGTTATGTATATACTATAGTAATAACAGTAAATTATGCATAAGTAACTAACCCTAAACCTAACCGTAACTTAATTAAGTCAGTGGAATGCAACTACATCATCTCAAAATAAAGTGTAACTAATAATTCTGACACATTTTTCAAGAGTCAAAATTTCTGATTTAACCTCAAGTTTTGCTGGACTCACACATTTGACCCAACTCAATTATTCATATCTCCCATATGCTGTCAGTACGTGGTGTGTGTGTGTGTGTGTGTGTGTGTGTGTGTGTGTGTGTGTGTGTGTGTGTGTGTGTGTGTGTGTGGCAGAGCCTGACACTCACAAAGAGAAAGAGCTCAATGTCATACAGTCTGAGAGACACACAGACACAGACACACACACACACACACACACACACACACACACACACACACACACACACACACACACACACACACACACACACACACACACACACACACACACACACACACACACAGACACACACACAATTATATATAACCTACCAAGTACTAGCAGCTCAATTAACATAATCTAAACAAATTAAGAATTGCACAAACTCTAAATATGTAAACAAGGCTAAAAAAAAAAAAAAAAAAAAAAAAAAAAAAGACTTCACACAAACAAAAAATTAAGTATATTACTGTAGTGCCGAATTGGTCCAGAATTGTGTGCAGTATCACATGTTGTGTATTTGTGTTACTATTGTTTAGCTGTGCATTCCTAGAAGTGTAGAGCACACACACACACACACACACACACACACACACACACACACACACACACACACACACA
The DNA here is from genome assembly GCA_036326025.1 of Chrosomus eos. NCBI lineage: Eukaryota > Metazoa > Chordata > Actinopteri > Cypriniformes > Leuciscidae > Chrosomus > Chrosomus eos. The sequence goes on from CM070828.1 coordinate 1,016,613, forward strand.
CACACACACACACACACACACACACACACACACACACACACACACACACACCTACAGGCCTATTCGGGCTATTCGTTTAAAAAGAGGAGAAAGGTAATTATAGGTTTTGCAGCACATTTTATGGAGCCTTTGATATGCAGAAACACAAATTTGAGCGGCAGGCAGCAGATTGTGTGTGTGTGTGTGTGTGTGTGTGTGTGTGTGTGTGTGTGTGTGTGTGTGTGTGTGTGTGTGTGTGTGTGTGTGTGTGTGTGTGTGTGTGTGTGTGTGTGTGTGTGTGTGTGCGTGTGTGTGTGCTGATTAGATGCCTGATCAGGGCTCTGACTGCAGGGTCTCAGCTGGGGACCAGGAACATCCTTCATTACGTGTTTCCAGGGCAGGGAGTTGTGCTCACGCGGCGGCCTGTCGCGGGGTTATAATCATATCAGTTTAGATTAGCGGTCAGTTATCCTGACAGAGATCCTCCTCACGTTAACAGCGCATTCATATACCCACACATTCGTATGCACACACACACACACACACGACACACACACACACACACACACACACACACACACACACACACACACACACACACACACACACACACACACACACACACACACGCTAATACAGCTGATACGCTCATGCGAGACACACACACACACACACACACACACACACACACACAAACACACACACACAAACAAACACACACACACACACACACACACTAATGCACCTGATACGCTCATGCGACTCCACATCTGTCTCTTATGATAAATATGCAACAGTTTAACAGTCAGTAATTTCGATTTAACGTTCTCATACTTACTCTTTTTAACTTGTTCAGTGTTTATTGGCTGATTCTACAGCACTGCTGCCAATTCCCTCGCATAAACACGTGTGTGTGTGTGTGTGTGTGTGTGTGTGTGTGTGTGCGTGCGCGTGCGTGTGCGTGTGCGCGTGTGCGTGTGCGTGTGTGTGTGTGTGTGGCGTGTGCGTGTGTGTGTGTGTGCGTGTGTTAAACGAGCAGGCTGTTTATAATAGACTCGCCACTATCACCCAGTAATTGCACGTTCTGGACTCCACATGTAAAACCGAGTGCGATCAGACCGGATCCAGGGATATGGAAACCTCTTCCTTTTTTTTATCTTTCCTTCTATATGTAATTTTTTAAGGCAAGCATTTACACACAGCCGTTGGGGATTAGGCCTAATGACAGAAGTTAATTATATTAAGTGTAATTTTAAAAACAGTTCATGAACTGCAAATTATAGTTAAGAACCCCTTTAATGCTCTCTGTGTTAATTACATGTCTTAATATTGCATAAAAAAATAAAGGATCCAAGGGGAAAAAAAAGAGGTGGAGAGAAAAACAATTTGTGAGTACATTAATTTCATTCATCACTGTGTTCAGAAAGGTCGAATAGAGTGTTTGTACCGCTTTTACTCAGAGACTTTATTGAGCTTTTATGGTGAGAGTAAATGCTGATAGAATTACACAGCTTTAATACCTGAGGAGTGCATGAAATCATATAAAAATGCAATCAGAGTAATTGACAGTAATTTTACACTTGCTGCAAAATACAGGTGCATATTCAGTTCAGGATTATTTGCATTGTTTTCGAGCGTAACATTTTTTTTTTTTTATAATCTCATAAACACAATCTGATGTGAATTTCCTTAATTTGATTTAGAAGATGTGAAGTGTGAACACCTCAAACACACACTGTGACTTTCTTATTATTTATATACGTATTTTTGGCCTTTTTGCATTAATTTCAGAAAAACAGAATCATGTTTCTGGTCTCGTAAATGATTTTTCAGCATGTTATTTTAAAACTAAAGCGTTTGAGTGTAATGATCTGTTCAACATCTGAAATTACTTTCCTTTTCAGCAGACGTCATCAAACCTTCATGCTTTCCATCTCACTGAATATTCTGCGAAATGTGAATGTTCATGTTGGATTTCTTTAATAATCATGTGACACCAGAGTCAGCGTTTGACCTGAGAAACATGCCGACACACACGCCACACGTCTCTCTGTAAACGCTCACAAACGATATTCCGTCAACCTTGCTTATTTGACTCAAACCTCCACGTCTCGGGCGCTCGTGTGAAGCAGAACCTGACACTACGAGTCTAGGAGTTCATTAGCCGTCTCGTAATTATCCTTCAGGCTCTTTGGAGAGATTTCCGGGGTTTTTTTTTACTGATCGGTATGAAGTTCAGCTCTTGAGAGGGAAAGAGACTCTTGACTCGCTCAATTGAAATAAAAGAGAGAGGAAAAAGGTCCTGGCCATTTTGTTGCTTTGAAACCTTAATCTAAAAAAATTCAACTTTCCTTTATCCTTTAATACCAGATGAAAGAGCGGAGAGAGACCCGACTCAAACCCGTCCATTATGGAGGAACAGCAGAAAGGCTTTGAGAACGAGTGAAACGTCCTCACACAAAAGAAAAGGTTTGGAGGCTCAATTACTCACTTATTCACCGGCCTAATTTTATGCATGCTTCATTTGCATGTCATTTTTGAGGGCGAGGCAGAAATGTCTCCTGGTAATTACCCCGCAAATACATTAACGACCCGAGAGCCGAGCATCATCCACATGTGTCCGCCTTCTCGTCCAGCGTCGGGTCCTGGAGGTCAGCGGTCACAGTCCGCCATCTTTCTGATGTTGGGTTTTCTGTTAGAATTGCTGCAATCAGTCGGAAGATTTGTGATAGCCTATGCTAAAACGCTGGGGAAGGATTGAGTGTTTCCCTCCTGGTGAGCACAGCTTCAAATGCCTCGCTCACAGAACTAACTCACCGTCTCCTGTACGGCCTCCATCTTTGAAGACCTGTGAAATATGAAGTCTCAGATCTGGACCGAGTCCAAGACTGTCATGTCTCTGCCTTCGTGACTTTTCAGACGGTTTCGTGTGGGAATGTTTGTTTGCACTCGCACGGCGTCGACTCGTTTATTTATTTCATTTCATTCTGGCGAGAAGCCGCATATCGATTATGAAAGAAGGCAGGGTGATTAAAACAGCCGAATTGGTGTGTGAAAATGAAAAAAATAAACAGGAGGAAAGAGAGAGGAGAAAAACAGCAGCTTTTCCTCAGGAGTCAGAGACCACCCTCGGCTCGCTCACTTGTAATCATCTCAGAATTTGCTCAGAAACACTTGCGAACTTGTGTGGGAGTTGTTTTTACTTCATTAAAAGCGTAGTCTAGAGCCCACGAGAACTCTCATGCTGCAGAAACCAAACCCTCACCGCCAGAAAAACAACCTCGTCCTGGAATCCTGTTAGAAGTTGACGAAACCCCAATCCTGGGAGGACCGGCTGCCGAGGGAGGCTGCTGATTGGCTGTTTGTGATCGGAGGACGGACTTTGATTGGTGGTTCAGAGATTTGAGTCACACCTTTATCGTCGTCTCAGTGCTAGCAGAGAGCATCATGGGAAATGTGGGTGAGAGACACCTTGCTGCTTGAGAAAACTTTTCACATGTCTAACCTCATTCGTTTAAATATTGAAAAATATATTTTTTAGCACTTTCAATTGGCCAGCACAATTAAACATTTAATTATGGTGATATCTTACTCGACTCATTATTTGATCAGACTGACACATTCATTTATGTATTTATAGTTTTATTTTATTTACTTAAAATTTATTAAAAATACTAAATTATGTCCAAGATTATAATGCCATAGTGTTGTTCCGTACACATGGATCCCAGACGGCCCACACGCGACTCTTTGATTGCTAGTTTCATGTAGTTAGTCATTATATCATATCCGTTCCGCTGTCTGACAGACAATATGGAACTAATAACAGCTACACTGAACATTCGGCTATATATTATATTAAAATGACAGTATTTGAGGTCAGATTAGGAGAGAAAACTGATCATCCATCAATCCATCCATCCATCTATAATCCATCCATCCATCTATAATCCATCTATCCATTTATAATCCATCATCATCTATAATCCATCTATAATCAATCCAACCATCCATCCATCCATCTATAATCCATATATAATCCATCTATAATCCATCCATCCATCTATAATCCATCTATAATCCATCCATCCATCCATCCATCCATCCATCTATAATCCATCTATAATCCATCCATCCATCTATAATCCATCTATAATCCATTTATAATCCATCCATCCATCTATAATCCATCTATAATCAATCCAACCATCCATCCATCCATCCATCCATCTATAATCCATCCATCCATCCATCTATAATCCATATATAATCCATCTATAATCCATCCATCCATCTATAATCCATCTATAATCATCCATCCATCCATCCATCCATCCATCCATCTATAATCCATCTATAATCCATCCATCCATCTATAATCCATCTATAATCCATCTATAATCCATCCATCCATCTATAATCCATCCATCCATCTATAATCCATCCATCCATCCATCCATCCATCTATAATCCATCCATCCATCGATCTACAATCCATCCATCCATCTATAATCCATCCATCCATCCATCCATCCATCCATCCATCCATCCATCCATCTATAATACATCCATCCATACATATATAATCCATCCATCCATCCATCTATAATCCATCCATCCATCTATAATCCATTCATCCATCCATCCATCTATAATCCATTCATCCATCCATCCATCCATCCATGCATCTATAATCCATCCATCCATCCATCTATAATCCATCCATCCATCTATAATCCATCCATCCATCCATCCATCCATCCATCCATCTATAATCCATTCATCCATCCATCCATCCATCCATCCATCCATCCATCTATAATCCATTCATCCATCCATCCATCCATCCATCCATCCATCCATCCATCCATCCATATAATCCATCCATCTATCCATCCATCCATCCATCCATCCATCCATCCATCCATCCATCCATCTATAATCCATCCAACCATCCATCCATCCATCCATCCATCCATCCATCACCATCCATCCATCCATCCATCTATAATCCATCCATCCATGCATCAGAACAAACCCAAAACCCATTTTTGGATCACAATTACCTAGTTGTGATCCACTGAGAGGATTTTTTTTACGAGGCAAAACTCCATCTTGATCAGATCTCCTAAAGTTCCCTATTTTTGCAGTAACATTGGTCCTTGTACAAACACTATCTAGTGTCTAGTTTCTCATGAAAGTTTTGTACCTGATTAACTGGGTCAGGTCAAATGTGATCGTACTGGACATTTGATGATGATGATGATGATGATGATGATGATGATGATGATGATGATGATGATGACGACGAAGACGATGATGATATACTTGTTGACCTCAATGTTGGTCTGAGTTTCTCCTTGAGACGGTCACTGGTGACTCAAATGTTCGTGCCCAGAGGAACAACCAGTCAAAGTCTCAGTGTTCTCACTGGTGGCAGGACACTTCCAGTGCGGCCCGAGGGCAGATCCAGTCCGGCATCCATATGTGCCTTTCTGAGGTTTCTCTGGTCATGTGCTGTTAGAGCAAACCTGACATGACCTGACATGATGTGTCGCTGCACCTGACCAATGGGCATGTCTGATCCGTGTTACATGTCTCACGATTACAGTCCATGACCCGTCTGACATCCGTAAGACCCTCGTGAAGCCACAAACTGCCAGCGTAAGATCCTCCTGTCTCGTCGAGTCGCAGATCGAGCCGTGACGCGTGCCAGCCTCGGATGAGGAGGACTTTAATGTCCGACGACATCAATGTGGTTCAGAAAGTGTTTAAAGCAGATTAAAATTCCCTTTCTTTTTTGTTTTCTTTGATCCATCTTAATCTGGTTGGAATATTACTTCCCGAGGTTCTTAGGTTCGGTCCCATCTGTGACGATATGCGTTTTAATCTACTGTGAAATCTAATAAGAACCAAACTTACGAAACTGTCTTTTGACGGAGTCTCAAGCTTCTTCTCCATCAGAGGTTACTGAGGTCTAGCAGATGATGTGTGTATTATATCAGAAGATGAATCCTTTAAAAAAACAATCACTCCCGATCTGGTGTCCCTTCTTTAAAATCATTTCACTTTGCCTAAATGAAATGAAGCCTATTTTAGGAACAGTAAGATTTGGGTTGTGTTTGTTACTGTAATGTGAAAAAAAAAAAAATAATCATATATTCATACGTCATGGCAATACTTGTTTTACTGCTTTTAATACAACTGATTTATTTAAATCTGCATTTTGTTTGGACTATAATACAGTAACTTCTATGTTAATATAGGGCAGTGAATACACAGTGAATCAGTGTTCAAGTTTTCAGCTTTTAGTCTTTCAGTCGCTTGTTTTGCCATGATTTCTGTCAAATATGTTTGAGAATCAATATGAAACTGATCATTGAGACGATTAAATAGATGAAAAAAATGCCAAACACAATTAAGCTTGCAAATAAAATGCAAAGAAGAAAATCAATCAGAATTCAGATTCTGCATCATGAAGACATTATTGCCGTCAGTTACAACATGCTGAAATTTCATCAATGTAAATTATTAAGAGATTTTAACTAGGAAATGCATCTTAGTAATGAACATTTTGAGAGAAATGTACTTATTTGTCATAAATAATGCTGCAATACAAAACAAGAGACTCACTCTGGAATTAACTTCTCATAATCGGTTTGGTATAAAACTGTGGGAAACACAGAACTTTGACTGTTTGGTTCATTAGTTGTGTGTTATCTAGTGAAAGATCAGATGAGAGTAAGTCAGTCTAATAGTCCTGAGAATAGCAGACATTAAAAAGATGCTGTTAATTTGTATATTCTCTCTTGTCTCTGATGGGAAGACGCTGAGGACGAGCGCTGAAACTGCGGTGCCCGAATCCACTTAAAGAGCCACTCACGCCTTTAATATGTAAATGAAAGGTATGCAAAGATCTGATGCTTTTATTAAAGAAATGTGCCCGAGGCTCAGGGCCGCCCCACTGCTGCGGAAACGCAGTTACACGCTGAAATAAACAGTTGTTAAAAAGGATCACATGAGTTTGTATCTGGGAAGATGAAAAGCTAATTGACATGAATAATTTATCGCAATGCGATATTTTATATAAATGAAATAGGAGAGAGAGTGAAATCAAATATTTCACATATTAGCAGGACCTACGAATATTCATAAGAAATGATCTGGGTGTATTTCTGCTGCGCTTTAATCTGCCGTCTGAAGGTCAATGAACTACATTCACCGGCTGACACACTGCGAACTTTCAAGAGCTATTAGAGATCCATAAATGATTCAAGCACAGAGCCGTAACACACCGCTGAATAAAATTGTCTCATTTACCTTCATAAAGGTCTTTGAGTGCTTCTATTATACCTACACACACACACACACACACACACACACACACACACACACACACACACACACACACACACACACACACACACACACACACACACACACACACACACACATTGATGGAAGTGAGGATTGACTGATTTAGTCATCTACGTCTTTAAAGACCAGAGAGATAAAATCACATCAGTGAGTCGCGGAGAACATGATTAGTTTTATCATATGTGATTTGACAAGATGTGAAGAATGATAAAATAATCTTTATTCAGGTCTCAGCCTGTTGTTGTCAGAGCCACTTTATATCCGAGATCTGACGTGAATTTTGCTGTTTCATAATTAATGGCGTGTAAAGTTTCTGGAGCTCAAGAGGAGATCGTGGATCTGGCAAAGACAAGGTCATGAGTTTGATTCCTAGATTAGATATATAGTTTGACTTGACATGTAAGTAGCTGTGAATAAAACCATCTCCCAAATGCATAAGTGTAATGTATAGTTTGCATTGTCATTATTTGGATATTCTTGAATTTGACTCATAAAGAAAACTTGTCAGGTTCCTGGATCAACACCCTTCAGAAAACATGTTTTAATCCAACTTTAACCATTAACTATGGGATTGTTTGACAGGAATGTTGTTCCAGGATCATCAAGACATTCGTCCTGCTGGTTAAAGTCTAGTTAAGATCTAGTCATCGTGGGCAGATTTAGCCCACAACCTTTATGTTACCAGCCAACAACTTTACCATTTCCATAGTTTGCTACCAACTTATTGCCAGCATGTAGAGCTGGAATGTTCCAGAGTTTGCAATAGTCCTCATGGGAATCACTTCTGGGACTTTAGTTAGCATCAGACCCTTTAAAAGTGTATTGAGTCCCCTTGCACATGTCCAGAGCATCAGGAGGAAATGACACGTCTAAATTATCCATCAGAAGAGTCCATCTCAGATGAAGGAGTCTATTCTTCTGCAGGAGGGATGGCTTGGACAAAGCCGACTCTTACAGCGCTGAACTTTTGACAGCTCTGCTATATCTCCAGATGATTTGCAGTGGGTGAATTCCTGACATTTCTGTGTGTTTGCTGCACTGACGTTCCTCTGTAAGCGTGTCTTTGTCCAGGCCCTCCTCAACTCCAGACCCTTGCCCTCGTGCATCTACAACTATTCACCTCCAGTCCTCTCGTGAATGACGTGTCTTTGCGCTTTTGATGGATGCGGGTCTCCTCTTCACCCACGGTGTGGTTTGGAAAGCAGGGATGGATCGTGTCATTATGCATCACATCTCTTTGGAAGATGCCCAGGGAATGTGTCATTCCGGACCGGCTGCTTCTGTAGGCGACCGGCGTGTTGAACTCCTGATGAAACCGAGGATCGGTTTGCAAACGTAGAGCGTGTTTGTTGACGTGGGCGTTTGGGAAATCCTTGCAATTCTCCATGACGTGATTCGAGAAGTCTCAGGCCAGCAGAACCGGACCAGCTCCGGTCCGTGGAGACCTGGAGAATCTCCCCGGACCGGGAAATGGATTCTTATTTAAACGTCTGCGGTCTCTGGACTGGAACACCATTAGAGAATGGAGAACATTAACACTCGCATAATTAATTCTTCTTTCTTTTTTTTCTTCAGAAAAGACATTTTAATTCTGAGTGACTATCAAATTATCCGAGTGTAAGATATTTTAGGAAAGACAGCAGTGGTGTTTTAGAGTCGTGTGTCCTAACTCTGTCTAGATCCTGGGGTGTTTATTACACATGCAACTCTTCTCTGCAGCGTTTCAGCAATCATTTACTCAAATCAAATTCTATCGGCATTAACTCTCCTCCAGGTTGTTTTTCACGCCGCTACAGTTGACACGGACCGCAATGATCCAGCTCGAAAAAAGAACACAAAAAACTGCATCATTACAGTATCTCAATGCAACACTTTTAACAGTGAGATTTGGGAATATAATGAGTGAAAAGCTGGGTCTGTTCGTCAAGTCAAGTCAAATCTTTATTTATATAGCGCATTTACAGAGATAGCAGGAAAATAATGGAACAGCAGATCTAGAAGAAAAACGGTTTAATTGATTCATTTCCGTTGTAAAAAGCATTAGTTATTAACTTACACGACACAATTTTTAACTGAAAACAGAAAACTTTATGTGTTAATTTGTCCACAATTAAATTCACAATTCACGAGACTTGCATAACACCTACGATGCATGGACTCATTTTAAGCTGGAACTTGACATCAGTTTTATATGTAAAAGAACTGCATGAAGATTCTTAGCAAATTTTCCTTCCACAGAAAAATAACAGCTCTATGTAGAAGAGACCAAGAAAACACAAACTTCTGTGTGTCACATATTGCAAAACTCCTCGGTTCAATGCGTTTGGCCGCGTTGCAAGTTTCCCAATCGTTCATTACAGCTTTTCTTTTTCGTTTATCCGAGTCATTTATAAAATGTTTTTTGTGGCTCCGTTTTTAATTTCCCCGTGTCTGGCTGCATAGCATTCCATTAACGTGTGGTAATTCGTAAATATGAACGTGTGTCTGGTGACGAGGTTCTCAGCTAAACAGAAGTGATCGCGTGTGACAGAAAGGAGCCTCAGTCATTCACCCGGCCCTTATCCCATCAAATGCTTTTCACATCAAGACAATATTGGATCTGAGCACTGGGAGCCCGGCGAGGTCTGAGCTAATGCATGCTGAAGCCATGCCCCCCCGAGGTCTTTGTGTCCCGGCCCGCCGTACGGCTCCCGTATGGGCTCTTACACATGCACGCCCGTCCTCGGAGAGAGGGAGGTGCCGTGTGTTCGTCTGTGTGTAGACATGGATAATTCAGGGCTGATCTCTCGGCGCTGCGGTAATGAGGGTGATTTAAAGAATGTTCGCACATCTCCGAGCGCTGATAAATGTTATTATTCATGCACAGGTGCTGCTGCGAGCAGCCTCTGAATGATAATTAAGATAATCTGTCTCTTTCTTCCCACTCGCCTTTCACACGAATCACTTTGTTCTGCACTTTCTCGGCGCTCAATAGCGGCCCGTCTCTGGCCCGTTCTATTGTCTCCTGCCTTTTCCAGCACAAAACCTCACCAAACAACTGGGACTAAACGGAGATTTTCCCTCGAGCTCTTCCACTGCTGAGTACGTGCCAAGCTGAATTCAAGTCAAATGAAGAAAGTGAGCAGTCCTGCGGGACTGAGACTGCGATATCGTGTGTACACAGCGCTGGGATACGCTTGGATCGTGTGTGTGTACCGCATTTTACCGTATATTAGTCAGAAACCTTGCTGTAGCTCAAACACATTATGGGCTGCATCCCAGGGAATGCATCGACTGATCAAATGTGAACCTTGAATGTAATGTAAAAAGCATCGCCCAAATGCATATATGTAAGTAAAAATGGTGTGAGAAAAATCGGTTGCTCTTTTAAGGCTTAGTATAAGTCTCAAATGTATTTCTCCTAGAGTTCACTCAGATCATTTGCTCATGCTAGATTCTGATGACAAATATTTGATTTCATATGGAGATCTCTGCTAGACTGGATTTTACATATCAGACATTGTTGAGATCTCTTCAGAAACATTAGACGACACATATGTGAGATTCCTTTGGTCTGTTTCTCAGAATAACAACCTCCCTTTATTTAATTGCATTCTGGGAGAATCGACTGAGATATTAATAAGATCTTATTTGTGATTTTGCTTTCCTGTGGGTTCAGATCTACAAACGTACGTCCTTGCTGCTTACAACACACAAAAGAGCAAAAGCTAATTGCATGTGTCTGTCTAGAACCATTTTGTCCAATGCTTGAGTGCATTTAGCATTAACTAACACCAATGTGTGTGTGTGTGTGTGTGTGTGTGTGTGTGTGTGTGTGTGTGTGTGTGTGTGTGTGTGTGTGTGTGTGTGTGTGTGTGTGTGTGTGTGTGTTAAGCTCGAAAGGTTAGAGTATGTGAAGGGTTTGTGTGTAATTACCTGAAGTACAAAGGCTCTTCCCAGAGGCCCGGCGAATGGAAGTGTCTACTGTCAAACACCCTCATTAGAAAGCAGCTCCATATCATTAATCTAAATGAAAACTCTCCTGCAGACCTCAGCTGAACAGGTTTGTAAACAATTAAGTTAAACCTAAATAGACCTGTCAAAGTTTAACAGGGTTCACGGGTCTTGGAGAGCTTGGAGAGCGAGGTCCTTCTTTCCCTATAGGAAGGCTTCTTTATGGGTCGTTCATGGGAAATTAATGTTTTAGTCTTCTTCGTGCACTCCATCTGACTAATTTTGGCTTATTAGATGTCTCTCAATACGCTGATTTCACGCTGCCGCCATTTTGAAATCGCTCCGGTGGGAAGAAAACCGGAAGTGTCGCCTTTAATCATAGGAGAGTCGCGAATGCGATGGCGTATTGTTTTGTTTAATGTAGAAATTAGTTATTCTAAAAATGTACATACATTTCTTTCATACTTTAGACTATATACAGTGAAATTCATTTATAAATAAAAATATTTTTTTAAATAAAATTCAGAACGTAAAAAAAGAAGCAGGAATGAACTTTATACATATACTATATTGGATATTAACATCCAATAGTGTAAATCGCGGCAGCAGCTTCAGGTTGGTAGTCCAAGGCATTGTTGTCTATCTGTGCTTCCGGGGTTCTTGCCACCGGAGCCTCGCTTTTGATTTCATGATGGCGGCTGCGTGAAATCAGCGTATTCTTCGAAGTTCAAAACACCTGCCTGTTTCCTCTACTTCGTGTCTATATCCATTTTAATGGAATCATTTGGAAATATCGAGGCTTTTGCAATCTGTTGTGGAAATCGCTCAAAGCATCTTCTCCAAAGGAATCTGTGGTCCACCATCCGAAACACTGTTTTGTGTGTGTGTGTGTGTGTGTGTGTGTGTGTTTAAGTGTGTGTGTGTGTGTGTGTTTAAGTGTGCCTACAGCTGTGTCATCTCAACACGAAGCCTGTTTACAGGAGTCGCTCGACAGCAGTTAATCGTCTCTGCTTTTGTGTGCAAATGAGTTGTTTTGTTTATCTTTGGTTAGTTTGATTTGCTGTGTCTGTGTGCTGATGTTGAGTTGAGTAACCGTGTGTTCTCGGCTCTCAAGAGCTCCGGTAAAAAGCTTTTCTCCAGCTGGTTTTCATGTTCCCAAACCTACAGCACACCGGATAAACTGACAATGCTACTGTGAGCTGGACACTTAGGAAAACCAGCGGGCAATCCAAGCTGTAGTTCTCATGAAGAATAGTCAGAGTTATTCTAAGACTCCTAACACAGGCTGAGATGTGAATGTGTCTACACAAGTCGAGTCTCCTTCATTTCTACAGCGCTTTAACACTCTAGAGTTTGACAGCAGCTTTACAGTGATAACAGGAGATTACAGTAACAGAGATTGTTTAGGCTTTACAGTAGATCAAGAATAAAGTTATTGTCCAGAAAAATGATCTTTACAACGGAAGTGAATCAATCAAAACTAACTTGTAAAGTTAGTTTTGATTGATTCACTTCCGTTGTAAAGATCATTAGTTATTAACTTAGCGGCCGCTAACACACACCGTTCTCACAGAAAACAGAAACTTTAATATGTTCTGGACGTTCATTTACACACAAAAACATTATCATTATTATACACAATGAAAACATTATCATCTCCGTGTAAACTTCAAAAACGGGAATCTGTGAAAACGGGACTGGCGTGCACATGTATATTATGTGTTTAGTCTATAGATATGTGTGTTTGAATATATGCGCCTTTTTTTACAAAGTGACATCGCCAAATTACTTGTCTGGCAGCATAATACAGAATTTTTTGTCATTTTTACAAATCCATGCAAACTGCAAATCAGACACCAACATAGTGTCGGCCCAGATTCGAATCCATGTGTGCCAGATGTGTGCCTTGATCTGGGCCGACACTATGTTGTGTCTGGGTAGCTTGATTTTGTGTATGACATTTTCAAATGTGTCAGAATGCAGTTTTATTTTCCATTTGAGTAGCCACACCCACCATGAAATCCTATTGGTCAAATAAATGAATATTAATCACCAAGCATGATACGATTGGCTGGAGTTTTGCTGCTTTGTGCAGTATTTCACTTTCGAAAAGTTGCTTTATGCTGGAGAGTAGTCGTGCTGGACTAATAGAACGAGATGTAAAAAAAAGGTTTTGGGATTTTTTTTAAATTCAAGATATCACAAATATTAAAAAAGATCCTTGTTGAAACAGTCGTCTCAGTGCGTCTGTTCTTGTAGTGCTCACGATAACTGTAACTTTCCTCAGTAAAGCCCAGATTTTCCCTTCTGAAAGCTGGTAAATGACATATATTTAAAGCATACCTTCTGGCTACCGTATGCCTGAAATGTCTTTAATAAGCATGAAAGAGCTACTAGTAAAGCTCTGCTTTTAAATTAGAAATGACCCACTGAAGTACTGACTTCACAGAGGTTAGAATTAAACACACACATCCTTCTTTTCTGATGTCTGCAGTTTAAATCCTGATTATAGAAGCGTCAGAAACATCAAATCCCAGTAAAACTCTCCACAGGTTCTGAAAGGCATCATATATGATCTCCAGGTCTGAATGATCCTCTCATTCTGTTCACATTCACAGTGGAATATTAGCGTTCTACTGTACAAATCCCACCAGATAAGTAAAGCATATATTTAGTATGTATAATAATAAATGTTTCAGCAGTATGCAAACAGTAGCAGCTTCAGTGGTTACATTAATTTAGCATTTTTACATTTCAGCATTTTTGTTTTATTTAATTTCGAATAAAGTGCTTTATTCAGTGGTCAAGAAATGTGTCTGGAACATATTATGTCGTTCATTTGTCACATTGGAAATGGAGTGTCAAATGTTTTGCATTGTGGAAAACAGTATTTAAATATATAAATTCCTCTGGGTTTTGTATGCATGTTTTGGAGTTTAATAAGCAGGTTTGGTGTTACAGAAGCTCTTGGAGATCTTTTCTTCAGGTTAAACATGTGGAGAGTGATGATCATTATCTCAGTGCGGTGAGAACGTCTGTGTGTGATTCAGGAGACACTGAGATGTTTACTATATTGTGTGCTGGAGCTGAGTGGTGCCAGGTGTGTGTGTGTGTGTGTGTGTGTGTGTGTGTGTGTGTGTGTGTGTGTGTGTGTGTGTGTGTGTGTGTGGTGTGTGTGTGTGTGTGTGTGTGTGGTGTGTGTGTGTGTGTGTGTGTGTTGTGTGTGTGTGTGTGGGGTGTGTGTTGTGTGTGTTGTGTGTGTGTTGTGTGTGTGCAGGGAAACCCACTTCACATACTAACAGCCTGACCACAAACCTCAGGATCAAAAACAGGCAGAGAAATGTTTATCATCAAGAGAAACTTTCATGTTACTTTGACAAAGATATATATATTGAAGGTTTACATTTTGTCTTATGAACTCATAATGCTCTAAGAGTATCTGCAGTATCTATAGACAGATATATTGAAATATGGATGGATAATAGTTAGATGGATGGATGGATGTATAGATGGATGGATTATAGATTGATGGATGGATTATAGATTGATGTATTATAGATGGATGGATTATAGATGGATGGATGGATTATAGATATATGGATGGATTATAGATGGATGGATGGATGGATGGATGGATGGATGGATGGATGGATGGATTATAGATGGATGGATGGATGGATTATAGATATATGTATGGATTATAGATATATGGATGGATGGATGTATGGATTATAGATGTATGTATGTATGTATGTATGGATTATAGATAGATGGATGGATGGATTATAGATATATGTATGGATTATAGATGTATGGATGGATGTATGGATTATAGATGTATGGATGGATGTATGGATTATAGATGGATGGATGGATGGATGATGGATGGATTATAGATATATGGATGGATGGATGGATGGATTATAGATAGATGGATGGATTATAGATATATGTATGGATTATAGATATATGGATGGATGTATGTATGGATTATAGATAGATGGATGGATGGATGGATGGATTATAGATATATGTATGGATTATAGATGTATGGATGGATGTATGGATTATAGATGGATGGATGGATGGATTATAGATGGATGGATTAGATGGATGGATTATAGATGGATGGATTATAGATATATGGATGGATTATAGAGATATGGATGGATTAGATGGATGGATTATAGGTGGATGGATTATAGATATATGGATGGATTATAGAGATATGGATGGATTATAGATGGATGGATTATAGATGGATGGATGTATAGATGGATGGATTATAGATATATGGATGGATTATAGATGGATGATGGATGGATGGATGGATGGATGGATTTATAGATGGATGGATTATAGATATATGGATGGATTATAGATGGATGGATGGATGGATGGATGGATTATAGATGGATGGATTATAGATGGATGGATTATAGATGGATGGATTATGGATGGATGGATGGGTTATAGATGGATGGATTATAGATGGATGAATGTATAGATGGATGGATTATAGATGGATGGATTATAGAGATATGGATGGATTATAGATGAATAAATGGATGGATGGATTATAGATTTATGGATTATAGATGGATGGATGGATTATAGATGGATGGATTATAGATATATGGATGGATTATAGATGGATGGATGGATGGATGTATGGATTGTAGATGGATGGATTATAGATGGATGGATTATAGATTATATGGATGGATTATAGATATATGGATGGATGGATGTATGTATGGATTATAGATGGATGGATGGATGGATGGATGTATGTATGGATTATAGATAGATGGATGGATGGATTATAGATATATGGATGGATTATAGATGGATGATGGATGGATGGATGAATGGATTATAGATGGATGGATGGATTATAGATGGATGGATTAGATGGATGGATTATAGATGGATGGATTATAGATATATGGATGGATATAGATGGATGGATTATAGATGGATGGTGTATAGATGGATGTATTATAGATGTATGGATGGATTATAGATGGATGGATGGATGGATGGATGGATTATGATGTATGATTATAGATGGATGGATATAGATGGATGGATGGATGTATGGATTGTAGATGGATGGATTATAGATGGATGGATTATAGATATATGGATGGATATAGATGATGGATGGATGGATGGATGGATGGATGGATTTATAGAATGGATGGATTATAGATTATGATGGATTATAGATGGATGGTATGGATGGATGGATGATTATAGATGATGGATTTTATGGATGGATGATTGATGGATGGATTATATAGGATGGATTGGATGGTTATGATTGATGGTGATATAGATGGATGGATTATAGATGATGGTTTGGATGGATGATATGATAGATGGATGGATTATAGTTGGATTATAGTGGATGGATTATAGAGTGGATTTGATGGATGGATGGATGTGATGGATTATAGATGATGGATTATAGATGGATGGATTATAGATTTGGTATGTAGATGGATTGGTATAGATGGATGGATATGGATTGATGGATGGATTAGTATAGATGATGGATGGATGATGTATGATGATGTATGTGGGATGGATGTATAGATGGATGGATTTGTATGTGATTGGATTATAGATGGTGGATTATAGATGATGGGGATTATATGATGGATGGATTATGGATGATGATTGATGGGATTATAGATGAATGGATGGATTATAGATGGATGGATTATAGATAGATGGATTATTGAAGTATGGATTATAGATGGATGGGTGGATTATAGATGGATGGATTATAGATGGATGAATGGATTTTAGATGGATGGATGGATTATAGATGGATGGATGAATGGATTATAGATGGGTGGATTATAGATGGATGAATGGATGGATTATAGATAGATGAATGGATTATAGATGGATGGATGGATGGATGGATTATAGATGGGTGGATTATAGATGGATGGATGGATTATAGATGGATGGATGGATGGATGGATGGATTATAGATGGATCAATGGATTATAGATGGATGGATGGATTATAGATGGGTGGATTATAGATGGAGGGATGGATGGATTATAGATGGGTGGATTATAGATGGAGGGATGGATGGATTATAGATGGATGAATGGATTATAGATGGATGGATGGATGGATTATAGATGGGTGGATTATAGAAGGATGGATTATAGATGGATTGATAGATTATAGATGGATGGATGGATGGATGGATTTTAGATGGATGGATGGATTATAGATGGATTATAGATGGATGGATGGATTATAGGTGGATGGATTATAGATAGATGGATTATAGATGGATGGATGGATTATAGATAGATTGATTATAGATAGATGGATTATAGATGGATGGATTATAGAAGTATGGATTATAGATGGATGGATTATAGATAGATGATTTATGGAAGTATGGATTATAGATGGATGGATTATAGAAGTATGGATTATAGATGGATGGATGGATTATAGATGGATGGATTGTAGATGGATGAATGGATTATAGATGGATGGATGGACGGATGGATGGATGGATTATAGATGGATGGATTATAGATAGATGGATTATAGATAGATGGACAGACTGATTGTTTGATTTTTAAATTCTGCTCCAGACTTCAGCCCGGTTGATTTTTTACAGTATCCGTTTGTTGATCAACACAATATTCCCGGAGTCAGTGTGATGTGTCCATGATAAACCAGTGCTGGCTCTCCATCCACAGCACAGGACTCTCAAGAGCCCGAATCAGGATCCTTTTCAGAGACTATTGAGCAGAGAAAAGTTTTTGTGTGTAAGTGAACCGTGGGCTTCTCTGACATACGGGACGTCCCCGAGACTCTCGGCAGCGCTGGGTTACTCCGGCGGGGTCATCTGGTTTAGCTCAGCATCTGCACGGGTTCGGGACGCTCTTTTGTTCTGGAGTTTGATTGAAAGTTAGAAAGCGCAGGAACCGCAGAGTCTCCTGGATGGGTGGATGTGCTCCACCACATGAAAGACCCGCAGTCGGAGACTCCTCCACACACATACACATGCACACACACACCGCCTCGAAACTCATAGGTTCAGTCTGCGTTTTATTAATGGCTCTCATAATGCTGTTCGGGCCTGGTTTTATTCTCGTGCGTTTGCTCTTCAATTGTCTGGCTTCTGCTACATCCGTTTTTGATGAGAAAAAACTGTAAACCCCCTTAAACGCTTTTTTTTTTTGAGAAACCATTTAAATGCTAAATACAGACACTTATTACTTTACTAGCACCGAGAAGTTGGGTTGCTTTGTGAAGTTCTCGTCGCGAGACGCATATTTGTGGACTTTAACCATGTATAGACTTAAATTAGGTTAAAGCGCCATCAGATCTGCTCTCTGAGGTTATACATCAGCGCTGGAACTGCAGACGTTTGTCAGACTTTCTTCTCTATTGTATCCGAGCAAAACGCTTATGGAACAAGAACAAACATGGGGGCGGGGGGGGCTTGATTTAGTCCGTGAGGAATTGATTAGATGGGGTCGTGGTTTGCTATACGAGGGAAACTGAGAAACACGAGTAAAACAAACAATTATCAGTTTAAACTAAAGCTTGGTCTCGAATCGATATAGTGTTTCTTACAACTTACTGAAGATCCAGTGGTCATGATATTCACATGCAGCAGAAATCATGCTTACTCACATTTATATGAGCTTGATTTCGACGCCAGGGAAATACATAAAGCAAATTAGCCTGTGAACGCTTTATATATATACACAATATAGGTCTAAATTCATGTGAACACTTACATCAGTGTTATATATATCCTCATATCATCCATCCACAACACTTTTTTTGTCAGTGTTTATTTAAAAAACGGCCGATTACGCTTAATATACGATGGTAAATATTTCATTGAAGAGTTGACAATACAATATATAGGGTGTGGTTTTACATCTAAATTCAGCTAAATTAAACTAAAGCTTGGACTCAAAACACTTACATCAAAGTTATATATATATATATATATATCATCATATCGTCCAACCATAACACTTGTGTAGTTTTTTTGTCAGTGTTAATTTAAAAACATCCAATTATGCTGAATATATGATGGTAAATATTGTTGTCAATATTATATATATATATATATATAACAATACAATATATGGGGTGTGATTTTACCTCTAAATTCTGCATATTGACACAAAATGATATCAGCAAATTACCTTTCTCTGCCTGGATCCAGTTATTGCTGAGAATCGCAGCGATTCGTTCACTTCTCTGTTCTGTAGCTTTAACCGTCTGTAAAAATATAGCTCAGATTTCTTGTTAAATCTAGTAGTTCAGTTTGTGTGTTTTTCATGGCATTCACACTGAAAACCAACACTGTCGCTCAGTGTTTCTGCCGACGGTGACGTCACACACATACACTCTATTGAGGGATTAGAGGATCATTTTGTCTCTTTTGTGTCGTATATCGAGAGAAACGCTTCAGGAAGAAGAACAGATGTGGGCGGGACTTGATTGTGTATGTGGGCGGGGCTTGATTGTGTCTGTGGGCGGGGCTTGATCATGTCTGTGGGCGGGGCTTGATTGTGTCTGTGAGCGGGACTTGTTTGTGTCTGTGGGCGGGGCTTGATTGTGTATGTGGGTGGGGCTTGATTGTGTCTGTGGGCGGGGCTTGATTGTGTATGTGGGGAACTGATTGGATGGTTGTGGTTTGCTATTGGCTGATCTCATGTGAGAGACAGGTTATAGCCCCGCCCTTGTCATCAGAGAAGAGAAGAGATGCTGCAAGAGGAACTTATTCTCATTCAACATTAATAACACTATAAATTATGTGCACCCATGAATCATTTACAATAAACACTGCAATATTCCATAAAAAAAAAAAAAAACAAGAATTGCCAATTTAGATGTAACAGTGACTTTAAACAACATACATTCAGGGATTGTGTTCTCCAAGAAGTGTGGAAATCCAGAAGGAGGAACTGTGTGTTGTAACAGAAACTCTCCGCTGTGGAAAAGCTCCTGATTCACCCGTAATGATTTTCTTTCAATCCGTGGTTTTGTGTGACTTCGATTGACTCATCTTGAGCCAGTAAAAGCCACTGTCACTTCATATCCAGCCCGCCGTAATACTGGAATAACACACAGCACAAAGACACACTAATGCAAATGCTATAATTGAGTGTGTTGTGGGACTTTATCATTAGTTGTGTTGATTTGCAGGCGTAATCTTCTTCAGACTTGCACTGGCGGCTGAATGCGCTAATAAAGTAGCACTCGTAGCGCTCGTGTTTGAAAGCTGGAAGCTTTATCATTGTGTTGCACAAGAGCCAACAAATCTAAAACCTTTAACAAGAAATAATTAGGATCTATTTAAACTATGCGACGCTGACCATATTCTTAAGACGCCGCTAAGCTTGTTAGCCAGCCGCGGATACAATTAAAGGCTTTAAGCTGCTAAACTTAGCCGGGACTTTTATTACCTGAGAACTGATTAGCGTTGCGCTAGTTGAGAAGCGGGAAAGTTTCCGGCTTGACGATAACTTCCATTCCTGACATTAACAGATGCATTATATAATGTTTAACACATCATTAGTCAACGT
>CM070828.1:1042500-1055000 GCA_036326025.1 Chrosomus eos
CGAACAATATCAGGAAGGCTATTCCAGAGTTTAGGAGATAAATGTGAGAACGCCCTCCCTCCTTTAGTAGACTTAGATATCCTAGGAACGACCAGAAGCCTCGAATTTTGTGATCTTAAAGAGCGCGATGGATTGTAGGGCGATAGAAGGTCTGTTAAATACACAGGAGCTAAACCATTTAGAGCTTTATAAGTCAATAGTAATACTTTGTAGTTGATACGGAACTTAATAGGTAACCAGTGTAGAGATGTTAAAATTGGTGTTATATGATCATATTTTCTTGATCTAGTAAGAACTCTAGCGGCTGCATTTTGCACTAACTGTAGCTTGTTTATTGAGGATGCAGGACAACCAGCTAATAAAGCATTACAGTAATCTAGTCTCGAGGTCATGAATGCATGAACTAACTTTTCTGCATCTGAAACAGATAGCATGTTACGTAGCTTAGCAATGTTTCTAAGGTGGAAAAAGGCTGTTCTTGTAACATATGAAATATGATTTTCGAAAGTCAAGTTGCGGTCTAGTATAACACCCAGGTCTTTTACTGTAGTGGATAAAGTAGCAGGACATCCTTCTAAATTAAAGTTGTATTGTAAGGGATTTTGTGGGTAGTTTTTTGGACCAATAAGTAATACCTCCGTTTTATCTGAATTTAATAGCAGGAAATTACACGTCATCCAGCATTTTATATCTTTTAGACACTCTGTCAAGTTAGATAAGTTAGTGTTTTCATCTGGTCGTGATGAGATATATAATTGAGTGTCATCAGCATAACAGTGAAAATTAATTCCATGTTTTCTTATAATATTACCAAGTGGCAGCATATATATTGAGAATAGCAGAGGGCCTAACACCGATCCTTGCGGCACTCCATAGTCTACTGATGTTATCTTTGATTTTTCCCCATTTAAACAGACAAAATGGCAACGGTCTGATAAGTACGATCTAAACCAGCTTAATGCCTGTCCCTGGACACCAGTGTAGTTTTGTAGTCGATCTAAGAGTATTTTATGATCTATAGTGTCGAACGCAGCACTAAGATCAAGTAGAACTAGTATTGAGATACAGCCTTGGTCAGAGGCTAAGAGTAAATCATTTGTAATTTTAACTAGCGCAGTTTCTGTGCTATGATGCGGTCTGAATCCCGACTGAAATTTTTCATAGATATCATTTTCTTGCAAGAAAGAGCACAATTGAGCGGACACAATTTTTTCTAGTATTTTAGACATAAATGGAAGATTTGAGATGGGTCTGTAATTTGCTAGGTTGTTTGGATCTAATTGCGGTTTCTTAATGAGAGGTTTTATTACTGCCAGCTTGAATATTTTTGGAACATGACCTAAAAATAAAGATGAGTTAATAATATTGAGAAGAGGCTCTTCCACTACAGGTAACACTTCTTTAAGTAGTTTAGTGGGTATTGGATCTAATAAACATGTTGTTGGTTTAGATGCAATGATAAGTTTATTTAGTTCTTCCTGTCCTATAGTTGCAAAGCGGTGTAGTTGTTCTAGAGGGGCCATAATTGGGGCCGAGTCATAAGACACCATAGAGGATTGTACATTTACAATTGACCCTTCGCAAAGACCCGCCCTCCTTAGTTACTGTCGCTATGTTCCGACAAGCTATGCTGCTCTCATGCTCTCACCATGTTCTCACGCAGTGAAAAATACATCGCGGAGCAGAGAGGAGACTGACAACACGCGGACAGACAGGACAGACCAGGTTACTTTTCGGTTACTTTTGATATTAAACATATTAAACAAAGTCTCAGCTTTCAAATGTGGTCATTTTTTGAAAGAAATTTAAACAATAAATACCGTTTTGGGGCTCTTTAATGTGCCGTGACAGATCGCTGTAGAGCATCCGTTAAAGCTGCTCGTGATCCGATCATCTCTTCCTTCTAGTTCATTTATAGCATCAAATAAACATGAACGAACATAAGAAGTAATGTTGTTTTAACCGCGGAAAGGCGTCAGTATATTCATTTTACCAAGTTAAAATCCTCCTAACTCTACTGGCTGCTTTTTCGGACAAAATGGCGGATGGCGAAGTATGATTGGTTAGAACACCTGTCAATCAAGCTCCACGCGAAGGGTCAATTGTGTTTCGGATGCTTTCTATTTTCTCATTGAAGTAATTCATAAAATCATTACTACTATATTGAACGGAATATTTTGCTCTGGAGATGTCTGATTATTTGTTAGTCTAGCCACGATGTTAAATAAAAACCTTGGATTATTTTGGTTATTTTCTATTAGTTTGCGGATATGCTCAGCCCTGGCTGATTTTAGAGCCCTTTTATAACGTGACATACTGTCTTTCCACGCGATTCTGAAGACCTCTAAATTAGTTTGTTTCCATTTACGCTCTAAGTTACGAGTTTCAATCTTGATAGCATGCGTAGCACTGTTGTACCATGGTGCTTTAGTTTTCTCTCTAACCTTTTTTAATCTAATTGGTGCAACAATATCTAGTGTACTAGAGAAAATGTTGCTCATACTGCTAGTCATTTCCTCTAGTTCATCTGATTGTTTGGGTTTACTGAGCAGCTGAGATAGATCAGGTAAGCTATTTGAGAATCTATCTATAGTGGTTGGAAGGATTGTTCTGCCTGGTCGATAACGTGGTGCAACATGACAAATTTCAGCAGTGCGTATTATGCAAGTTACCATGTAATGATCAGTGAGATCGTCACTTTGCGGTATAATATCTATATCGGTTGGATCGGTTCCATATGATATAATTAAATCTAGTGTATGATTTAGACGATGAGTGGGACCACTGACGTTTTGCTTCACCCCAAAAGAGTTTAATAGATCTGTAAACGCAGCCCCTAACGCATCATTTGTATTATCTACGTGTATGTTAAAGTCGCCAACAATTATTGCTTTATCGACGTTGACCAATAGGTCTGAGAGAAAGTCTGCAAAATCTTTTAGGAAATCAGCATATGGCCCTGGAGGTCTATATACGGTAGCCAATGCTAGAGATAATAAGGATTTCTTTCTTACATCTAAGAGCGTAACATTTAGCACAAGTACTTCAAACGAATTAAACCTATGACAAGTTTTTTGAGTAACATTAAGAATATCTCTATAGATTGTTGCAACACCGCCGCCACGACCGATCAGACGGGGCTCATGCTTATAACAGTATCCTGGTGGAGTAGACTCATTTAGACCGAAATAATCATTTGGTTTAAGCCAGGTTTCAGTAAGGCACAGAACATCAAAATTATTATCTGTGACCATTTCATTTACAATAACCGCCTTAGGTGTGAGCGATCTAATGTTTAGAAGACCTAGCTTTAGAAATTGTTTTTGTTCACTGATATTTAGATTTTCTGGTTTAATTACAATAATATTCTTGCTAGATCTTACAGTAGATTTGTTGTTTGGCTTCACTAAGCGAGGAATAGACACAGTTTCTATATAATGTTCTACATTGGTACTTATATCAATTAAGTTGGGACAGCAAAGGCTGTGATTTGGACTTTGACTTACTAGTCAGATGGTGTGTAGCGTCTTGGAGATGTTGTCCGACAGAACAGCCGCTCCGACTCTGCTGGGGTGCAGACCATCAGGACGGAAGAGCCTAGATCGCTCCCAAAACAGATTCCAATTATTTACAAAGACCAGTTTCTGTTCATTACACCATGACATTAACCATTCATTTAAAGCAAATAATCTACTGAACCTTTCTTGTCCAAGTCGGTACGTGGGAAGCGGTCCAGACACGACGATCATTGCTCTAGGCCAGTGTTTCTCAACCTCTCCTGCAGGGACCCCCTGACAGGCCATGTTTCTGTTTTCACCCTGAAATGGCACACCTGATTTAATTAATTAAAGGCTTAATGAGTAGTTGACTAATTGATTAATTGACTAATTCCTACTCTTCCTACTCTAATGAATTGAATCAGGTGTGCCATTTCAGGGTTAAAACAGAAACATGGCCTGTCAGGGGGTCCCTGCAGGAGAGGTTGAGAAACACTGCTCTAGGCGATGTGCTGCGTACCGTCTCGATCAGGCTCCTGTAGTCCTTCTTCAGAACCTCCGTCTGCCGCAGCCTGATGTCATTTGTCCCCGCGTGCAGCACGACAGCTCCGACGCGCTCGTCACCGTTCAGGATCTCGGGAACCTGTGCAGCGACATCAAGAACACGAGCACCAGGAAAGCAGTGAGTGCGCACCTTACCTTTACCCGAGGTAGCACGGACATGGCGGACCATGGAAGTGCCGATGATAACGGCGTCGTCGCGTTCCGACTCGCGAAGAGGGGAGAAGCGGTTCCGGGTGGAGATCTCGAAGACCGGGAGGGGCGGAGAGGTTCTTGCTCTGGTCCTGGCTCGTGTCGTGACCCAGGGTGCAGGAGTGATTGAAGGCAGAGATGATCGCGTCCTCCTGGGCAGAGAAACGCACGGAGTAGACGAAGTCGGAGTCAAAGTCAAAAAGTTACTAACCACTGACTTCTGAGCATCGGCGCGTGATGTTTCAAGCGCTGATCGCCGATCTCGCAGTTCGGCTTGCTTCTCCAGCAGAACACGAATCTGCTTCTCCACCGACTCCAGCTCCAATCGTACCGAAATCAGCTCGAATGTGTCCTCACCTGCACTCAGAGGTAACGTTAGACACATGATATGTTCGCCATTATAACAGATGAACAGTAAATTAGTAGTGATACTACCAATATCACTACTATTTTAGGACTGAAATGATGGATATAACCCGTATCCTTTCAGAGAACGGGTGTAAAATGAGACGCTCGATAGGCGCGAGGCCACGCGTGAAATGCTAGCGGGCTAAAGGCTAGTAGCCGAGATTCGGAAAGTTGGATCTAAGTAGCGATATCAAAGCAATCCGATTGTTTTTTTATAAGGAATATTATCGAGGATAAGTTCACATGATATAAAAATAGAAATTGCCTGTTTATAATTGAGTGGTAAAGAAGAAAATCAAGGATTAATGAATCAATTCGACGGAGCTCCAAACACAAACATGACCGCACGCGCATGCGCTTTTCAGAAGAACACCATCTCTGAACACCAAAGGTGTTTTCAGAAGAACACCTTTATCTGAAGGTCTGATGGGGATGGTGTTTATCTGAAGGGTCTGATGGGGATGGTGTTTATCTGAAGGTTTGATGGAGATGGTGTTTATCTGAAGGTTTGATGGGGATGGTGTTTATCTGAAGGGTCTGATGGAGATGGTGTTTATATGAAGGGTCTGATGGGGATGGTGTTTATATGAAGGGTTAGATGGGGATGGTGTTTATCTGAAGGGTCTGATGGGGATGGGTGTTTATCTGAAGGGTCTGATGGAGATGGTGTTTATCTGAAGGGTCTGATGGAGATGGTGTTTATCTGAAGGGTCTGATTGAGATGGTGTTTATCTGAAGGGTTGATGGGATGGTGTTTATCTGAAGGGTCTGATGGAGATGGTGTTTATCTGAAGGGTCTGATGGGATGGTGTTTATCTGAAGGGTATGATGGGATGGTGTTTATCTGAAGGGTCTGATGGGGATGGTGTTTATCTGAAGGGTCTGATGCGATGGTGTTTATCTGAAGGGTCTGATGGGATGGTGTTTATCTGAAGGGTCTGATGGGATGGTGTTTATCTGAAGGGTCTGATGCGGATGGTGTTTTATCTGAAGGGTCTGATGGGGATGGTGTTTATCTGAAGGGTTTGTTGGGGATGGTGTTTATCTGAAGGGTCTGATGGGGATGTGTTTATCTGAAGGGTCTGATGGGGATGGTGTTTATCTGAAGGGTCTGATGCGTATGGTGTTTATCTGAAGGGTCTGATGGGGATGGTGTTTATCTGAAGGGTCTGATGGGATGGTGTTTATCTGAAGGGTCTGATGCGGATGGTGTTTATCTGAAGGGTCTGATGGGGATGGTGTTTATCTGAAGGGTTTGTTGGGGATGGTGTTTATCTGAAGGGTCTGATGGGGATGTGTTTATCTGAAGGGTTTGATGGGGATGGTGTTTGTCTGAAGGGTTTGTTGGGGATGGTGTTTATCTGAAGGGTCTGATGGGGATGGTGTTTATCTGAAGGGTCTGATGCGGATGGTGTTTATCTGAAGAGTCTGATGGGGATGGTGTTTATCTGAAGGGTCTGATGGGGATGGTGTTTATCTGAAGGGTCTGATGCGGAGGGTGTTTATCTGAAGGTCTGATGGGGATGGTGTTTATCTGAAGGGTCTGATGAAGATGGTGTTTATCTGAAGGGTCTGATGGAGATGGTGTTTATCTGAAGGGTCTGATGGGGATGGTGTTTATCTGAAGGGTTTGTTGGGGATGGTGTTTATCTGAAGGGTCTGATGGGGATGGTGTTTATCTGAAGGGTCTGATGGAGATGGTGTTTATCTAAAGGGTCTGATGGGGGTGGTGTTTATCTGAAGGGTCTGATGCGGATGGTGTTTATCTGAAGGGTCTGATGGGGATGGTGTTTATCTGAAGGGTTTGATGGGGGTGGTGTTTATATGAAGGGTCTGATGCGGATGGTGTTTATCTGAAGGGTCTGATGGGGATGGTGTTTATCTGAAGGGTTTGTTGGGGATGGTGTTTATCTGAAGGGTCTGATGGAGATGGTGTTTATCTGAAGGGTTGATGGGATGGTGTTATATCTGAAGGGTTTGTTGCGGATGGTGTTTATCTGAAGGGTCTGATGGAGATGGTGTTTATCTGAAGGGTCTGATGGAGATGGTGTTTATCTGAAGGGTCTGATGGAGATGTGTTTATCTGAAGGGTCTGATGGAGATGGTGTTTATCTGAAGGGTTTGATGGGATGGTGTTTATCTGAAGGGTCTGATGGAGATGGTGTTTATCTGAAGGGTCTGATGGGGATGTTGTTTATCTGAAGGGTCTGATGGGGATGGTGTTTATCTGAAGGGTCTGATGGGATGGTGTTTATCTGAAGGGTCTGATGGGGATGGTGTTTATCTGAAGGGTTTGATGGGGATGGTGTTTATCTGAAGGTCTGATGGGGGTGGTGTTTATCTGAAGGGTCTGATGCGGATGGTGTTTATCTGAAGGGTCTGATGGGGATGATGTTTATCTGAATGGTCTGATGGGGATGTGTTTATCTGAAGGGTCTGATGGGGATGGTGTTTATCTGAAGGGTCTGATGGGGAGGGTGTTTATCTGAAGGGTTTGTTGGGGATGGTGTTTATCTGAAGGGTCTGATGGGGATGTGTTTATCTGAAGGGTTTGATGGGGATGTGTTTATCTGATGGGTTTGATGGGATGTGTTTTATCTGAAGGGTTTGATGGAGATGGTGTTTATCTGTAGGGTTTGATGGGGTGGTGTTTATCTGAAGGGTCTGATGGGGATGGTGTTTATCTGAAGGGTCTGATGGAGATGGTGTTTATCTGAAGGGTCTGATGGAGATGGTGTTTATCTGAAGGGTCTGATGGGGATGGTGTTTATCTAAAGGGTTTGATGGGATTGTGTTTATCTGAAGGCTCTGATGGAGATGGTGTTTATCTGAAGGGTCTGATGGGGGTGGTGTTTATCTGAAGGGTCTGATGGGGATGGTGTTTATCTGAAGGGTCTGATGGGGATGGTGTTTATCTGAAGGGTCTGATGGAGATGGTGTTTATCTAGAAGGGTCTGATGGGATGGTGTTTATCTGAAGGGTTTTGATGGGGATGGTGTTTATCTGAAGGGTCTGATGGGGGTAGTGTTTATCTGAAGGGTTTGATGGGGATGTGTTTATCTGATGGGTTTAATGGGGATGGTGTTTATCTGAAGGGGTTGATGGGGATGGTGTTTATCTGAAGGGTCTGATGGGGATGGTGTTTATCTGAAGGGTTTGATGGGGATGTGTTTTATCTGAAGGGTCTGATGGGGGTGGTGTTTATCTGAAGGGGTTGATGGGGATGGTGTTTATCTGATGGGTTTAATGGGGATGGTGTTTATCTGAAGGGTCTGATGGGGATGGTGTTTATCTGAAGGGTCTGATGGGGATGGTGTTTATCTGAAGGGTCTGATGGGGATGTGTTTATCTGAAGGGTCTGATGGGGAACTCTCTGTTGGGTTATAACTGCTCTCTGCTGGGTTAGAACTTCTCACTGTTGGGTTAGAACTGCTCTCTGTTGGGTTAGAACTGCTCTCTGTTGGGTTAGAACTGCTCTCTGTTGTCGCTCGAGGAACCGAATGTCGGGTGGTGAGTGTAAACGTGCAGATTAATATTATAATAAGATCCTCTTCATATGTCAGAAGGAGTGAATTCTGATCGACTTATTTTCTGTCATGCTTGCAGAGAAACACTTACCAGAACAAAGTTACTGGGTTTCACTTTTCATGTTTTCTTGGTTGGTAGAAGCACCGGACCCGATTATAATATTATTATAATAATTATAGCACTTATACAGGGGTAAAAAATGTTGATTATTTTCCTCATATTCTCCATTGTTGCGGCTCCTCTCTTCCCAGTCTGTCAGTAACGCTCTGTTTACTTCCTGTCTCTATGAAGCCCCTCCTCCTGAAAACACACTGTGCTCTGATTGGTCGGCTGGAACAGTGTGTTGTGATTGGGCGAGTGCTTTGAGTGTGTTTGGGAAATGTCCCGCCCCTTTCGTTTCAACACACTACTAACTAACTCAACCAGGCCCCGCCCCTTTACTCTGCGTATGAATTATTATAATGAGGAATATTGTGACGTGTTCGTTCCCGGAAGAAACTCAAGATACAATGGAGGCGTTTCAGGAGTTCAGAAACACTGATATAGAGAAGAACTTCATGTTCAAACATCAACATTACACACTAAACACATATGAACATGGGGGAAAACAGAATGTGTAATCTTTAATAATTAAAAAAATGCTGTCTACCTGTTTTAATGCAAGAATGATTATTTATGGCCCTTATTTAGTCTTGAACTCTTGCCTTATTTATATGCATTCCAAATGTTATTTATGAAATGTTTTGAAGTTGCAAACCAAAGGTTTCACTATAAATGTGTTTTGAAGATCACGGCCACTTCGCAAGGAAGAAAAATAAAGACTTTTTTTTTTTTCACACACACAAACACACACACACACACACACACACACACACACACACACACACACACACACACACACACACACACACACACACACACACACACACACACACACACACACGAATATTCCCAGCCTGTTGTTGATTCAAACAGGTACAATTGGATGGAAACCTCAAGATGGATTTGAAAGTCATCAAATTATAAAACCAGTGCAGATGTGATGTTCTATCAAGCACAAAATATATTTTGCAGTTATTCAGTAGCAATATTCAGGACCGGGATTTTCAACATTTTCCATTTCCTTTCTCTCTTTCTCTCTTTTCTCTCTTTCTCTCTTTCTCTCTCCTCAACAAGAAGAACAGATGGATTGAGAGAGAGAGAGAGAGAGAGAGAGAGAGAGGAGAGAGAGAGAGAGAGAGAGAGAGAGAGGAGAGAGAGAGAGAGAGAGAGAGAGGAGAGAGAGAGAGAGAGAGAGAGAGAGAGGAGAGAGAGAGAGAGAGAGAAAAGAGAGAGAGAGAGAGAGTGATGCAAGCTTCTCTCCTTCACAGCTCATTTTCAGATGGTAATTTGCCTTAACCCAAGCAAACTCAAAGAGTGTAAGTAAGTGATTATTTGCATGGCTGACACTCGTGGCTCCCTGACGACTCTCTGTCCGGTCTCGCAGAAACACACACGCTTCGAGCATCCGGAGGTGAAACTGTGAGGTGATTTCCACGCTCGCTCTGAAGTCTGTTTGTATTTAGACACAAGCGTAAAACACAGAAGAAGCCTGCGCCTGGGCAATCTTTAACCCTTTTTACATCAGTCCATGATGCGCAGCGAGAGAAGTGTGCAGAGAACTACTGTCCATCACATCATCACTCACTGAAGGAGGAAACTGGACATTCCTGCATGTTTTAGTGGGAATCTGTGGAAACGGTGCCGTTTGAGTCTGAAAGTCTCTGGAAATGTCACATTAAGTCTGTCATTTAATGCATAATTATACGTTAATGTATAATGCATCATATGCATAATTTAAATAGATAAATTCTAGTGGTTTTGATTAGGTTTTTCTTCTTTTTTGGGGGGCATTTTTAATTTATCTTTTTATTTCGGGGGGGGGGGGGAATAATTTTTTTGGGACAGATCAATAACAAAATGAATAATAACCTTGTAACATTTCTGCTAAAAACATGTTTTGTACCAATCGTGTTGCATTCAAACGGATTCAGGGCTAAAAGTTCAATATCCTGTATTACATTACAGTTTTTTACAGTCGCTAGGACCCATTTTTCAATACTTAAGTCACTTTTTCAAAACTCTTCACACAGTGAGCTCAACAGAAGTATATGTGGGCTAATCTGTGGTAGCCTCGTGAGACCATCCTGATCTCGCGAGCTTTCAAGGTTTCACTCGCAGATCAGTCTGGATACTTTCCGTTAAAGAAAATTTGGGAGCAGTTCACCAAACGAACGTCCAATCAGCGTTGGCTTTGAGGCGGGTTGAGGTGTGACGCAACGAGAAGCGCGACAGTTCAGTCTTAAGAACATGGCGGCTTCAGCGGATGAAACTAGCATCAGTGTGGCTATCGAGCAAGTTTTATCGGAATTACAGAGTTATTACGGAATTACAGAGCTAACGAGCCTTTACCTGCAGCAGCAAGAGTAGCCTGGCTTGTGGTTGTGTTTTCGTCGTCGCTCTCATATGCTTCGTTGATCTGATTGGTTGATTTGGCCCGTCTATCACCAACATAGGCCAATCAGCTAACCAGTATTTTCGCCCCTTACCAAAACTACTTCAACGGAAGGTTTCCAGATGGATATGCGGAGCAAATCCATCTGGCGGAGTCAGGTTAAATCTGTGGATCATTTATCATTGCTTTGGCACAAAATGCATTCAGTGACTACATCTTTCAAATTACATTAATTCTTTTCTCACTTCGACACAAAAACCGCCAAAACTCTGTGTAACTACAGGCCAATCTGCACATGCTTACACACTGATTTCAAAACTGTTAAACTTATGTTCAAAACAATAACATAATACAAAACTGAATAATTATAAGACAGCATTTTGCCACATTTCTACAGTATTGTAATGAAATATATTTAGAATATAAAAATTAAATGGTATAAAAACAATTGGAACAACCACAGCTGATTCCTATTGTATCTGTATCGGTGGATGGTGTGTATACAAATTGTTATACTTTGGAATTACTCCAAAAACATAAAATATAATAACTGCATGATGTCTGATTCATTCTAGTAACATATATTGCAGTGAATCCTAAAGAGTAGAGAGGTAGAAGAAAGAAAGCATTTACAAATTTTTGTTCAGTGGGTGGGTTGTGGGGAAAGGGAGAAAATGTAAAAACAAGGAACATTGTTAACTTTTTCTGTATATGATACATCATTCTGTTCTTCCTTTACAGTTTTTTTCAATTGCTAACATCCTTTTGTCCAATCTGTAATCACATTTTCAAAACTCTGAACACAACTAGCACAACATTTGTCTGTTGTGACCATACCATTAACACAATTCATGTTGTTTTCACACAAAATGCTGTCAATTAACACGTTTCTAGAATGCCTACATCTTCTTTACATATAAGCATACCCGATACCAAAATCATGGATCTTTATAGTCTTTTTTACAAATGCTTTAACGCAGCTTGCCAGAAATGAAGACCCAATGTTCCAAACCATAGATACAGTATAAAGCCTCTAATTCAACAATATCCGCTCAAAAGTATTGAAACAAATATTGAAAAAAAAAAATTCATACAGCTGATAAGCATTTTTAAATGACTGATCATTACAGTAAGAAATAGCTGATTCCAATCTCAATCAGAGACATAGCCAGATGTTGAAGATTTCCATTACATGGACATACACAATAAAAAATTCACTCTTTGGATTAGTTTTGTTCAAAGCAGCACAGAACCAAACAGAGGAAAAAGAAAGAAAATGCCTGGACGATGGAGAAGACTAGTTAGACGAGGGAGAGGACTAGTTTGACCAGGACAAGGCAAAGGGAGAGGGAGAAGGAGAGCTAGGGGAAGAGGAGTAAGAATGCGTGGTGCTGTTCAAAGGGGAGTAAGAGCTGTTGTCACGGATGAAGAGCCACCATTATAGACCATGTGATAAACCATGGTCTATCATTGAGAGAGGCTGGCGAAAGAGTCCAGCCTAATTTCAGACGGTCAACCGTTGCTTCCATTATCCGGATTTTTCAACAAACCAACAGGATTTGCATTTCATGCATTTCATGAGGGCTATCAATGCAGTGGCTATTTACTGTATTACAGTAACTGCTGGCCGCCAGCATGGTCAAGACACTTGACCAGGTATAGTCAAGTGCTGGTTTGGCCCTGCAGAAAAGCCAGATTGGTCCCTACAACACAGAGTGCCTTCTTTTAGACGACCTCCACCAACAACTGCTGCCAGAAGCAGAACAGGTGAGCGGAAACATGAGGACATTTGTGATTACATGGGACAATGTGGTTTGCAG
>CM070828.1:1060000-1110000 GCA_036326025.1 Chrosomus eos
GAGAGAGAGGAGAGAGAGAGAGAGAGGAAGAGGAGAGAGAGGAGAGAGGGGAGAGAGAGGAGATTGAGAGGAGAGAGAGAGGAGAGGAGGATGAGAGAGAGAAGAGAGAGGAGATGGTGAGAGAAGACGAGAAGAGGAAGGAGAGAGAGAGATACAGAAACCCTCATGAGTGAAGAGAAGAGACGCTTCCACTGAAGGCCTGGAGAACAGAGGGATGATTCCAGTAAATCATCTCTCCACGGGAGCGGAGCAAGAGAGACGAGAACAGGGAGGATAGAAACGAATGAAAGAAGAGAGAGAGAGAGATCTGTGCTCGAGCGCCACATCAAGCTTTGAGCAAATCAGAGCACAGGACTGCCCGGCCACCGGCTATTCCCACAGTAGGGCGGCACGGAGGTACACAAAGGTGCTGTCACGCATTTGATGCTATTAAAGGGAGGAATAATTTAAGGCAGCAAGAAAGAAAGAAAAGGGAGAGAGAGAAATAGAACACAATACCTATTCTTCAACCGGAGGGCTTTCAAATTCAATGTATATTCTTATTGAAGAGTTTAAAGGAATATGAACTGTCAATATCAGTTCTCAATCCACTCTGGCTGGAAAATAAGACGGATGGAATGATTGCTTTTTATTTGGATAAATGAATTGCATAATGCATATTATGTCAAATTTGACTTTAAAAGATTACTTCACTTCAAGATGTTCATGTCTTTCTTTCTTCAGTCGAAAAGAAACTAAGGTTTTTTTTAGGAAAACATTCCAGGATTTTTCAATGGAGTCCAATGGTGACCTTTCACCCTGATAATGTAATGTGTGTCACATCACAGCTCGTGCAGGACCCGCATCTGTGATTATAAAGTATATAAATGTGTATTTAGTTATAAATTTCGCTGGTTTGTCTAAATCAGACTCTTACTCCTCGGCTGGATCGTGTCGAGACTTTGAAGTCACTATATGGAGAAAATCCTGGAGGGTTTTCCACAAAAACCTTCATTTCCACTGAAGAAAGAAACACATGAACCTCTTGGATGACGTGTGAGAGAGTAAATTATCAGGAAATATTAATTCTGAAGTGAATAATACTTTAAACTCTATATGGAGAACGTCTCGGGTTATGACTATAACCCTTGTTCACTGAGAAGGGAACGAGACACTGCGTTGTCGAAGAACAACACTTTGGGGGCGCTCCCTTAGCATGCGCCTCTGAAGTAAAACTGAAACTAATCTAATCCTGCTTGGTGTTGTGTCATGACGTAACATGTGACGACATATAAAAGGGACGCCGGCACACACACACATTAGCCTAGTGATGAAGCAAGACACTCACAGACCTCGAGGGGCGTGGCAGGACGACACAGTGTCTCGTTCCCTTCTCAGGGAACAAGGGTTATAGTCATAACCCGAGACGTTCCCTTTCGAGGGAACTCGAACTGCGTCATCGAAGAACGACCCTTTGGGAAAGAATGCCCACTAGGCCACACACCGAAACAGGCCTGCCCTAGAGTGAAACTGATCTCAGGCACTAGCTAGGACGAGAGCACTTGTGCGTCGTGTGTACTAGGGAGGTGCAGACTATAGAATCTAATGAAAGTGTGGGGAGAAGCCTCACAGATTTCATGAATGGGGACTCCTACATGAAGGGCCCTAGAGGATGCTATACCTCTAGTAGAGTGAGCCCAAATTTGCCAAGGGTGAAGGTAAATCACGCACCCTATAGGCCAAAGAAATAGCCTGGACTATCCAGTTGCTAATAGTTTGTTTAGAAGCAGGTAATCCCTTCCTAGGTGATCCAAAGCACACTAGAAGTTGGTCCGACCTCCTCCAGGAAGAGGACCTCTCAAGGTAAACTCTCAAAGCTCTGACAGGACAGAGCAAATGGAGCCTTCCCTCTTCTGCCGACACATGTGGTGGAGGGTGAAAAGCCTGAAGAACTGTACACTGTGCCACATTAGATGGCACTTTAGGCACATAACCAGGCCTAGGATGTAAAATAGCTTTTACTCCGCCAGGGGAAACTCCAAGCAGGCCGGCGTTACTGCCAGGGCTAGGAGATCTCCCACTCTTTTTATAGAGGTAACAGCTAACAGAAAAGCCATTTTAAAAGTCAAGTCCTTCGGTAAAGCCGACTGAATTGGTTCGAAGGGGGCCAGGGATAACCCTTCGAGAACCACTGCCAAATCCCAGGATGGAACCCTTGATCTGGTTGTCGGTCTCATTCTCCAAGTACCACGGAGAAACCGTATGACCAGCTAGTGCCTCCCCAAAGGCCCATCATTCAAAGGTGCATGGAAAGCTGCAATGGCAGCCACGTATACTTTTAAAGTGGATGGGTAGAGACCTGCAGAAAAGCGGTCTTGAAGAAATTCCAGAACTGAAGCCACCTGGCAGTTGACTGGATCTATATTATGTTCTCTACACCAATTAGAGAACACATTCCACTTGAGGCCATACAATCTACTGGTGGATGGAGCCCTAGAGCTAAGTATGGTTTCAACTACTCCTACTGATAGTCCAGCATCTAAGTACTGAGCCCCCCCAGGGGCCAGACCCACAGATTCCACATCTCCGGGCGAGGGTGGAATATTGTGCCCTCTGCTTAAGACAACAGATCCCTCCTCAGAGGAATCTGCCATGGTTGGTCTAACAGGAGTGACACTAAGCCTGAGAACCATACTCGGGCCGGCCAGAACGGGGCTATCAGGAGAAGACTGATGCCCTCCTGGCGAACCCTCTCTAGGACTCCCGGGAGCAGAGCGATTGGGGGAAAAGCGTACAGGCGAAGCCTCGGCCAAGCCTGTACCATGGCGTCCAACCCCAGTGGAGTTGGATGAGTGAGGGAAAACCAAAGTGGACAGTGGGACGTCTCTCGAGACGCAAATAGATCTACTTCCATTTGTCCGAATCTTTGCCATATTAACTTCACCACTTCTGGATGAAGCCTCCATTCCCCGGGCCTCAGCCCCTGCCTCGACAGGATGTCTGCTCCCTGATTCTGAACCCTCGGGATATATATTGCTCTGATGGAAAAAAAATTTCCCTTGGGACCATAAAATGATCTGATGCGCCAATCTGGATAGAGGGCGCGATCTGAGTCCCCCCTGTCGTTTCAGATAAGCTACCACTGATGTATTGTCCGAACGTATCAAGACAAGGTAACCCTTGATGTCTGGAAGGAAGCTCCTCAGAGCCCTGAAAACAGCCAACATCTCTAGGCAATTTATATGCCAAGAATGATGATGGTCCTGCCACAGACCCCTGGCAAAGCGGCCGTCCATGACCGCGCCCCAGCCAGTGAGGGAGGCGTCTGTCGAAACGGTTTTCTGGCGACATGACGCTCCCAATACTGGCCCTTGGGACAGAAACCAAGGTTTCTTCCATATTACTAGAGAACGAAGGCATCTGCGCGTTACTCTGATCATACGAAACGGATTTCCCTTGGGGGAAAACCCCTTGGTTTTCAGGCACCACTGAAGGGGCCTCATGTGGAGAAGGCCCAAAGGTATTCTGTTTGATGCCGCTGCCATGAGGCCCAGCAGTCATTGAAATTGCTTTACAGTGATGGCCTGGCCCAGCCTTATTCCAGAAACCATAGTTAGGATAGACTCGATACGTGCGGGTGACATCTGTGCCCGCATCGTAACGGAATCCCACACCACCCCCAGAAAAGTAGTTTTCTGAACTGGTTCTAGCACACTCTTTTTCATATTGAGTCTCAACCCTAAATTCTGAATATGAGCAAGGACGACATCTCGATTGCGACTGAGCCAATATGAGCCAGTCGTCGATGTAATTTAGTATACGTATGCCCTGGAGTCTCAATGGAGCCAGAGCTGCATCCATACACTTTGTGAATGTTCGGGGAGAGAGTGCTTGGCCAAACGGAAGAACCCGATATTGTATGCTTTGCCCCCAAAAGCAAACCTTAGGAACCTCCTGTGACATGGAAGGATGGAGACATGAAAATAGGCGTCTTTTAGGTCTATTGTGACAAACCAGTCCTCTGACCTGATTTGATTCACTATAATGGGAATGGTGAGCATCTTGAACCTGAACCTCCTCAGAGCCAGATTCAGATGCCTTAAGTCTAAAATCAGTAAAACTATAAAGTAACGGCTGTAAAACCCTGACTCCCTGTCTGGTAGGGGAAGATTTCTATGGCCCCTTTGGCCAGAAGAGTCTGTACTTCTTGTTCCATAACCCGAGCCTGTTCTGGGCTCTGAGGTCCTACCACTTCGGTAAGGAACTCTTCCCCGCTCTCTTGGCCTGAATGACGGTCCTCAGTTCGCCTTTCTGGCCAGCGGGTTTCGGCTGAGCACGTTTCCTCTGTTGCCAAGCTCCAGAAGGAGGGGCTCTAGAGGCAACGCTTTCTTTTTGCTCTTGCCGGTATGAGGAGCTGGTTGACGGCTGTGGCTGGCCACTTGGACCAGCCCTCCTAACAGACTTAGAGCGGCGAGGGAGGAACTGATGGAACGCCGCAGACTGTTTCTTCGCCTCCTGAAACCTGTCGACGACAGTAGCAACTGCGTCGCTGAACAGGCCAGAAGGCGAAAGCGGCGCATCCATCAGAAAAGATCTATCCTTATCTTTGATACCAGATAGATTAAGCCACAAATGTCTCTCCGTAGCCACCATCGCTGCCATGGAACGGCCGATAGAGTGTGCCGTTTCTCTAGTGGCCCGGAGAGAATAATCCGTGTCCTTTCTCAAATCTGCAATATCTGATGGCGTGGGTCCCTCGCCCTCATCTAAATCTTTCAGGAGGTCGGCTGTTTTCAGGCTCATGTTTCCCTACATGGTTTGCTGGGCAGCGCCGGGTTTTAAGCGAAGATGCCGCTTCCAGAGAAATATAACTCGCCAAGGCTTTCTCCATCTGGGGCATCTTGCCATATCCCGCCTCCCTCGCACCCATCACATTACTATAATCGCACGATGTGTGAGATGAGATGTGAGAGGAGTGGGGTTTTTCCCAGGATCTAGCGATCTCTTTATGCAGATCTGTGAAAAACGGCAAACCCTGGCGCTGAGGCTGTGATCTGTGCTGCAGGAATCTCTCATTTAATTTACTGTGACGAGAATCTTCCTGCTTATCTTGTGGCCACAGCACGCGTCACAACCTCTACCAACTCCTCATACGCGGGAACATGAGCTGGCGAGTCATACTCATGTCCCTCGCTCCCACATGTCACATGTTATGTCATGACGCAACACCAACCAGGATTGGATTATTTTCAGTTTTACTTCAGAGGCGCACGCTAAGGGAGCGTCCCCAAAGTGTCGTTATTTTACGACGCAGTTCGAGTTCCCTCAAAAGGGAACTTGGGTGGATTCCCACAGAAAGTCATGTTGTTTGTTAATGATATTAATATAATAAGATTTGACAGCTGTGATAGAGTGAACATCTGCTGACACACACACATTTAATTCTTTATTTGAATTAAAAGATAAGCATATATCATGGCAAAATCCAAATTTGACAAAAAGATGTACAACAGCAGCCAATATCTCAGTCCACCATGCACATTTAAGGGTAAAGGTGGCACCTACGCCTCCATATATAGAGGCTACCAATTACTGCTGATACAGAGCAATATCTTGTCAGTTTTTTGGCCTTGTTCTTATGTAGTCCGCAAATCTGCAAGCCTCTTACACACAACTTGTGCACATGACCCAAACTACCGAAAATGAGTGCAATAACTTTACAAGAGTAGCCAAAGTTATTGAAGACATTGTACCATGGTTGATATTTCAACAGTTTTGAAGCATAGCGGGTGTCCATGTAAGCATCGAAAGAGCAACTAATTTCTATTATTGTAACGGTTTTAGTGTGTTCATTAATTACAACTATGTCAGGTGTATTTGGAAAATGATTTATGGCAGTTTCAAATGTAGTGCACTGTCCGTGTGGAGAAGAGAACCAGTCTTTCTTAATCTTTTCGTTATAATGGATTGTAGTAAGGTTGACATTGTCTTTGAGCTCCTTCGCTACGAGTGCAACAATACGGTCGTGGCGCGTGATGTACAGTCCTTTGTAGGCAGAGCAGCCATTAAGGATATGCGCGATCGTCTCTCTTTGCCGGCTGTGATGTTGCAGGCAAAACGGCTCGTGTGCAGATGGAAACCATGTTGCTAGGTTGGACTTTGTTGGTAGTACCTGAAGACGAGCTTTAATTATAAATCTGTGGATATCCTCTTGTAGGGCTGCGTTTTTCAGAACTGTGTGTGACACGTTATGGTCAGCACAGGGCAGGCAGGCCAGTTGTCCTTAAGCCTGGCGTAAGCCTGTCCAGTGCTGTATCATACGCAAATGGAAGTGATCGATTATTGTCCTTCTGATATTTTGGGTATCAAGGAGTTGAATGTTGTCGCCGATTATGATGGTTCCCTCTGCCGTGATGGTTGAGTCCGTGACAATGTTCTTATTGACTTCCACCGACTGTCCTGCTGTGTTCCTCCAGCGCAGTTGGATATTTGCGCGGTTGCAGAGGTCATTCAGGTCCAGCCAGTCCGAGCGCACGCCAAAGCCTGGTGTGTTGGTGTCCAATTTTCCATTGGATTTTCTTCTGAACCCGAGGAAGCTGGCATCATCTGATGTAGAAAGGGGGACCTTGCGTTTCCCCAGATGTAGTAGAAGTGAGGCTCGGGCGAGCTCACGCACGGCTGCGTCATCATTATTTAACATCCTTAACAGGTTGCTTATTCTGGCGGCAACTCACAGGAAGTGACTGTTACGCCCTTACTAGGGAGCAACAAAGAAGGAGGGAGCAAACGATCACGGCGGTTACAATAATCTCTTTATTGACACAATCTGTATAACAAAGTCTAACTCGCAAGTTCTCTCCGTACGCCGCAACGCCGATCAACCTCTCGGTCCTGGCCAGGGATCGATTGGACCAGATGGAACGCTCCATGAGGACGCCAAACAGGACGCTTTTAAAGACAGGCACACCTGTACACCGGTGCACCCAATCCACCTGATTACTCCCTCAGCTCCGCAGCACACCTGTAGGAGGAGTAAACACAGCCAGACACGGCAAAGACCACAACACAAGTATACAGCCGTCACACTCCCCCCCTTAAAAAAAGGAAACCAATAAGTTTCCGCCAAAATAAGCAATCATAACCGCACTAACAACCAATACAATTTAAATATAGGCCTATACTTACACACCAATCAACATCAATGACACACACAATGACACACACCATGACATACACCATGACACATACCATGACACACACCATGACACACACAATGGCTTCTTCTGATCGAGGAAGTGAACCAGCGCAATCAATAAGATCAAACGGTTGACATACAGCCGGAATTGGACGCAAAGAGCTGGCTTTAACAACGGGTTCGGTTATGGCAAGCTGGCAAATTTCACTTGGAAGTCTTTGACTTAAGCGCTGGACAATT
The DNA here is from genome assembly GCA_036326025.1 of Chrosomus eos. Taxonomy (NCBI): domain Eukaryota; kingdom Metazoa; phylum Chordata; class Actinopteri; order Cypriniformes; family Leuciscidae; genus Chrosomus; species Chrosomus eos. The sequence goes on from CM070828.1 coordinate 1,067,415, forward strand.
CGACTTCCAATGTCCCTTTCCGAAACAATAATTACAGTTGTCATAGTTACTTGTCGTTTTTTCCCAAAAACTACGGGTTGGACTCATAGGGACACTAGAAAAATTCCCCCGTGCATGAACCTGATGTTCTCCGAATTTACCACCACGGGGCTTATGAATAAGTTCCCAGTCATCCACCAGCAGTGCAGCTTCTGAAGCAGTTTTAATCTGACGCTCTGCAACATAAGTGGCTACAATCTCAGGAAGGGTATTTCTGTATTGTTCAAATAAAATTAACTCTCCCAGCTTGTCTACTGTTGTACACTCTGCCGCTGTACACCATCGATCAAACTGCACAGTCAACTCTCTTACGAACTCAACATTTGTTTCATTCGCCTTTCGCTGTAACGTACGAAACTGTTGTCGATAGCTTTCTGGCACGCGCTCATAAATTTTTAACACCGCCGCTTTAATGGCTTCATAATTCTGGCTGTCAGCATCAGATAGCGTAGCATAGACTCGTTGGGCTTTACCTGTTAAAACGCACTGAAGCAACATAGCGCGTTCAACCTCATTCCACTTATACGCTGCTGCGACTCGCTCAAACAGGAGAAAAAAAATCTCCACCTCAGACTCATTAAACGGCGGTACTAAACGTAAATTATGAGCCACACTCAGTTTCGTCGAATCATCATCAAATCCTGCGTCTACTGGTTTACCTTCTCCCTGTAACTCCAGTCGACGCCTTTCAATCTGTAAACGCTGTTGCTCTACCTTTTGCCGGCTCTCCTCCAACTCCAACTCCAAGCGTAGCTTGTCACATTCCAAGCGTCGCTTCTCACACTCAGTATCACGCTGGATCATCAACAATTCCTTCTGTTGCTCAAATGTAAAAGTATTTACAACAGACAATGTAGGATTAGTTGGAATAGGCATACTTACAGCCGACAATGCAGCAGAATCAGGCAATTTAGACTTTACACTCAAGATTTTAAGGTCACACAACGCAGACTCAATGATTAATTTAATTCCGTCCTTTGACCTTTTTTGATTATATGTTAGCTCGATGTTATAATGTGCAGCTAACTCCAACAATTGCTCTTTGGTCATTTCCTCTAACAATTCCTCAGACGGAGACTGAGAAAATGTTTCAATAACTTCAGTAGCCATCATTACAATAATCACGCTCACCCTTACAAACGAAAAAGAAAAACGACAACACACCCTTTGCCCCAAAAGAGAAAGAGAGAAAAAAAAATCTTCACACGTCGAATCAGGGATTATTTAAAGAACTAAACCCTCCACCTAAACTAACTGAACCCTAGTCTTCAGTTGGCCCAAGACCGGGTACTTATGCACTAAATCCCGCAAGTTTGGGAAGACGACCAATTGCCGAATCGCCCCCCAAACCTCGGATGTGCTCCCGAGACAACTGCTCTAAGCCCCGAGCCAACCAAAAATAACAAACTAAAATAAAAAACTACGTGCCCAAGGACACGCACAAACCTACCTGGAAGCTTGTACCCCAAATACTCCCTACAAATTATTTCATATAGAGCCCAATTTAACTAATGGAGCGTTCCAACACTTTCAATTTCCAAATAGGCGGACAATTTTACAAATATTCAAAATATCGAATTAAATATCCTACCTTTACCCTCCTTCAAAAACAACGATTTTTCATTTCTTTTTTTTTTTTTTCAAACAATCGCACGAATTCAATTTCAAATTTAGTTCGACGAGCCCCCACTTGTTACGCCCTTACTAGGGAGCAACAAAGAAGGAGGGAGCAAACGATCACGGCGGTTACAATAATCTCTTTATTGACACAATCTGTATAACAAAGTCTAACTCGCAAGTTCTCTCCGTACGCCGCAACGCCGATCAACCTCTCGGTCCTGGCCAGGGATCGATTGGACCAGATGGAACGCTCCATGAGGACGCCAAACAGGACGCTTTTAAAGACAGGCACACCTGTACACCGGTGCACCCAATCCACCTGATTACTCCCTCAGCTCCGCAGCACACCTGTAGGAGGAGTAAACACAGCCAGACACGGCAAAGACCACAACACAAGTATACAGCCGTCACAGTGACACACACACACACACACACACACACACACACACACACACACACACACACACACACACACACACACACACACACACACACACACACACACACACACACACACACACACACACACACAACACACACAAGATTTCAGAAGTCACACTGTAAACTTTATTAATCACTTTTACGGTACTTTCTTTTTGTCCTTGTTGAATCTCGACAGTGAAAATTAAAGACCAGAAACTCTTCTTTTTGTTGTCCACTTCATATATTGTACTGAATATAAGTAACTTTGCAACTACATGTCAACTTATCTTCTTAAACCCTAAACTAACAGTCTGGTAATATAATAAGAGTTATCTGACATGTAGTTGCAAAGTTACTTCATCGAAATAACAAACATTCTTCCAAATTCCTCTATCTTTGTATTTTGAATATTTTTTTAATAACAAACTATTTTTTTTTCTTGCTTGATTTAGTTTTGTTTTACACATACACTCTTGGTCTAATGTCTACATCGCCTGAGCAGAAATACTGTAGAAACCACAACAGTAGAGGAACTTCCCAGATCATTTCCAGTAATGGCAGAACTTTTATCTCTCTGTAAGTGTGTGTGTGTGTGTGTGTGTGTGTGTGTGTGTGTGTGTGTGTGTGTGTGTGTGTGTGTGTGTGTGTGTGTGTGTGTGTGTGTGTGTGTGTGTGTGTGTGTGTGTGTGTGTGTGTGTGATATGATGCTCTCAGTCTCCTGACATGCTAGACTTAAATTTAAAAGAAAACTCTTTTATGATGAGAACAACAGCAACGACAAAAAATAAAATAAACATGTAATATTTGAAGGAAATGGCTGTTTTATTAGAAAAAAAAGAGGAGCAAATGACATCTAAATTAAAGACAGAAAGAAAGAGAGGAATAAGAACGAGGGCTTGATGTGTGAGCGATGATGTTGAAGGTTATTGTTTATAGACGGCAGTGATATTACTACTGTAAACACACACACTCACACACTCACGCTCACTTACTGAAACTATGTACACAGTGAAAGATTTAACATGTTATGCATATTTTATCATACTGTGCTTTTTCTCTCGAGACCCACATGAACACAGTCAGAGATTAGGATGAGATTCTCTCTCTACAGTAACACTCTTTCAATGGTTTATGAAGTGACACATTCTGGAGGGTCTACAAGCAAAAATGTTTTTTTTTTCAGTACCCCTATTATGATATTTTAAAGGTTCCTAATGTTTTCTTGCATCTCCAACAGCAGATTCACATTCATCTACATTCAAAAATCACTTTAAATGATGTTTTATTAACAAAGTTCGGGAGAAGCACGTTCAGATAATTAACACGGCTGGAGAGCACTCAGCAATCATGATTTAAACGTGTATATAAAGACTCCGCAGTCTCACCTCATTTCTCTGACAGTTTAGCAGCGTTGCTATCTCATGGGCGTCAGGCCAAACAAACGGGTCCTCGCAACCGCGGGCGAAAAATTCCCAATCTATTTCTGCGTATTTCTTTAAACCGGACCATTTAAAATTCCTGCCATAGAAAGGGACAACACGGCTATGCTGCCCTTAGGAAGGGCCTTCCTCCAGCGTCAGGCCGCCGCAACAGGCCCTAAGTAAGCCGCGCTGCAGATTCAGTCCCGGCCAGTCAACACTCAACATCTGCCGGGTCAACTCCGTGAGTGCTTAGCCAAAACATTTTCGTTTTCTGTCCCTGATTTGAACTTCGCATCGCTTCAGTTGTCGAATCACGAGCAAGTTGTGCTATCTGGATACAATTTTTGATCGGGGGAACACGTGTTTTAAATAGTTCATGTACAAGGATTTGCCGTTCATTTACGCAATACTTCCTGTGGCGTAAACTCACACGTAAACAGTAGGTCTCATATTACGTGCAGCTTGTACAAAGAATCATTAAGAACCTTTTGTTTACTGTCCTGCAACTTATTTACAAAAATCGCTTAGAAACTTAGTTATGGCATAATATCTTTTATTTTTGAGGTAAATAATTTAAACCCACAGCTCACACTATTGTTTTTCTGATTTAGAACGAACAAATCGGCATGGAATATGACCCAATAAATAAATAAATAAACAGAGAAATAAGAACCTTTTCAAACGTTTAATTATCAATCCCTCAGCCTCGCACAGTTTCTGCTGAGTTCGGGATTCCAATTGCACAGGTTAAAACCATGGGTTCAGCCTCGTCCATTTGAATTTTGGGCATTTAACTTGGATACAGGTGATTTCCAGGCCTCACTGCTCAAAACTCATCCACCTTCCCAGAGAGTCTAAACTGTTCTAAACGCGAACTGCTATCTTCGCTCGGCCACTTAAACTTCAGATGCGCATAATCCTGCAAGGATTTAATCTCTCACCTGCTCTTGCTCGCGTCTCCGATTAACGCGCAAGATTTCGGGGTCCAATTTCTCCAGGAGTTCAGTTTCTCTGGCTAATTTCTCCACTGCCACAGCAGTGATGTCTACTCTGCTCCCGCAGGAGCTCTGTTTCTCTGGCTAATTTCTCCACTGCCACAGCAGTGATGTCTACTCTGCTCCCACAGGAGCTCTGTTTCTCTGGCTAATTTCCCCACTGCCACAGCAGTGATGTCTCCTCTGCTCCAGCAGGAGCTCTGTTTCTCTGGCTAATTTCCTCCACTGCCACAGCAGTGATGTCTCCTCTGCTCCAGCAGGAGCTCTGTTTCTCTGGCTATTTTCTCCACTGCCACAGCAGTGATGTCTTCTCTGCTCCAGCAGGAGCTCTGTTTCTCTGGCTATTTTCTCCACTGCCACAGCAGTGATGTCTCCTCTGCTCCAGCAGGAGCTCTGTTTCTCTGGCTATTTTCTCCACTGCCACAGCAGTGATGTCTCCTCTGCTCCAGCAGGAGCTCTGTTTCTCTGGCTATTTTCTCCACTGCCGCTGCAGTGATGTCTCCTCTGCTCCCGCAGGAGCTCTGTTTCTCTGGCTAATTTCCTCCACTGCCACAGCAGTGATGTCTCCTCTGCTCCAGCAGGAGCTCTGTTTCTCTGGGTATTTTCTCCACTGCCACAGCAGTGATGTCTCCTCTGCTCCAGCAGGAGCTCTGTTTCTCTGGCTATTTTCTCCACTGCCACAGCAGTGATGTCTCCTCTGCTCCAGCAGGAGCTCTGTTTCTCTGGCTATTTTCTCCACTGCCACAGCAGTGATGTCTCCTCTGCTCCCGCAGGAGGCTCTGTTTCTCTGGCTATTTTCCTCCACTTTTCGGGGCCGCTGCAGTGATGTCTCCTCTGCTCCCGCAGGAGCTCTGTTTCTCTGGCTAATTTTCCTCCACTACCACAGCAGTGATGTCTCCTCTGCTCCAGCAGGAGCTTGTTTCTCTGGCTAATTTCCTCCACTGCCACAGCAGTGATGTCTCCTCTGCTCCAGCAGGAGCTCTGTTTCTCTGGCTATTTTTCTCCACTGCCACAGCAGTGATGTCTACTCTGCTCCAGCAGGAGCTCTGTTTCTCTGGCTATTTTCTCCACTGCCGCTGCAGTGATGTCTCCTCTGCTCCCGCAGGAGCTCTGTTTCTCTGGCTATTTTCTCCACTGCCACAGCAGTGATGTCTCCTCTGCTCCCGCAGGAGTTCTTTTTCTCTGGTTTCATCTGTTTCCTCTTTCTCCATCCAGCAAGCATGGTCTCCTAGCGGATGTTGCATGCATCTATGTTTCTTCTTTCTCTGTCCAGTGAGCATTGGTCTCCCGCAGACGTTGCATGCATCTGTTCCTCTTTCTCTGTCCGGTGAGTAATAAAACATTTCATATTTGATTAAAACCCAATCTCCTCTTTCCTGTCTCTTTCTGTCCAGCAAGCATTTGGTCTCACAGTGGATGTAGTGTGAGAAAATCTCCTGGGCAAGCACTCATTTTTCCTCTTTTCACTTTTCCTCTTTCCCGCCAGCGAGCATTGGTCCCACACTGGACGGAGTAGAACATTTTCCGGTAGAGCCACTTATTTCTCTTTCGTCCAGCGACCGCTAGTGTGAGAAAATCTCCGGTGAGTACTCATTTTCCTCTTTCCTCCGCCCAGCAGGCATTCGTCCCACAGCGGACGGCAGTGAGAACTTTTCCGGTAGAGCACTTTGTTTTCTCTTTCGTCCAGCGACGCAGTGTGAGAAAATCTCCCGGTTGAGTACTCATTTTCCTCTTTCCAGTTTCCTCTTTCTGCCCAGCAGGCTTCTGTCCCACAGCGGACGCAGTGAGAACTTTTCCGGTAGAGCACTTATGTTTTCTCTTTCGTCCAGCGACGCAGTGTGAGAAAATCTCCCGGTTGAGTACTCATTTTCCTCTTTCCTCTTTCTGCCCAGCAGGCTTCTGTCCCACAGCGGACGCAGTGAGAACTTTTCCGGTAGAGCATTTATGTTTTCTCTTTCGTCCAGCGACGCAGTGTGAGAAAATCTCCCGGTTGAGCACTCATTTTCCTCTTTCCAGTTTCCTCTTTCTGCCCAGCAGGCTTCTGTCCCACAGCGGACGCAGTGAGAACTTTTCCGGTAGAGCACTTATGTTTTCTCTTTCGTCCAGCGACGCAGTGTGAGAAAATCTCCCGGTCGAGCACTCATTTTCCTCTTTCCAGTTTCCTTTTTCTGCCCAGCAGGCTTCTGTCCCACAGCGGACGCAGTGAGAACTTTTCCGGTAGAGCACTTATGTTTTCTCTTTCGTCCAGCGACGCAGTGTGAGAATCTCCCGGTTGAGCACTCATTTTCCTCTTTCCATTTTCCTCTTTCTGCCCAGCAGGCTTCTGTCCCACAGCGGACGCAGTGAGAACTTTTCCGGTAGAGCACTTATGTTTTCTCTTTCGTCCAGCGACGCAGTGTGAGAAAATCTCCCGGTTGAGTACTCATTTTCCTCTTTCCTCTTTCTGCCCAGCAGGTTCAGTCCCACAGTGGACGCAGTGAGAACTTTTCCGGTAGAGCACTTATGTTTTCTCTTTCGTCCAGCGACGCAGTATGAGAAACCTCCCGGCTCTGTACTCACTTTTCTCTTTCCTGTTTTCTCTTTTCCAGCAAGCATTTTGTCTTACAGCGCCCGCGGCGAAACTTTCCTGTAAGCCTAAATCGGAAGGGCCACTCCACAGTCGGCAGATAAGACCCAACGACTGCAAGCCCCCTTCTGTCGAAGCTACATGGGCCTCTCCGTCCGTCGTCCGTGATTTGTGCGAACAGCTCCCATCAAGAAGGCGCAACTCCTAAATTTGCCATTACAATTGCTCCCTATTCTCAAGTCAGCAGGGCCCGTCAGTCCAGCGCAGTGAGCGGCCACCACGGGCCCTCCCGGCCAAGTGCCCAGACCCTTTCACGAGATGCCAGCCCGCCAAACTCTGCACTCATTTGGGGGGGTCTTTAGTCTGGCGGCTGTCCTCTTCTCTCTAGCCTTTTGGGGGGAGTACTCTGGGTTCGGGCCGAATTCCGAGCTCGGAGCCCTCCCCCCTGACAGCACGCCAAATACGCATTATACTTTATTCCCTTAATTGTATGTAAGTGTGAACTCGTGAAATGATGTTTTATTAACAAAGTTCGGGAGAAGCACATTCAGATAATTAACACGGCTGGAGAGCACTCAGCAATCATGATTTAAACGTGTATATAAAGACTCCGCAGTCTCACCTCATTTCTCTGACAGTTTAGCAGCGTCCCTCCACCACCCCTTCTCCACTCTCTCTAGTCCTAAACCACTTTACATACAGGGGGGGGAGTACTCTGGGTTCGGGCCGAATTCCGAGCTCGGAGCCCTCCCCCCGGACAGCACGCCAAATACGCATTATACTTTATTCCCTTAATTGTATGTAAGTGTGAACTCGTGAATTCCCTCATAATCTGCAGAATCAGCTCTTTCTCTCTAAGCCCCGCCTCTCTGAGAGCTGCTCTGCTGTGATTGGTCAGAAAGCAAACGCTCATTATCATATCTGAGTCTCACAGTGATGCGGACAGTAATGATGGCGTGGATTTTACCGTATCAATCTCAGAAAACAGCGTCTTCTCGACACGAACAACACGACCCAAACTCTCCAGTCTCAGATACACTAGTGTTAGAGGGCGGAGCTAAGAGACGCTGCTCAGCCAATCAGGACCAAAGGCTGGCATTGACACTGAATTACTGATGACTCGTTTCAGTTCATTTGATCTTTGAAACTTTGCAGACCTTTTACATACCGGATATTTACCAGACCAGAATGTGGTGATTGTATAATTGTATTGGATATAATATTGGACACGAGGTGCGTGTTGTATAAGACGGGTCGCATGTTAACACTTGTAATGTTCATCTCTTGTGACTGTACATTTGAAACAGTATTTTTAACATTCATCAATGGACATCAATGCAGTTTACTCTCAGATTTCTGCCAGACCAATGTGTTAAACCTGGTTGTGTTAGACGATACCTGGACGATCTAAAACAACTCTGACATCCGAGTCATGCATCTGTTAACCCTCTGAGCCCGACGGCATCGTCGACGACGCCACACATCAGCTCCCAGAAATTATGATATAACTCGACGACAGATTTATCGATTTTCTTACCGTTTTTTCCAGCAGAAAGCTAACGAGCTAGCCATCACGGGGGTGTCTTTGGTGTCTTTCTAGCCTTTACAGAAGGTTTTCTATCCAGCCTGGAACTTGTGCATCCTTTCGGAGTTTTTCAGCCATAAATCCAAACGTTTATATCCAACTTTGATACACTTGAAGTCCATAATTTATAAATATTCCGTCATATTTGCCGCTAGCTCGATGCTAGCTGCCATTTTGGATATCCACGTGATGGTTTTTGACCAATTACAGGCTGATCCGTCGTAAACATTGGGTGCGTCACTGGGTCATTGCGCTCTCTCCAAGGGAGGGAGGGAGAGAGAGTAGCACGGAGACGCAGGTTTCACAGAGAATCACAGAGAAATAGATCTAAATCGAGCGCTGCATGATGGATTTGCAGGAGAACAGAGCTTTTTGACAGATGAGGAACTAGATTACCAGGATAGACCCAGCTGAAGTGCCATTTTTTTATTTACTGAAAAAAGTATTATAGAAGTATAAAAGTAGTATAAAAGTATAAAAAGAATAGAATAAATAAAATAATAAATAAAATAAATAAAATATAAATGCAAAGCCTGTGATGTGGCCCTCTTTGTGATTGCTGATAGGAACTGTTTTTGAGGCTTGGCACCAGTGAATTTCATGAAAACGCCTGGACTTCTTTTGGAAAAATGTAAATAGTTTTGGTTCTGTACAAGTTATAATGTTTATTCCTGTGCTCCAGGACTCCAAAGACATGAACAAACTGTTTTCCAGAGGAATTTTTCTTAGCTTTTATTTATTTTGTGTGTGATTTCAATAAATATTTGAGTGATTCAATTTCCGATTTCTTTTTTCATTTGTCTTTATGGTCCCATAACTTATTTTACATTGAGGTGACATCAATGTAACACAAATATGCTGAAAGTTCAATTTGTCCTGAAAAAAAGAGGTGTGTGTCAATTGTCTGTGCACAAAAGGGTTGATGTTTTACAAGCTTTTTTAGTTAATAACACCAGACGGAAAATTTATTGTAAAAATACCCTTAGGTCTCTGAGGGTTAAAGTTTGTAAGTAATGGAGTGGAATATTTGTGTGTTGTGTGTGTGTGTGTGTGTGTGTGTGTGTGTGTGTGTGTGTGTGTGTGTGTGTGTGTGTGTGTGTGTGTGTGTGTGTGTGTGTGTGTGTGTGTGTGTGTGTGTGTGTGTGTGTGTGTGTGTGTGTGTGTGTGTGTGTGTGTGTGTCTCAGTCGGCTAAAATCAATGAGCTTTTTGATTGGTTGCAGCTCAGGGACGATGTCAGATTATTACCAATAAAGAGAATTAGATCAAATGATTTTTGACTTTGAAATTTATCTTTAATCCAATCAGAGATAAAGTCATCAGTGAAATTGCTGTTGATTAAGAAATGAGATATTTGGTGGCATTGGTCCTAAGTGCCTCTCTCGCTGCGAACGATCTGTTTTATTACTCAGTCAAAACTACTGATTTCATTTTCAAATGACTATTGAGTGAAAGTCTCGGTGGAGCGAGTCGACAGAGCCATCAGTAATACCTTTCTGCACGAGTCCTGGGATACATCCATCTTGTGTGTGCGTGCGTGTGTGCGTGCGTGTGTGTGTAAAACTTTACAATAAGGTTTCATTTGTTAAAGGATAATTGGGGTATTTAGCACTTTGAGTCTATATTCTAGTGTGCTTTGGATGAGCTAGAGTGGTGGACACAGAAATGTTGACGATGGGTCCTGTCTCGACTTTTTGACTCTTTTAGAATCGCCTCTGAGCGCTTCAGAGTGGCTGTCTATGGGCATGCACAAACATGTGTTTAAAACAACCCTTAACGTTCATTTTCAAAACTGTGACACTCACCGAGTGGTTAGTGATGTTCGTTGATGTTCCAAAGCAAGTAGCGTAGCGAAATACAGTTTCTGTCGTGTTTTATTGCACGAGTTATTGCAATGAGTCCTCCAACAGAAAGCATCCGAGTTTACAAAATGGCAAATAAAACACGACAGAAACTGTATTTCGCTACGCTACTTGTTTTGGAACATCAACATTTTAGATTCTAAAAGAGTCAAAAAGTCGAGACCCATCGTCAACATTTCTGTGTCCACCACTCTAGTTCATCCAAAACACACTAGAAAATAGACTCAAAGTGCTAAATACCAGAATTATCCTTTAACATTACTGAACTAACTCGATCATGAACAAACTGTATGTTTTTAACAAACATTAAAAAATGCTGTAAAATATATAGTTCATTGTCAGTTAATTTTAGGCAATGCATTAACTAATGTTAACAAATGAGAGATTCTTGTAAAGATGCACTGGGACATGTTTTTCTTCCCTTGCAAATCTGTGTTATTCTGCACAATTGGTTGAATTTCACTATTCGTTTTTACCTGGTTTCAGGTTTATCTACAGCTAAACATCTTCTCTAACACGAGGCCTTTGTGAACTTTACATTTTTCCACAGATTGTGCCTTTCTTCACCTGCACATCCATTACACACCGCATCTCTGCTCTGGCTCTGGGTAACTGTGGTGTGTTTGGGCTCTGGGTAACTGTGGTGTGTTTGGGGTCTGGGTAACTGTGGTGTGTTTGGGCTCTGGGTAACTGTGGTGTGTTTGGGCTCTGGGTAACTGTGATGTGTTTGGGCTCTGGTTAACTGTGATGTGTTTGGGCTCTGGGTAACTGTGATGTGTTTGGGCTCTGGGTAACTGTGGTGTGTTTGGGCTCTGGGTAACTGTGATGTGTTTGGGCTCTGGGTAACTGTGGTGTGTTTGGGCTCTGGGTAACTGTGATGTGTTTGGGCTCTGGGAAACTGTGGTGTGTTTGGGCTCTGGGTAACTGTGATGTGTTTGGGCTCTGGGTAACTGTGATGTGTTTGGGCTTTGGGTAACTGTGATGTGTTTGGGCTCTGGGTAACTGTGATGTGTTTGGGGTCTGGGTAACTATGATGTGTTTGGGCTCTGGGTAACTGTGATGTGTTTGGGGCCTGGATAACTGTAGTGTGTTTGGGCTCTGGGTAACTGAGATGTGTTTGGGCTCTGGGTAACTGTGGTGTGTTTGGGCTCTGGGTAACTGTGGTGTGTTTGGGCTCTGGGTAACTGTGATGTGTTTGGGCTCTGGGTAACTGTGATGTGTTTGGGCTCTGGGTAACTGTGGTGTGTGTTTGGGCTCTGGGTAACTGTGATGTGTTTGGGCTTTGGGTAACTGTGATGTGTTTGGGCTCTGGGTAACTGTGGTGTGTTTGGGCTCTGGGTAACTGTGGTGTGTTTGGGCTCTGGGTAACTGTGATGTGTTTGGGCTCTGGGTAACTGTGATGTGTTTGGGCTCTGGCTAACTGTGATGTGTTTGGGCTCTGGGTAACTGTGATGTGTTTGGGCTCTGGGTAACTGTGGTGTGTTTGGGCTCTGGGTAACTGTGATGTGTTTGGGCTCTGGGTAACTGTGATGTGTTTGGGCTCTGGGTAACTGTGGTGTGTTTGGGGTCTGGGTAACTGTGGTGTGTTTGGGGTCATGGTAACTGTGGTGTGTTTGGGCTCTGGGTAACTGTGGTGTGTTTAGGCTCTGGGTAACTGTGATGTAACTGTAACTATTGAGTGAAAGTCTCGGTGGAGCGAGTCGACAGAGCCATCAGTAATACCTTTCTGCACGAGTCCTGGGATACATCCATCTTGTGTGTGCGTGCGTGCGTGCGTGCGTGTGTGTGTAAAACTTTACAATAAGGTTTCATTTGTTAAAGGATAATTGGGGTATTTAGCACTTTGAGTCTATATTCTAGTGTGCTTTGGATGAGCTAGAGTGGTGGACACAGAAATGTTGACGATGGGTCCTGTCTCGACTTTTTGACTCTTTTAGAATCGCCTCTGAGCGCTTCAGAGTGGCTGTCTATGGGCATGCACAAACATGTGTTTAAAACAACCCTTAACGTTCATTTTCAAAACTGTGACACTCACCGAGTGGTTAGTGATGTTCGTTGATGTTCCAAAGCAAGTAGCGTAGCGAAATACAGTTTCTGTCGTGTTTTATTGCACGAGTTATTGCAATGAGTCCTCCAACAGAAAGCATCCGAGTTTACAAAATGGCAAATAAAACACGACAGAAACTGTATTTCGCTACGCTACTTGTTTTGGAACATCAACATTTTAGATTCTAAAAGAGTCAAAAAGTCGAGACCCATCGTCAACATTTCTGTGTCCACCACTCTAGTTCATCCAAAACACACTAGAAAATAGACTCAAAGTGCTAAATACCAGAATTATCCTTTAACATTACTGAACTAACTCGATCATGAACAAACTGTATGTTTTTAACAAACATTAAAAAATGCTGTAAAATATATAGTTCATTGTCAGTTAATTTTAGGCAATGCATTAACTAATGTTAACAAATGAGAGATTCTTGTAAAGATGCACTGGGACATGTTTTTCTTCCCTTGCAAATCTGTGTTATTCTGCACAATTGGTTGAATTTCACTATTCGTTTTTACCTGGTTTCAGGTTTATCTACAGCTAAACATCTTCTCTAACACGAGGCCTTTGTGAACTTTACATTTTTCCACAGATTGTGCCTTTCTTCACCTGCACATCCATTACACACCGCATCTCTGCTCTGGCTCTGGGTAACTGTGGTGTGTTTGGGCTCTGGGTAACTGTGGTGTGTTTGGGGTCTGGGTAACTGTGGTGTGTTTGGGCTCTGGGTAACTGTGTGGTGTGGTTGGGCTCTGGGTAACTGTGATGTGTTTGGGCTCTGGGTTAACTGTGATGTGTTTGGGCTCTGGGTAACTGTGATGTGTTTGGGTTCTGGGTAACTGTGTGTGTTTGGGCTCTGGGTAACTGTGATGTGTTTGGGCTTTGGGTAACTGTGATGTGTTTGGGCTCTGGGTAACTGTGGTGGTTTGGGCTCTGGGTAACTGTGGTGTGTTTGGGCTCTGGGTAACTGTGATGTGTTTGGGCTCTGGGTAACTGTGATGTGTTTGGGCTCTGGCTAACTGTGATGTGTTTGGGCTCTGGGTAACTGTGATGTGTTTGGGCTCTGGGTAACTGTGGTGTGTTTGGGCTCTGGGTAACTGTGATGTGTTTGGGCTCTGGGTAACTGTGATGTGTTTGGGCTCTGGGTAACTGTGTGTGTGTTTTGGGGTCTGGGTAACTGTGGTGTGTTTGGGTCATGGGTAACTGTGGTGTGTTTGGGCTCTGGGTAACTGTGGTGTGTTTGGGCTCTGGGTAACTGTGATGTGTTTGGGCTCTGGGTAACTGTGATGTGTTTGGGCTCTGGGTAACTGTGATGTGTTTGGGCTCTGGGTAACTGTGATGTGTTTGGGCTCTGGGTAACTGTGATGTGTTTGGGCTCTGGGTAACTGTGATGTGTTTGGGCTCTGGGTAACTGTGGTGTGTTTGGGCTCTGGGTAACTGTGATGTGTTTGGGCTCTGGGTAACTGTGTGTGTTTGGGCTCTGGGTAACTGTGATGTGTTTGGGCTCTGGGTAACTGTGATGTGTTTGGGCTCTGGGTAACTGTGATGTGTTTGGGCTCTGGGTAACTGTGATGTGTTTGGGCTCTGGGTAACTGTGATGTGTTTGGGCTCTGGGTAACTGTGATGTGTTTGGGCTCTGGTAACTGTGATGTGTTTGGGCTCTGGGTAACTGTGATGTGTTTGGGCTCTGGGTAACTGTGATGTGTTTGGGCTCTGGGTAACTGTGATGTGTTTGGGCTCTGGGTAACTGTGATGTGTTTGGGCTCTGGGTAACTGTGATGTGTTTGGGCTCTGGGTAACTGTGGTGTGTTTGGGCTCTGGGTAACTGTGGTGTGTTTGGGCTCTGGGTAACTGTGATGTGTTTGGGCTCTGGTAACTGTGATGTGTTTGGGCTCTGGCTAACTGGATGTGTTTGGGCTCTGGAACTGTAGTTTTGGGCTCTGGGTAACTGTGGTGTGTTTGGGGTCTGGGTAACTGTGATGTGTTTTGGGCTCTGGGTAACTGTGGTGTGTTTGGGCTCTGGGTAACTGTGATGTGTTTGGGCTCTGGGTAACTGTGATGTGTTTGGGCTCTGGTTAACTGTGATGTGTTTGGGCTCTGGGTAACTTTGGTGTGTTTGGGCTCTGGGTAACTGTGATGTGTTTGGGCTCTGGGTAACTGTGATGTGTTTGGGCTCTGGTTAACTATGATGTTTTTGGGCTCTGGGTAACTTTGATGTGTTTGGGCTCTGGTTAACTGTGATGTGTTTGGGCTCTGGTTAACTATGATGTGTTTGGGCTCTGGGTAACTGTGATGTGTTTGGGCTCTGTGTACTGTCATGTGTTTGTGTTCTGTGTTTAGATTGGAGATCTTCATTTGCATGTCTTCGTTTCTCCTTGGTTTGTTAAGGAACTGAGAAAAGTGAGCATTCCTCCTTAAACACAGTAATTAGGCAAGGCAAGGCAAGTTTATTTATATAGCACATTTCATACACAATGGTAATTCAAAGTGCTTTACATAGGAGAAAATAAAATAATCAAAACAAATAAGAATAATTAAAACATTTTAGAATAAAAAATAAAATAAAGTACAGTAATTAGAGAGGGACCGACCCGTGCGCCTCGACCGGGATGTGAATCGCGGACACGTCTGCTGTCGTTCTGATCGTCTTCTGCCGTTTCATCAGAAACCTCTCTAATTAAGTGCAACTTATAGACGTCTTTTTAAGTGCGTGAGGTGGCGTGATCCTCGAGTGGAGACTCTGTTTGTGGAAAGTGTCATTTTAACCTTCTGGAATAAAATAATTGGGAGGAGGAGCAGAAAAGTTTGCTTTTGTCGCCTTTCGCACCCACACATCTCCGGCTTAAACGCTTCCTCCACGAGCATGTTTGATGATGAGCTGGAGTCATTACCTGGTGTGGACTTTCATCCCGTATCTCCAAGGCATAATTATAAACACGACCCTTTTTTGTCATTGCTCACCTAGAGCGACTGAATCTGGTGCATGCTATAAAGCTGCGACCGGCTCTGTGTGGCCTCGTCTACATTCATCCGGATTCATTTGAGAACACACCTCCGTCCACACTAGCGTTTTCTGAAAATGCTATATTCCATGCATATATTGCATGTGTAAAACATCGCGAAAGCTCACTGAGATGATACAGACAGAACTATACATAATAAAGTTATGCCCAATTCTTCTGACAGGATAATTTTGTTCAGCAGAATATCTCTTCATTCACTGATGGTCCAGGTCTCTCTCTCATCATTATATATTTGGTGTAAAACGCTGAAACTGTTGTCATGTATTACTGCAGGACAGCAGATGCGCGTGAATCTGTGCAGGACTGTGATATGAAGAGTGTGTGAAGTAACATATTTCTGCAACACTAGCTATGTTTCCATCCACACGTTTTTATCCGCATTAAGTGATATCGAATGAAAAATGCCTTATGGAAACAGTAAAATTCGATTGAATTTCATAAATATCGAGTCAAATGAAACACGTTCGGTCTCATGGGATTTTATCTTGATGGATATACGGCTTATGCGATAAACGCTGATGGAAACGTCATTGTGGCGCGATCCATTTTGTCTAGCAAAACTTTGTTCACAAATGTTTGCTTGAATGTTGTGCAAAAATGAATGGAAACACCTTGAAATCAAATCAATTTGATATACCAATTTGATGGCAAAACAGCATGTGACGTCATTACACACAGGTTTTTATTCGCTTTAAAGCCGTTGGATGGAAACACACTTTCACCAGCTTTATTCACATGAGGTTTTTTACAGAACTTAAGATAATTCGATTGACAAGTGGATGTAAACTTGGCTAGTGTGAAAGTGAACAACACATAACAGCCACAATACCAGTATGAACATGAATATCTATTGGTTCAATATGTGTCACATGACTAAGCTTACGTCATTGTTTTTAAATACCTGCGTTTTTACAGTTCACAGTACAATGTGAAAACAATTTTCAAATGTATCCACTTTGGAGAGCGTTTAAAAAAAGCGTAGTTTTCATTAATAAAAACGGCGTCTCAGGGCCCTATTTTAACGATCTGAAACGCAAGTATCAAGTGCGAAGCGCAAGTAACTTTGTGGGCGGGTCTTGGGCGCTGTTGCTATTTTACAGGCGGGATAAATGACTCTTGCGCCCGACGCAAGTTTAAAAGGGGTTGGTCTAAAATAACTTAGTTATTCATAGGTGTGGTTTGGGCGTAACATATGTGTCTTGCCACTATTGGACAAACAGGTCTGATCCATCATTACTACAATTAGCCTGAAAAATGTGGGTAAATGTGTAAGCTAGATATAGGCCTACATTTTTTTACATCTTCATGGACACCACAATGATTTCCCTCATGTGTTAATATTTTTCCTTGTTATAATGTATGATTTGCAAAAATAAAAACTGCTGCATCTGTGTTGATGAGAGAATCAAAGTGTATGCGCGTTGCACTATATTATGGCCAAGCATGAGCGCTTAAAATAGCATTATGAACAACGCGCAACACACCACTGACTTTACACTAGGTGTTTTCTGGTCAGTGGCGGAATTGTTTTCTGGAAGTGCAAAATAGCACTAGGGAATGTTTGCGCAGAAACACGCCTCCTTTTTGTGCCGACCCGCCCAGGGAGCGCAAGTTCATTTCCTAGTTTACCGACGTGCGTCTGTGGAGGGAAAAGCCCGCCTTGCGCGGGTGGAAAATAGGAATGATACATGTGTCAGTGTACAAAGTCATTTGCGCCGGGTGCAAGATAGGGCCCTCAGTGTGAACGGAAGGCCAAAAAAGATACGTTTTCAAACGAAAACATATTAGTGTGGACAAGGCCTTTATCTGAGTTATAAACCCTGTTTGATAAACTGGTGTGGACGCTCCAGAGAGGATTTCAGGCATAATTATAAATACAGCCCTCGTTTAGTCATCGCTCACCTTGAGCTGCTGAAATCTGTTAAAAAGCATCGCCCGTCTCTCTTTGTCACGACCTTTATCTGAATTACAGCGATGAGTATAAATGACGCGACGGCAGCGTCCTCGTTCTCAAAGATGATCTGGAAAGGCTATTTCCGCCGCTCAGCGTGAGCCCAGCAAACATTACAATCCATCAGAGAGAACGAGAGCGAGAAAAAAAGGGTTTGTTTTCACACTTAAAGGAGAGTGTTCTTAACTTAATCACCACCTTGTTTCGCTACATTTGCATATATTTGCATATTAATTGGACTACAGATTAAAATTGGTTTTGTAATTTTAATTAAGTGTCCACAAAGGTATATGATTAGAACTGTTTAAAATACATGCTGACAGAGCGAGCAGAGCCGTCCTCTTCCGTGGAGGTGGATTACTTTCAGGGAATGCCTGTTTTATGATAGTTATTTTTAATCTTTACTAGATTATGCAGCTAAAGTGGCTGGGTGTGGGGGGGGGGGGGGGGGGGGAGTGCTCCGGCTATCACAATCATTCTCATTTTTCTGCGCTCATTTGCTGTTCTGTTGATTTGCCGTACTCGACAAAAGTCCTTTGTACCATTTCCTGATTGCAAATTAAGAGGCCAGGCTCTAAATATAAAGAACAGAATTTTGATTTAGTGCATAAGTAACCAAATTATGCAA
Organism: Chrosomus eos; assembly: GCA_036326025.1. Taxonomy (NCBI): domain Eukaryota; kingdom Metazoa; phylum Chordata; class Actinopteri; order Cypriniformes; family Leuciscidae; genus Chrosomus; species Chrosomus eos. The sequence goes on from CM070828.1 coordinate 1,085,576, forward strand.
ATGTGTTTATAAGTGCAGTAAAGCAATGAGGAATAAACAGCCGCGCTGTCCTTGCCGGTTTACCTTGAGAAGCTTCTTCTCCTGAAGAACCGTGACTTTGGGTTGTTTAGTTCACGGTTGATGGCTTTGAGATCTTCTATACGCTCACTGAACTTTAGCTTACATCTACAATACTACATATATGCATGTAGAATACTACAATCTTTATCTTCCTGCAGAATTAGCCAAGCGTCCCCCAGCTAACAGGGAACAAGGTTCTCTCAAAGTTACAGTGTGAACGTTAATGGAGTTATCTGGTTCTTAATAATGTCCTCAAAACATTATTTATAAATCATTCATGGAGCGTTTTCCCTGAAATGTTTCAGTTGGACATTCGTGTAACGTTTTTTAAATGTTTCTACTTGTTTCAGAACGTTCCCATACTGTTTGAAGGCTGTTAAAACAAAGGAACGTTTCCTTAACATTTGAATAACCAATAAAATACTTTTAAAACATTTAAAAAACTGGATGCTTAAACACTCAGATAACATTCAAAAGTAAAGTTTTGATAACTTTTGATAATGAAAAATTTGAAAATGTTCTTATAACGTGTTTATTGTTATAAAAACATCTGCTTAATGAATTACATGAATGCTTAGCTGACAACATAAAAAGCAAACAACTACACAGTACAAGTATTAGACAATATAGTCTATTTAACACATTAGTGAATGAATTATATTTATTGGACAGATTTTTTTTGTTGTTGTTGCAATGCATTCTGGACTGGCTTTCATGAATTCAGCCTAAAGATGAAACCCTGAAGACACATTTAGGAACAACCTTCACATTCACAATGACACAAATGACCCCTTAAAAAGCAGCCGACATAGTCAGCTCACGAGGAACAATGCTTATGGTATATTTACAGTATATTTACAGTATATATTTGGAACACATGTTTCAGTGTTTGTTGTGGTTGCTCTCAACAAGTCTGAGACTCACAATGGAAGACGTATACTCAACCATCGGCTCTGTTTATTAGAAGAGATTGCCTTTTCATTAACAACAATATAGACTTTTATATTATGGATTAACATATATCCGTCATTCTAGATGTGTTGATGAAAATATCAATGCTTTTCGTCAGAACATCAGTTCAAAAACATGAAATAAATGTCATTCACAGCCGGATTGAAACAATAACATGAAGAAACACAGGACTTGATGTTTTCAGATGGAATTTTATTGTATTGTAAACAATACATTTTGGTGAAAGATTATGAAGTACAAGTACCTTTTTATGAAGTACAATGTGCATTGAATATCATGACACACTTCATCCATTATTTGTCTATGAAACGACTGTAAAAGCTAAGAGTGGTCTGAGGTCATGGAGACGCTGTAATACAGCCGAGACTCAGCTCTCCATCTCAGATCTTCTGAAGCAATTACACTAAAGTCAGACAATCACGCAGGAGAGTTTGGAGGAAATACAATATTACTGTAGCGTGTCTTTGGTGTGGTCAGGGAAGTTTTGGGAAAGACATTTGGAAACATTTTTCTCATAAAACACTTAGCTCTTTAAGCGATAGGATCGAGTTTCTCGCTTTCATTAGCAGCAAATCACTGTCCGTCCGTCAGTCCATCTATCTCTGAAGGATTCCTCAGACTGTCTTCTGGGAAGTGCTTAAAGAAACTTGTGTGTTTTATATTTCTCTCTGCTTTCTTCAAATTGCATCTTCTTGAATTACTAAGCTGTCCTAATAGGTCCAACCTGTGCACACATGATGTGAAGTTACACACAACTCCTTACGTTCATCTCAGCAGAACCGGCTTCAACTGCGCTTCTGTTCTCCTGCTACTGCTTTCTCTTTCTCTTTCTCTTTCTTTCTCTCTAATTGACCAAATCTGAGGATGTCAGGATCACTGTTTCTCTGCCAAGAGTATTTCTGTTTCATTAAAAACCCTTCTCTGCGACTGATGCAATGCAAGGAGCTGAAATTTCTTCATTGAATCTGTCTAAAATCACTCTGTGAGAGGAACTATGAAGACTTTTTGCTCTTTACGGGTTACTGATGTTTTACCTTAGTTTTAAATTAGTTAACAACACAAACTAATAATTAAAAATATGGTTACACTTTATTTTGATGGTCCATTTTGGTCATTCTACTCACTGTTAAACGTTGGTGTAAAAAATGGCCAAATTCAGTGAGTAACATAACATTATCCATTAAAACTGTAATATACCGTAGACAATAATGTATTCTGGTTAATATCTGTCATTTTGGAGAAAGTATCCTACAGGAATATACTGTAAATTAACAGCACTTAATGTCGACGCTGTTCCTAAACACACCCTATACTCTCATGCACTATTCCCTACACTAGTTCACTAATATAGCCCTGAATGAAAAGAAGTGAGTGAATGCCGACACTGATGAACACCTGCTGTTAACAAGCAGAATCACTGAAGGACAGAGAATTTACAGCCACACTGAGCATGAAACCAGTTTATTTCATACATGTACAGACGTTCTTGTTGAGAATTATCAGAGATTTAGATGTTTTAGATGTTTTATTGGAAATAAATTTTTTCTGGTCACCATTATGGCAATCAGTGTTTGGTTTAGTTGGGCTCTAATTGACTGTATAACAGTTTTTCTCTGGCTACTGTACACTGCAAAAAATGTGTAGCTTTTTTTAGGCTGTGTTCACATATCGCGCCTAAAAATGCGTAGAAAACGCTAGGCGCGCCGCGTTCTCCTTTTTCCAAAGCGTTGAGGGCGGATGCGCTCTGGAGGCGTCTGTCGTTGCTGAGCTACAGTGCGCTTGTGCCATTCTGAAAAGTTGAGATGTTTTTATCTCGATGCGGCACGGACGCGCTTGGAAAAAACGAGCACGTCGCACAGCGAGCGCGTCGCTTCCATTATGAGCCCGCATACCGTGCGCCTACATTTGAAATAACGAACTTGAGCGCGCAAAAGACGCGATATGTGAGCAGGCCCTTACTCAGTATTTTTGTCTTGTTTCCAGTCCAAATATCAAACATTTCTTAAATCAAGATGTATTTACTAAAGTAGTAAAATGACATAAGACATTAAGTCTGGTTTTCTGGTGAAATAAATAAAAATGAAGAGAGTTTTTGCTCTCTTGGGACATATCTCATGTGATTTTATTCATCTAGTAAATGCATCTTGATTTTAGAATTTTTAGATATTAGGTTAACATTGAGTTTATAAAGGCAAGAAAAAGCCACGAGGAAGTTGCTGTAGTTGCAAAGTTACTTATAGTCAGAATAATGTCTGATGGAGAGCATCTAAATAAAGCATTAGCATATGTTAAGCACAGTATACTAATACTTTAATGATTTAACATACTGTATGGTGCAGTTTAATAACACATGGAGAGGAAAGAAAGTATTTTTGCAGTAGATTTTCTCCTGTGTTCCCCGCATGACTCTCCTCCTGAATGTCAGATAAGAGAGTGTAAAACATCTTCTATAGACTCACCCTCCCTGTAGCGATTAACCTGAGAGAGAGAGAGAGAGAGAGAGAGAGAGAGGAGAGAAGAGGAGAGAGAGAGGAGAGAGAGGAGAGAGGAGAGAGAGGAGAGAGAGAGAGAGAGGAGAGAGAGAGAGAGGAGAGAGAGAGAGGAGAGAGAGGGAGGGAGGAGGGAGGAGAGAGAGGGAGGAGGGGAGGGAGAGAGGGAGGAGAGAGGGAGAGAGAGAGAGAGAGTACAGAGAGATGAGAGATACAGGAGAGAGATACAGAGAGATACAGAGAGATACAGAGAGAGAGAGATACAGAGAAGAAAGAGAATACAGAGAAGAAAGAGATACAGAGAGAGACAGATCGAGAGAACAGAGAAGAGAGAGAGAGAGAAGAATTTTTTTTTTGAATTTTAAACACCTTTTATTACAAATAACCTAATACTATACATTCAGTTCCTACCAGAGTACAAAAAAACATACACATTCAATATATCAAATATAAAACTCATTCCAAAATATGTGCAACTGTAAACTCTCATTAATTATTTCACACAGAGCCCCCTTATAACACCAAATCAATTCAAAAGACATAAGATCCCCCATAGCTTTGTAAAACCGAAAGTCAATTAAAATTCTGGATTTTACTAGGTTAAGAAACACAATCTGCAAGTTAACACTTGAATTGCGTTCAATTCTTATTTTCCTAGTGTCATATATCGCCTTCTTTGCTTGACCCAGCAAAAAATTCAATAATTGACAGCAAAATCGACATCTCCGGATGTATTTAAACCCACAAATAAACGTTTCCAAAGAAAAAATCTCATCAAAACGACCAAATAAACTCTTTAAAACCTGAAATAATGGTAAGAGCCTGTTACAATGCACAAAAGCATGAAAAATGTTCTCCTTCTGAAAACAGAAAGGGCATTCATCGCTAGTTTCATGGTTTATGACTGAAACAAAAGCATTCACGGCAATCGCTCCATGAAGAATCCTCCACTGTAAGTCACCCACTTCTTTTGGCAAAGGTGACTTATATAACGCTCGCCATTCCGGCTTGACATCCTCCCCTAAATGGAGTACAGAACGCCAAGGCGTATCACCTCTTTTATGCAAACACTTCTTATTCAGAGCCTTGACACAGTTTTTGTACAAAAATTTTCCAGACACTGGATTAGGACCTATTAACATCAACAAGTTAGGTTGTAAAAAAACACCTTCACAATCTTCAAAATCAGTCAACAGACACAAGTCAGGAAAAGGGTCATTGCAGTCTGGAGTAATTAACCCTTCAGTAAAATCTTCCAACAGTTTAACTTCTTCTGACGTAAGTGCTGACTTCCATTCTCCAAGTAATTTGGCCGTTATGCATTTCGATTTCAACCCCAACTGTCTGACGACCGCATCGACATTCTCAAAGTCCAGTCCAGCCAATAATAATTGAATAATAGTTTGAATAATTGTCCAAGCGTCAAAACTCCAGCATCAAGAAGAATATCGCAAATTGCAGGGAGCGTCTTTCCATTTGACAAGTCCAAGCGCGATCCATGAACCAGCGGTTCTTGTATCAACCAATGCAGAGAGGTCATAGAGCTGGGTCTCTGCACCTTGAACAAAGACCAAACTTTAAATAGATTCCGATAAAAAATGGGCAACTTAGACAAGTCCATCCTTTGTGGATTCAACCAAAACAAAGATCTCTCGAAGTCCAGACCTCTGAAATTTCGCAAAATAACACAAGCAGCGTGTTTCCAGTTTGAGTCCACTGGCCCAGTCAACAGCCTTTGGGCAAACTGAAGCCTAAAGGCTGCTATTCTGCTCTGTATATGCATTAAACCGTGTCCGCCTTCTTCTTTGGGTAAATACAGAACGGCTTTCAGCACCCAATGCATCTTGTCCCAAAAAAATCAACTAAAATAGATTGTAACCTTGGCAATAAATCTCGTGCAGGATCTACACAATAAAATCGATGCCATAGAGCAGATGCAATTAAATTGTTTATAATCAATACTCGACCTTTATATGACATTTTAGGGAGCAAAAATTCCCATTTGTTAAGGCGGCCTTTAAACTTCTCCACAATCCCTTCAAAATTCTTTTTCATAAACATCTCATCCCCTAAAAACACTCCCAAATACTTTAATCCTTCCTTGGTCCAGGATAACCCTTCTGGAAGTGTTGGTTCCATATTGTCCCAACTTCCAACCAAATTTGCTTCGCTCTTGGACCAATTTACTTTTGTGGCAGAAATTTTTTGAAAATTTTTCAAGATCTCCAACAACACATTTACATCTCTCTGTCCATTAATTAGAATGACAATGTCGTCAGCATATGCCGATAACTTAAAAACATTTGTACAGCATGGGACACGTACTCCAGACACTTGTGCTCTTAATTTATTTAAGAGAGGCTCTATAGCCAAAGTATACAGCATTCCAGACAATGCACACCCTTGTCTGATACCTCTAAACACTTTGAAAGGGGCACACAAATTTCCATTAATTTTTAAAATACTTTCGACATCATTGTACAACACTTTAATCAAAGAAATAAAACCATTGCTAAAACCAAAGGCTGTTAAAACATTCCATAAATACAAGTGCTCTACTCTGTCAAAAGCTTTTTCTTGGTCAATTGACACAAGGCCAAAGTCCAGTTTTAAGTTTTTACCTATCTCTAAAATATCTCTAATAAAAGAAATGTTATGAAAAATTTGTCTACCTGGAACACAATATGTCTGATCGGGATGAATAATTTGACTTAAACCTTCACTTAATCTACTCGCCAGAACTTTAGACAGTAATTTGTAATCTGTACACAGCAAGCTCACAGGTCTCCAGTTTTTTATCTCATTTAGATCACCTTTCTTTGGCAATAATGTAAGAACACTTCTTCTACAACTTAGAGGTAGTTTCCCATTAATCAGACTTTCATTTATTACTTGCAATAAATCTGGGCTCACTTCTGTCCAAAACGTCCTATAAAATTCAACTGGTAGCCCATCTATTCCAGGTACTTTACCACCTTCCATACTTTGAAGTGCCTTTTCTAATTCTTCTAAAGTGACAGCTTTACTAAGTTCAGCATTTACTTCTTCAGATACTTGAGGCAGATTTTCAAAGAAACTCTCATCCTGCATTCCATCAAGTGTTAATTCACTCTCATATAATTTTCCATAAAAACTAACTGCCCTGTTTCTGATTTCAAAAGCATCTGACAGCACATCTCCAGTCTCAGAACGTAAAGTGTGTATAAACCTTTTTTGCCCATTTTTCTTCTCTAAATTAAAGAAGAATTTAGAAGGTGCATCCATCAACTCTATATTCTGAAATCTTGACCTGACGAGAGCTCCTTGTGCAGTTACATCTAACAGGTCATTTAAAAAATTCTTTTTCTCTTTAAAACTCTTGATAACAGTCAGCTCTCCAGTGACTTCAGCAAGTACTTGCAATTCCTTTAATTCTTTTTCTAATATTTCAATTGCACCTTTTCTTTCTCTTGTGGCATTAAAGGTATAATATTGACATAACTGTCTCACTTGTGTCTTCGCAAAATCCCACCACTGCTGTACAGATTGAAAGGAAGATTTTTTTTATCTAAAATCAATCCAAAAATCTTTAAAAATACCTCTAAAAAAAGATCACATAACAGATTATTATTCAAGTGCCAATAAGCACTTTTTGGCTTAATAGAACCCACTGTCACATCACATTTTACTAGACTATGGTCAGAAAAACCAACTGGGATAATAGAACACCCCTAAAAAAATTAAGTTGATGTTTATATCCATAGAATCTATCCAACCTCGCTAGAGATATCAGATTATCTTGAACATGAGTCCAAGTATACTGCCTTTGGTTAAAATGAAAATTTTTCCAGACATCAGCAATCTCATTAGACTTCATCAATTCAATGAGTCTCTTTCGTGATGGCATATGGGGCTCGACATGATTCCTGTCTGTTAAATTCTCCGTACAATTAAAATCCCCCCCTAAAATTAAAACATCCTCTGTATTACAATTTGCTAATACATGACTCAGCGTATCTAAAAAACACATTCTTTCGATTGCTCTGGTAGGAACATACACAGAAATAAATACAAAAAAAACTATTCTCAAACTGGGCTCTGACTTTTAGCAGTCTACCCTTTAAAATCTCTTCCACTTGGTATGAACAAGGAACAAAACTCTTAGAAAATAATATAGCAAGACCTCCACTGGTGGAACTCAAATGACTTAAAATAGACAATCCATCAAACTCTCTTGCCCAATCACTCGCATTTATCTCATCACTATGAGTCTCTTGAGCAAATAAAACATGCACTTTTTTCTGTCTAATTGTTTCAAAAAGACGAAACCGCTTTTTACCTTCTCTTGCCCGATTCATATTCAGAGAAGCAATACATATTTCTCCCATAAATGAGAAAAGAAAAAAGCAAATTAGACTCAACAAAACCAACCCCACATACATGTGTTTTTCATTTTTCATTACAACTATTGGACTCTGGTTGGGCATTAAGCTTAGCAAGTATTTTCTTCAGACGATATATTTCTTGATTACTAAAACACCCTTCACTCCTATATATCCTTGCTTTATCAATGAACTGCAGTACATCAGGAAAAAATTCTTCGATACGAACCTTTCTCACATTTTTAGTTGCCTTCAAAAAAGATTTAATGTCATCTGAACTATAACTCCTATTCGAAAAACCACTTAGCGGCAAGCTACACTCCACACTGCACTCCGAAAAATCACTTTCACTTTCTGTGTCCGTTTGACTTAAATCGCGAACCAATCCTTTTTTTGCTTTCTGATCTGAAGGACGCTGTTCTAACCTTCGCTTCAGTGGCTTTTTAAACGCACAATCGTCCAACTCGGGCTCCATCACACTTTCAAGATTAACAGAAGATTTGTCTACTGTGTCCACAACACAGTCTCTATTCTCCACCTCCTTATCTTCACCCACAGTGACCACCATTCCTTCATCCTCCTCAGAACGAACCGCCCGCTGTACATCCACTGTCACCACGACAGCCGCCGGCGCCGCTATCTGCACTGAACTCGGTCCAGGCACCTCATCATCTGCGACAGCCGCCGGCGCCGCTACCTGCACCGAGCTTGGTCCAGGCACCCCATCATCCGCGACTATCGCAGCGACATTCCGATCCACATTTACAATGTTTCCATCTTCTAAAACCTGTAAAGGTCTCTCATTGCTCTTATCCTGTCTACCTGGACACGCACGGATCATATGCCCCAATTCACCACAATTAAAACACTTCATGTTGTTTGTAGTGGCAAAAATTACATAATTAAATTCCTTGTGTCGAATATTTAAGGACAAATCCAGTTCATCAATGTTATCTTGTAGGATCATATAAACATAACGCCTAAAAGACACTACATGTTTCAAGAGAGGAGACTTGGTGCCAATCGGAATCATCTTTATAGGTGAGACTGTTTTCCCGTAACGGGCAAGCAACCCGATCAACACTTCATTTGGGATATAAGGTGGCACATTCGATAAAGTGACCTTTTTAGAAGGTGTAGACAAGGGAAGCACTGGTGTAAAAATACCGTTAATCACTATGCCGCTTTGTACTAACTGATTTGCGAAATCCACTGTTTTCACAAATACAACAACAGCGCTGTTCATACGGGACGCTGATACAATATTCTCATGTCCGACCGCTTCTCCCACCGCTAAACTGCATCCCTCCACACCAGCACCTGAGTCTATTTTTACACCATGACGCTTGTCAAAGAATTGAAACTTCCACCGCTGCCTGGGGTGGCCATGCTCCCAACACGTGGGAGCTGACACCCCGTCTGACACAACACTCACTTCCCTACTTCACAACTTAAATCTACCAAAAAACAAAACCAATAAACAACTAACCAAAAATAAATAAATAAATAAATAAGATAGAGAAGTATAGACCACTCGTACCTCACACAGCAGCCAAACGCTCGCTCACACTCACTCCGCCCACTCACCCGCACATGCGCACAGAGAGAGAGAGAGAGAGAGAGAGAGAGAAATACAGAGAGAGAGAGAGAGAGAGAGAGAGAGAGAGAGAGAGAGAGATAAGAGAGAGAGATACAGAGAGAGAGAGAGAGGAGAGAGAGAGAGAGAAGAGAGAGAGAGAGAGGAGAGAAGAGAGAGAGAGAGAGAGAAGAGAGAGAAGAGAGAGGAGAGAGAGAGAGAAGAGAGAGAGAGAGAGAGAGAGAAGAGAGAAAGAGAGAGAGTACAGAGAGAAGAGAAGAGAGAGAGATACAGAAGAGAGAGAGAGGAGAGAGAGAGAGAGAGAGAGAGAGAGAGAGAGAGAGAGAGAGAGAGAGAGAGAGAGAGAGAGAGAGAGAATGTAAGCTGACAGCAGAAAGACAGACATAAGGCCTGTATTGTGTGTGTCTGTATAGGTGGCAGGTGATGGATATTTCTCCACTTTATGCTGAGCTATTATCATAAATAAAACGCTCTATAAGCACAACCTTTTGCTCGCTAATGGAATTTGTCAACATGAAAGAGTCGTATTGTTCCCGCGGCTTCTCCGTTCAGCGGTCCAGTGCCAAATCCCGCACGTCTCCTGCCAGCGTTTGCCTTAACACCAGGAGCTCAGGGAATCACACGCATAATGAAATTACCTCGGCGCAAACAAATAAGGTCAGAGACTCAAGGAGACGCGATTCTGCTAATTAAACACAGGTTCGTCTGCGCATCTGCAAATACAGCACATCAACGCTGGCAGAGACGAGGATCCCAATCAGTTTAATGGATAAACCACTTTTCATCGGTGATATAATGTCCTAAACAACTCCTAACCCAATCTAACACACCTGAACCAGCCAATCAGGATCCTGCTAGCAGACTGAAGATGTTATTAAAGTTATTAACTGTGTTATTACAGAGAATACCTGAACGTGTCACGGTTCCACGAATATGGAAAGTGTGGAAATAGACTTCCCTGATGTGAGTCTGTTACTCGTGTGATGTATACACCTCAGCAGTTTACGGGGAATATCACGTGTTTTATGGGATGTAATTGTTTTAATGTGAATCTCATGCCTGAAGCCTCTCGGTCCCAAACTGCTGTTTAACCGCAACCTTATCAGACACAATTAGCTTTACCTTTACAGTTCTTTCTGCTGCTCTCACGCATGTTATTACTCCGACCGCTCTTTTATAATTATTGACCATGACTTATTGTAATTAGTTTATTCAGGCTGAATATGTGGATGGAGCCTGAGGCAGTTTTCCGAGGATTCCCTGCCGTCTGTATCCACACCTGCACCATCACATACATCACACACGATCACACACGATCACACACGATCACACACGATCACACATCACCCTCACACCGGGACAGCGCCTGTTGACAGAATAAATGCTTTGTCAGCAGAAGTACTTTGTTTTGTCTGGTGATTGTGTTATTCCACGGCAGAAGACACGGTATCAATAACGCTGGAGCCGGCGCTGAGGAACACCTATGAGCCGAGATAACCGCCTGAGAGGGACTAATCATATCTCAGCTCAGAACTCAACATCCACGGGAACGCCAGACGCTTTCGGCCGCTAATGAAACATCAGTCTTCCGGCTTTATCCGTCCAGAAGTTCAGACTCGTCATTATTTACTGGCGTTCCCGAATATCTGTGGATCTACAGCAGGAGTCATACAGCAGCTGTTACTGACGTGTGCAAAACACCTGCATTTACTGAGCATCCCGAAAATATTCACTTTTTAAACATTTTGTTATGTTACAGACTTATTCCAAAATGGATTAAATGTATTACAGTATATTAAAATCTGCTCTATATTTTCTACAGCAAAGCCTGGGGATACTGATGTACATGTGATTTCCTCGTTTTTATTTTTTTAATACACTTGCAAAAGATTTCACACACACTTATTTCAAGTTGTCATTATGGGCTATTGGCTATTGTTGTTCTTTTTGAGGAAAATAAATAATGTAATCAATTTTGGAAAAAGGCTGTAACATAACAAAGTGTGGAAGAAGCGCTGTGAATGCACTGTATGTCGAGTTCAGTCACGGATAATCATGAGAACTTGTTTCTTTCATATGATTTTCGGCTGTAATTTTATCTGTTCTGTTTTTAGATTAATTTTAGGAGTGTGTAACGCATGGAAATGACTGCATTTTGTATGTTAGGCTGAATCATGGCAAAGCAATGAGGTTTTATGTGAGTTTGCAGTGTGAGTTTGCAGAGACTCTTTTGATATATAATAATATATAAATATAATAAATATAAATATATAAATACGTGTGTGTGTGTGTGTGTGTGTGTGTGTGTGTGTGTGTGTGTGTGTGTGTGGTGTGTGTGTGTGTGTACGTGTACGTGTGTGTGTGTGTGTGTGTCTGTGATTTCGCTCAGCACTGAAGAGCTTTGGATCAGAGCGAGTTTCTCCTCAAACTCTGACACTAATGACACATAAACGGCTCGCAGACCATCATCTTATGGGATAAGTGTGTGTGGTGTGTGTGTGTGTGTGTGTGTGTGTGTGTGTGTGTGTTGTGTGTGTGTGTGGTGTGTGTGTGTGTGTGTGTGTGTGTGTGTGTGTGTGTGTGTTGTTGTGGTTTAAGAGTTATTGAGTTCAGAGCTTTTCGTTGACTCTTAAAAATAAAGATTGATTCAGCAAAGAAGCTGTTCTTATCAAGAACCTTATTTCACTGAACAGGTTCTGGAGAGAAAGTCCTCACTAAAAAGTGAGTGTTTTAAGTCACCGCATCATAGTTGGCTTTCAACCAACAAACAGAATAAAAAGTTATTTCTTGTGTTCAAAAAAAAAATATTTAAGTGCCCCTATTATATTCCCTTTCATGCAGTGTTTAAAGCTGTTTGTGAATGTAAAATGACTGAAACGTTTCAAACATCAAATGAACTGAAGCGAGTCGTCAGTAATTCAGTGTTTCTTCCTGCTCATCCTGTAGGTTTGTGACTCATTTGCATAATGCCAGCCTGTGGTCCTGATTGGCTGAGCAGCGTCTCTTAGCTCCGCCCTCTAACACTAGTGTATCTGAGACTGGAGAGTTTGGGTCGTGTTGTTCGTGTCGAGAAGACGCTGTTTTCTGAGATTGATACGGTAAAATCCACGCCATCATTACTGTCCGCATCACTGTGAGACTCAGATATGATAATGAGCGTTTGCTTTCTGACCAATCACAGCAGAGCAACTCTCAGAGAGGCGGGGCTTAGAGAGACTGAATCTTCGAACGAAGCGTTTCAGACTGTCAGGGTTGCTGTGCAGGTGACTGAAGACGAGGGCACGGAATTTCAAAGATAATAGATTTAATAAACAAAATGAAACTTCCAAAATGAAACAAGAACAAAACTCCAGGACTTCAAGGTTTACACACAACCATACATAGACGACGATCGACAAACACTGGGAGAAAACACAGGGCTTAAATACACATGGAATGATTGAATGATTAACTGAACACAGGTGATAAAACTGAACACAAACGAGGAGCGGGAAAACTTAACAGGACTAAACCAAAAACCACAAAGACAGGGGGAAACAAGATCTCAAAACATAACTTAAACACACAGAAACGTGACACTACCTCCCCCCTCCCCGAAGGCGCGTCCTCGCGCCGTATAACATCCAAAGGGGTGGGAGGGTGGGCGCCCTGGAGGCTGACGAGGGCATGGTGCAGGTCCGGGAAGCCTCCAGGGCGGAGCAGGCTGTGGGCGTGGCAACGATGGTGCAGGCTGTGGGCGTGACCACGACGGTGCAGGCTGTGGGTGTGGCCAGGGCGGAGCAGGCTGCGGGCGTGGCAATGGCGGAGCAGGCTGCGGGCGTGGCCATGGCGGAGCTGGCTGTGGGCATGACCAAGGCGGAGCTGTCGGACCCTCGGGCGTCCAGGGCGGAGCTGTGGGACCCTCGGGCGTCCAGGGCGGAGCTGTGGAACCCTCGAGCGTCCAGGGCGGAGCTGTGGGACCCTCGGGCGTCCAGGGCGGAGCTGTGGGACCCTCGGGCGTCCAGGGCGGAGCTGTGGGACCCTCGGGCGTCCAGGGTGGAGCTGTGGGACCCTCGGGTGTCCAGGGCGGAGCTGTGGGACCCTCGGGCGTCCAGGGCGGAGCTGTGGGACCCTCGGGCGTCCAGGGCGGAGCTGTGGGACCCTCGGGCGTCCAGGGCGGTGCTGTGGGACCCTCGGGTGTCCATGGCGGTGCAGGCTCTTCAGGTGGCCACGGCGGTGAAGACCCTTCAGGTGGCCGTGGTGGTGAAGACCCTTCAGGTGGCCATGGCGGTGCAGACCCTTCAGGTGGCCATGGCGGTGAGGACCCTTCGGGTGGCCATGGCGGTGAAGACCCTTCAGGTGGCCGTGGTGGTGAAGACCCTTCAGGTGGCCATGGCGGTGCAGACCCTTCAGGTGGCCATGGCGGTGAGGACCCTTCGGGTGGCCATGGTGGTGAAGACCCTTCGGGTGGCCATGGCGGTGTTATTTTTTCGGGCCTCCGTGGATCTTTGGCCGGCCTCCGTGGATCTTTGGCCGGCCACGGCGAAGGCGTATAGCCCCCCCCAAAAATTTTCTTGGGGAGAAAGACAGGTTCAGGAACGGGAACAGACTTGACATCAACGGACGCTGGGTCAACGGGGTCTGGGTCAACGGGCTCTGGGTCTGGGTCAACGGGCTCTGGTGCTGGGTCAACGGGCTCTGGCGCTGGGTCAACGGGCTCTGGGTCAACGGGCTCTGGCGCTGGGTCAACGGGCTCTGGGTCAACGGGCTCTGGCGCTGGGTCAACGGGCTCTGGCGCTGGGTCAACGGGCTCTGGCGCTGGGTCAACGGGCTCTGGGTCAGGGTCTGGCGCTGGGTCAACGGGCTCTGGCTCTGGCGCTGGGTCAACGGGCTCTGGCTCTGGCGCTGGGTCAACGGGCTCTGGGTCAACGGGCTCTGGCGCTGGGTCAACGGGCTCTGGCGCTGGGTCAACGGGCTCTGGGTCAACGGGCTCTGGCGCTGGGTCAACGGGCTCTGGCGCTGGGTCAACGGGCTCTGGGTCAACGGGCTCTGGCGCTGGGTCAACGGGCTCTGGCTCTGGCGCTGGGTCAACGGGCTCTGGCTCTGGCGCTGGGTCAACGGGCTCTGGGTCAACGGGCTCTGGGTCAACGGGCTCTGGCGCTGGGTCAACGGGCTCTGGCGCTGGGTCAACGGGCTCTGGCGCTGGGTCAACGGGCTCTGGCGCTGGGTCAACGGGCTCTGGGTCAACGGGCTCTGGCGCTGGGTCAACGGGCTCTGGCTCTGGCGCTGGGTCAACGGGCTCTGGCTCTGGCGCTGGGTCAACGGGCTCTGGGTCAACGGGCTCTGGCGCTGGGTCAACGGGCTCTGGCGCTGGGTCAACGGGCTCTGGGTCAACGGGCTCTGGCGCTGGGTCAACGGGCTCTGGCGCTGGGTCAACGGGCTCTGGGTCAACGGGCTCTGGCGCTGGGTCAACGGGCTCTGGCTCTGGCGCTGGGTCAACGGGCTCTGGCTCTGGCGCTGGGTCAACGGGCTCTGGGTCAACGGGCTCTGGCGCTGGGTCAACGGGCTCTGGCGCTGGGTCAACGGGCTCTGGGTCAACGGGCTCTGGCGCTGGGTCAACGGGCTCTGGCTCTGGCGCTGGGTCAACGGGCTCTGGCTCTGGCGCTGGGTCAACGGGCTCTGGGTCAACGGGCTCTGGCGCTGGGTCAACGGGCTCTGGCGCTGGGTCAACGGGCTCTGGCTCTGGCGGCGTGGGTCAACGGGCTCTGGCTCTGGCGCTGGGTCAACGGGCTCTGGCTCTGGCGCTTCATGGGACTCGGAACTGGACGGGGCCAGCACATCATGGGACTCGGAACTGGACGGGGACAGCACATCATGGGACTCGGAACTGGACGGGGCCAGCACATCATGGGACTTCGGAACTGGACGGGGCCAGTACATCAGGGAGCTTGGGGCTAGCTTCATACTCTGGTGGGCAGGCAACGGTCTCTGGCTGGACGGTCTCTGGCTGGACGGTCTCTGGCTGGACGGTCTCTGGCTGGACGGTCTCTGGCTGGACGGTCTCTGGCTGGACGGTCTCTGGCTGGACGGTCTCTGGCGTGGTACGGCGATGGGCTCAGGGGCCGGCGTGCAGGTGATGGGCTCAGGCGTTGGCGTGCAGGTGATGGGCTCCTGCTCTGGCTGGCCGTGGAGATCGGGCTGGATGTCTCCCACGGTGAGTGAGGAACCACACACCCACAGCGTACGGTCAATAAATTTCACTAAAGGGAGGTGGAGATCTCCCAACAACAGTATCTGGGCGAGGGTATCGTCCATCCCACTCCAGAACTCATGTGTAAGAGACTCCTCATTCCAATTAGAGTCCCGGAAAAGACGGAGATAAATCTCTGCATAGTCTTCCAGAGACCGGCCATCTTGTGGTACACAGAGTTCGTAATTCATCCTTTGTTTGTTAGGTCGATCGTTCTGTCAGGGTTGCTGTGCAGGTGACTGAAGACGAGGGCACGGAATTTCAAAGATAATAGATTTAATAAACAAAATGAAACTTCCAAAATGAAACAAGAACAAAACTCCAGGACTTCAAGGTTTACACACAACCATACATAGACGACGATCGACAAACACTGGGAGAAAACACAGGGCTTAAATACACATGGAATGATTGAATGATTAACTGAACACAGGTGATAAAACTGAACACAAACGAGGAGCGGGAAAACTTAACAGGACTAAACCAAAAACCACAAAGACAGGGGGAAACAAGATCTCAAAACATAACTTAAACACACAGAAACGTGACACAGACACAGAGAGAAATGAGGTAATGTATATTATAATAAGAACATTAAAGAAGCCTTTAAAATAGCATAATAAGGGCAGTATTAAAAAAAATGCAACATCTATGATGATTATTAATTTCAGTTCTTCCATCAGTTTGTAAAAATGAACAAAGTAATTAACTTAATCTAAGGAACAAGACTTTCTGGAAGGTTTAGCAGGAATGTGCAATACTTTTAATGATGTACATTATTTGAACAGTAAAATGTATTATTTTACCTGTTAAAGCTGGTTATGTGTTATAGATGATTCTGTGAGTAATGCATGTCAAATGTTTTTGATTGTTTTTGTTTGTTTGTTTGTTTATATAGCACAGTTTAATACATGTTGCCAAAGTGCTTCACAATCACAAACTAGGAGAGTGAAGAAAAGCTGGAGAAAAGCCTCGTCACCTTTATGTCTATATTTTATCCTGGTTGATTTTCTGATCTGAAGGATCTATAACTGAAGTAAATATCCACCAAACCGGACAAATACACAGGAGCCAAATTGTGCAAGGCCTTAAAAACAAGTACGAGGATCTTATAAATAATTCTAAATTATACTGGCAAACACTTTAAAGGTGCTCTAAGCGATGTCACGCGTTTTTAAGGCCAAAACATTTTTTGTCACATACAGCAAACATCTCCTCACGATCCGCTAGCTGCCTGTCCCCTAAAAACACACTGTAAAAAAACGCGGTCTCTGCGGACACCCCAGGCTCCACAAACGGCTACAAAAACAAACTCTAGCGACCCGCGCTACGAAACATAATAAACTGTTCCAGCCAATAACGACAAGAAGGGTTTGGGGGGTTAGTGCGCGAATGAGGAGGAGGGAGGGTCTAGCTAGCCTCCGTTTTGTTTGACAATAGTTCAAACGTAAACAAGAAGTGACATCACCCAGGATCGCTTAGAGAACCTTTAATGAAACTAATAAAATCACATACCTGTCTGGTGTCCTTGTATCCATATATATATATATATATATGTATAATATATATATATATATATATCTAATATATGAAATTTATAATAATGTATACAATTTATATTATTTCTATCTTGACAAGTCTATGAAAATGTTTAGCATGGTAATGATGTGACAATGTTAAAGTGTTTGCTTATGATGGAATAGATCTGTAAGTTATGCTAATGCTAAAACGCTGATGTATGATGTAAGACTACACTGATGTGCACAATAACATATATATATATATATATATATATTTATATATATATATATATATATGATAATGATTTATATTATCAATAACTCATATCAGATCTGTAAAGGTGGAGCTGGGGAAGGAGGAGGGTTTAGGTGTTTTCCCAGCCATTTAAATGTTGAGCAGAAAGCTCATTGGCTGTAGATTCAAACCAATCAGATTGTGCCAAGTAGTTAACGCTGTGAATATCATTAGCTTGCATTAAGGACAGAAGGATAGCATCATGACAGAACTAGGCACATATATATATAAATATTATGACTTCTACTATGGTATCGGACTCTAAAACTTACTTTTGTTCAATCTTAAATCTTTATTTTTATGAGTGTACAGCTCTAAACTCTGGGATCTGTTTGTTTCTATATCTGAGATGGAAAACATGATAATATTAAGTTTATGAGAGGAACGGTCAGAGATCAATGTGTGAATTTGTTGTTATGAATATGGGATAGAATCTCCTTCTGAACAAAACAACAAAAAAAATCAAAGAAATCCATTTTTATTTCACAAGCCTGTCCAAATCCAGGCCAAATCTCTGTCATAAAATATATAACCTCGATATAAGTACGTAAGCTGTACGATCCTCAGAACAGACGCGTCAGATATATGGGCATTCCAGGTATCCATAAAAAGGGAATATTCAAATGAGAGAACATTAGAATATTATATCTTGATTTATTTATGTGAGTGCCATTAGGGGTTATCATCTGGATCAGCAAACAATTTTTCAGGGCTTGATATTTTTATGTAGTAGCAGACACATTTAGCACCCGAAACATCCTGGCCGATTTCCACCCATAAAAATGGCAGCCAATATTACAATGCAAATCCCTTATGGGAAAATACCTGCGCGATGCCTGCATATAAATGATGTGGCATTGTACCTCTCTCGCTCTCTCTCACCTTATTACCGAATTACGGAGAGCTGCGAGAGAGGGGTGAGGGGGAAAGGTGATGATGGATTCTTTGTGGATGACACGGGAAAGCATTATGAAGCCCCCGTTTGTCAGGCCAACATTAAGGGCTAATTTTGAAAATCTAGCGTGCAGTCAATTTCCCTCGGCCCGCGGCTGAAGGTAGCGCTGACAGGAGGGCTAATTTCACCCTCCTTATTTACCTCTATGCATCATTTCTGAGCGCTCGCTGACACCCGACACCCGCTTTAAAAATGACACCACTGCCACCACACGCCCGGATATTAACCACGACAGTGTGTGTGTGTGTGTGTGTGTGTGAAGCGTGCATCGGGAAGAAAAAGGTAAACCTGAAAAAAATCTATCATTTTAATAACAGCAAGCAAGGTTAATGTAGTTTACCTTCCACGGGGGTGTATAAAGGGCCGTAATCTAGCAGCCAAACACACAGATGTGATTTTAAACAGACACGAGCTGCCCTGCGACACACTCGGCTGCTCTGACGGCTGTTTGCTGTGTCGCACGCAGCAGAAAAATCAAAGTCTTAATGCTATTGTGTGCCCGTAACCATCTGTCAAAGCCACACGGAGATGAGAGCGAGATTACCCAGAATAAACAGGGATGCCGGAGCGTCGGTGAGAGCCCGGGGCGAAAGACAAGACGGAGAAGAGGAGAAGAGGAGAGAAAGGTTTCATGAAGGGACGTCATCATAGCCATTGTGATTAAAGGACCGTCGTGTTCGTAACGCCAGCGATATAACACACAGACACCATGATGATGATGATGATGATGATGATGATGATGATGATGATGATTCTGACCGTATTTCCTTGGATAGAAACTCTTCCCAGAGATAGATCCCGAGGCATCGAGAGCAGATCCTGAGGTGCGAATCCCAGTAAATTCACCGTGAAGTCTCTGGAAGTGCTATTCAAGCGGGAGATGTTCCCTTTAAACCTCATTCAGAGAGAATATAACCCAACACACTGCAGCTGCAAACACCACAATCTCTCAAACCAGCACAAACACTCTGAAACGCTGTTCTCTGATTAACCTGACCCAGTGCCACTTCCAGAGGTCATTTAAACTCTTAATGAGATTAATGAAGTCTCCAGAGCGGTCATAAACCTGGATGTTCAGTGTTTACATTCTGTCATCTAGAAGTCAAACCTTGAGCTGAGAGACGAAACGTTTACACACAATGATTTTATTACTTTTTTTTTTCTCTCCAGCAAGAATATCTTAAATCATGACATATTTACTGGACAAGCAAAATTATGTTAAAGTAACACCAAGTAAATGTTCCTCTTCGGTCGCCCTACTGATTGGAAACAAGATTGTCCATTGCCGCTGTCGTAAATAATCTAGCCTACCGTCGCACGCACGCTTGCTGTTTACCCAGCACCGGCTTTAGAATGAACGATGTCCACAGACAAGGTAGAGTATGTTACATGATTTCATGAAAGGATGATGTATTGCGACATCAGAAACGAAGAAAAACAGAATAATGACTATTGTAGCGCTTGACGTAAAGCAGTCGAATTTTGTAGTTCTTTTTTGTGCACGGGTTCCTACCCGAAACCCGAAGTTACATAGTGCCAGTAAAAGCGATACAGACCCCGTCAGGCGATGGTAGACGAGTCATTTAACTTATTTTAAGTCGATGTACCATCACAAGGGTCTTGGATATATATTATGAAGGTTGAAAAACTACTTAGTGTTACTTTAAGTCTTGTTTTGTGAAAAATACCATGCTAACACTTTACAATAAGGTTCATTAATGTATTAACTAACATGAACTAACTGTGCATCTATGTGAAAAAGGACTCAATGAAAGAAATATTCAAACAATACTGAGAAGCATCACATGAAAAAATGGCTATTTTCCCATTTTTTGTTGTAAAAGTTTGACCTGAAGCTGAAATGCGTGGCCATCCTGCAGATCCTCAGACACAATATACATGAGCGTTTCCACCACTGTTATTATTCAGGCAGCTGATATGAACATGTCATTGCATTATGAGAAGTGTTTGGACAGCACAAAATCCAGCTTGTGTTGCTAGAATCATTTGTATTTCTGTATGTTCACGTACAGTATCATTAGCTCAGCAACGTGCAAATGTCAGAGTATAATGCGCTTTGTGTGCAGAATTCAGTGTGTGTGTGTGTGTGTGTGTGTGTGTGTGTGTGTGTGTGTGTGTGTGTGTGTGTGTGTGTGTGTGTGTGTGTGTGTGTGTGACTCCTGTCAGGCTCTTCTTGTGTCTCAGGTCATGTTTGAACTAAATAAGCATCAGTCTCCTGGCCTCTGCTCCTGCTCTCCGGGAACAACACCTCTCCTCTCCTCCTCTCCTCTCCTCCTCTGATCTGTCCATCACTGAAGCGCTTACATGATTACTGAAACCAGGTCTAGTGTGGGAGAACTAAAGTATCTATTGCATTTATTACAAAATTCAAAGCTATGCTGAAAAGTGTTTTCTCGGGTCAAACATGACCTTTTAAATTGCTGATGAGTCTCCTTCATTTATAGAGTTTGACAGCAGCTTTACAGTGATAACAGGAGATTACAATAACAGAGATTGTTTAGGCTTTACAGTAGATCTAGAATAAAGTTATTGTCCAGATAAAGTTAGTTTTTATTGATTGACTTCCGTTGTAAAGAACAACGGAATTTATCTTATTGTGTTACTATATGGGGCCAAGCCTCCCAGACAACAATCAAACCCATCATATCATTGTACAAACAAGCACTGAAAATTATGGATCAGAAACCAATTATGTGGCATCACTGTTTAATTGTACAGAAATATAAGCTTTTAGATTTTGATAGTTTTATTAAGTTTTCTTTTCTTAAGCTGATTTTTAAATGCACAAATAATCTAGCTCCAGCCGTACTCTGTCCTTTTGTGACAAAAATAAACATAAGGAAAGTTGCCACTAGGAGAGCAGCGGGTGGCAACTGTATAGCAGAGAGGTGCAAAACCGCTTTTGGCCAGTCAAGTTTTTCAGTGATAGGGACCCATTTTTGGAATGATTTACCAACAGAAATAAAAACAGAAACTGACCTGAAAACATTTAATAGAAAAGTAAAACACTGGCTGAAAGAAAATCAAATATGTGGACATTGAGTCTGTGCTGGATGTTATGTGTTGTCTTGTGTAATGTGGTTGAGATTGTGTAAAATGTCAATTAGTGTTTATAATGTATTTCATGCCTGATTGTGTAATAATCTATGCTATGTTTTAGTATATGTTTTTAGAAAGGCCTGACCAGGGACTGGGGTTGCAAATTAGCCACGGGCTAGAAACCTTTTATGCAACACATCTACACATTTTTGTTATGGCTTTGTCTATGATATGTATGTATGTAATAATGTGCGCTGCATTGTCCCTGACAAATAAACTAATAAAAAAAAAAAAAAAAAAAAAAAAAAAACATTAGTTATTAACTTAGTGGCCGCTAACACACACCGATCTCACAGAAAACAGAAACTTTAATGTGTTCTCGATGTTCATTTACACACAACAGTGTTTGGTGGCTCTGAGTCTCTCATTATACTATATTATCGCCATATTTACGATATATTTTGAAGTTGTATGCCCCGTGTGAGCAAAGTCAGTAAGTGTTAGTCCAATGCAATAACATTAAGCTTTTTTGGGGAAAAGAAGATCCGATCAGAGTGAAAATGATCAGAGCACATCGTAAGGGTTTAAAAAGTTAAAATGGATGTAAATGATCAGCGACACAGCAACTCAGTGTCGGCCCAGGTCCGGCAGCCAATACACTGTTACAGTACACTGTTACAAAACACTGTTACAATACACTGTTTCAATACACTGTTACAATACACT
This sequence comes from Chrosomus eos, assembly GCA_036326025.1. NCBI lineage: Eukaryota > Metazoa > Chordata > Actinopteri > Cypriniformes > Leuciscidae > Chrosomus > Chrosomus eos. Next base: position 1,107,840 of record CM070828.1, read on the forward strand.
GTTACAAAACACTGTTACAAAACACTGTTACAGTACACTGTTACAATACACTGTTACAAAACACTGTTACAAAACACTGTTACAATACACTGGTACAATACACTGTTAAAATACACTGTTACTATACACTGTTACAAAACACTGTTACAATACACTGTTACAATACACTGGTACAATACACTGTTACAATACACTGTTACAAAACACTGTTACAAAACACTGTTACAAAACACTGTTACAAAACATTGTTACAATCCACTGTTACAATACACTGTTAAAATACACTGTTACTATACACTGTTACAAAACACTGTTACAAAACACTGTTACAAAACACTGTTACAATACACTGGTACAATACACTGTTACTATACACTGTTACAAAACAATGTTACAAAACACTGTTACAAAACACTGTTACAATGCACTGGTACAATACACTGTTAAAATACACTGTTACTATACACTGTTACAAAACACTGTTACAATACACTGTTACAATACACTGGTACAATACACTGTTACTATACACTGTTACAAAACACTGTTACAAAACACTATTACAAAACACTGTTACAATACACTGGTACAATACACTGTTAAAATACACTGTTACAAAACACTATTACAAAACACTGTTACAATACACTGGTACAATACACTGTTAAAATACACTGTTACTATACACTGTTAGAAAACACCGTTACAAAACACTGTTACAAAACACTGTTACAGTACACTGTTACAATACACTGTTACAATACACTGTTACAAAACACTGTTACAAAACACTGTTACAAAACACTGTTACAATACACTGTTACAATACACTGGTACAATACACTGTTAATATACACTGTTACAAACACTGTTACAAAACACTATTACAAAACACTGTTACAATACACTGGTACAATACACTGTTAAAATACACTGTTACAAACACTGTTACAAAAACTATTACAAAACACTGTTACAATACACTGGTACAATACACTGTTAAAATACACTGTTACTATACACTGTTACAAACACTGTTACAAAACACTGTTACAATACACTGTTACAATACACTGTTACAATACACTGTTACAAAACACCGTTACATTACACTGTTACAATACACTGGTACAATACACTGTTACAATACACGTTACAAAACACTGTTACAAAACACTGTTACAAAACACTGTTACAAAACACTATTACAAAACACTGTTACAATACACTGGTTACAATACACTGTTAAATACACTGTTACAAAACACTGTTACAAAACACTATACAAAACACTGTTACAATACACTGGTACAATACACTGTTAAAATACACTGTTACTATACACTGTTAGAAAACACCGTTACAAAACACTGTTACAAAACACTGTTCATACACTGTTACAATACACTGTTACAATACACTGTTACAAAACACTGTTACAAAACACTGTTACAAAACACTGTTACAATACACTGTTACAATAACTGGTACAATACACTGTTAAAACACTGTTACAAAACACTGTTACAAAACACTATTACAAAACACTGTTACAATACACTGGTACAATTACACTGTTAAAATACACTGTTACAAACACTGTTACAAAACACTATACAAAACACTGTTACAATACACTGGTACAATACACTGTTAAAATACACTGTTACTATACACTGTTACAAAACACTGTTACAAAACACTGTTACAATACACTGTTACAATACACTGTTACAATACACTGTTACAAAACACGTTACATTACACTGTTACAATACACTGGTACAATACACTGTTACAATACACTGTTACAAAACACTGTTACAAAACACTGTTACAAAACATTGTTACAATACACTGTTACAATACACTGTTACAATACACTGTTACTATACACTGTTACAATAAACTGTTACAAAACACTGTTACAATACACTGGTACATACACTGGTACAATACACTGTTACTATACACTCTTACAAAACACTGTTACAAACACTGGTACAAAACACTGGTACAATACACTGTTAAAATACACTGTTACTATACACTGTTACAATACACTGTTACAATACACTGGTACAATACACTGTACAATACACTGTTACAAAACACTGTTACAAAACACTGTTACAAAACACTGTTACAAAACATTGTTACA
>CM070828.1:1115000-1132500 GCA_036326025.1 Chrosomus eos
GGAGTTTAGTTTACTCCGTCTATGATGAATAAAACTCTGTAAATATCTGTGGAATAATCACAGGCTGCTGTAACCAGTCTGTAATAACCAGCGTTCAGTGCGTGTGTGTGTGTGTGTGTGTGGTGTGTGTGTGTGTGTGTGTGTGAGTGTGTGTGTGTGTGTGTGTGTGTGTGTGTGTGTGTGTGTGTGTGTGTGTGTGTGTGTGTGTGTGTGTGTGTGTGTGAGTGATGTGTGTGTGTGTGTGTGTGTGTGTGTGTGTGTGTGTGTGTGTGTGTGTGTGTGTGTGTGTGTGTGTGTGTGTGTGTGTGTGTGTGCGTTTAACGAGCTACAGGAGAGACTAGAATAAGGGATTTGCTCAATTAAGCAATAGCGAGTGAGCTGAGAGACACCTGTGCGCTCAGGAAGCTGTTTCTCAGTGTGTGTGTGTGTGTGTGTGTGTGTCACGGTTGATTACCTTCACGAGTGTGTGTCTTCCTCTACCTGCGCTGCTCACTGACACACTCTCACACACAGCTCATTAACTCATCACTGTCTGGGAAATAACACACGCGTGTTTACAGACTGTGAGACGCTTCTAATGCGGGCAGAAAAACACAGATCCGGGTTTCAGGACGTCAGACAGACGGGAAGAGAGAGAGAGTTGCAGTGTCAGAAACTACTTTTGACCCATTCGAGTATTTCCGCCTGAGGCCTTTATCTCAAGTGTGTGTGTGTGTGTGTGTGTGTGTGTGTGTGTGTGTGTGTGTGTGTGTGTGTGTGTGTGTGTGTGTGTGTGTGTGTGTGTGTGTGTGTGCGTGTCACATACTGAGATAATGAGACAAATATATTTAAAATGATTAATTACTATTGCAGTAAATGATGTACAACCCGCTGAATGATGATTCTTGTGCACAAGATTTAAAATGAGCTTCATTGGGATATTGTGATCAGAGACTGACTCGTATAATCTCTAAAAATGGTGATTTTGTAATTTTCTCCAATATATTAACTAAGGATCTTCTACATTATGATCTTCTACATATTGGGAATTACCCATTTCATCCTTTCATTAAAAACCCAGATAACAGCAGATTATGAGGAAATAAAAAAGGGTTGTGTAGAGAAAGACACATATACACTCAAACACTCATATCTATAGACTAAACTCGTGATACGCATGTGTGCCATCAGCGTCTCACACACACACGTATGAAGTTTACACAGAGATGATCACGCTTACAACATTTCTCAAAACTTGATCCTGTTTTAAAGTGTGTGTTCTCGAGCTCCAAACACTGTTGTGTGTGTAAATGAACGTCCAGAACACATTAAAGTTTCTGTTTTCTGTGAGAACGGTGTGTGTTTTCAGTTTGTAGCAGTAAATGAAGAGATGTCTTATCGATCACAAGTTCAGTATGGCGTACCACAAGGCTCAGTACTAGGACCGCTGCTGTTCACTCTGTACATGCTACCATTAGGAGATATAATTAGGAAATATGGAATTAGCTTTCACTGTTATGCTGATGATACTCAGCTGTATATTTCTTCAAAACCTAACGAAACTTACCAATTCACAAAATTAACGGAATGCATAGCTGATATAAAAAACTGGATGACCAGTAATTTCCTATTACTAAATTCTGAAAAAACAGAGATTCTAATCATTGGACAAAAAACTTCCTCACCTAATAACCTAGAATACTGTCTAACACTTGATGGCTGCTCTGTTAAGTCTTCGACGTTAGTTAGGAACCTGGGTGTGCTCTTTGATACCAATCTTTCATTTGAAAGTCACGTGTCTAGTATCTGTAAAACCGCATTTTTCCATCTTAAAAATATATCTAAATTACGTCATATGCTCTCACTGACAAATGCGGAACAATTAGTTCATGCGTTCATGACCTCAAGGCTAGATTATTGTAATGCTCTACTGGGTGGTTGCCCTGCACGCTTATTAAACAAACTACAGCTAGTTCAAAATGCAGCCGCTAGAGTTCTTACCAGAACCAGGAAGTATGACCATATTAGCCCGGTTCTGTCAACACTGCATTGGCTGCCTATTAAACATCGTATAAATTTTAAAATATTGCTGATTACTTACAAAGCACTAAATGGTTTAGCTCCCCAGTACTTGAGCGAGCTCTTAACGCATTATAGTCCTTCACGTCTATTGCGATCTCAAAATTCTGGCCAGTTGATAATACCTAGAATATCAAAATCGACTGCTGGCGGTAGATCCTTTTCCTATTTAGCACCAAAACTTTGGAACAATATTCCTAACACGGTCCGGGAAGCAGATACAGTCTGTGAGTTTAAATCTAGACTAAAAACACATCTCTTTGGCTTAGCATACACATAACACATTATAGATTTCTATAATTCAATGTTAGGCTGCATAGATTAGATCAGCCGGAACCGGGAACACTTCCCATAATTCCTGATGTACTTTGTACATCATAAGAAGGATGGCGTCTACGCTAATATTAGTCTCTCTGTTTATCCCGAGGTTTACCGCAGACCGCCGGATCCAGGGCATATCCAGATCTGATGAAGGACCATCACATGGACACAACGACACGCATTATCAAGGCTGTGAAGGCCCATGGACACCTCACCACACTCATCTCCTCACCGGCCGGATGACCCAACCCAACCAGATGAACTGGATAATATCGTGAAAGTTCTGATCCCATCTGACTCCTGACATTATGCTGCCTAACTCATAATCATACACTGTTCATTCGTTGGCCAAAGGAGAACTGGCCCCCCGACTGAGCCTGGGTTCTCCCAAGGTTTTTTTCTCCATTCTGTCACCTGATGGAGTTTTGGTTCCTTGCCACTGTTGCCTTCGCCTTTTGGCTTGCTTAGTTGGGGACATTTAATTTTCAATTGAACAATACTATTACAACATTGTTTTCCTGTTATCTCTGTAAAGCTGCTTTGAAACAATTTGTATTGTAAAAAGCGCTATATAAATAAAGGTGACTTGACTTGACTTGTGTTAGCGGCCACTAAGTTAATAACTAATGATCTTTACAACGGAAGTGAATCAATCAAAACTAACTTTATATGAAGTTCCTAAACGTAAGTTAGGGAGGAGTGAGCCAATCTAATCTTTCAATCAACAGCCTGAGTATATAAGCAGCCGCTGACCTCTCGCTAGCATCAGCTGTTCCAGTATTGCCGCACGGAATAATGTCCGACATCCCGGAAATCCAGCTCTTTCCTTCAGACGACGAACTGACAAGCCTTCCCGAGATACCGACAGTCACACCCCGCGTGAGATCGGATCTTATGGATCCAAATACGGATCATCTTCATGAGTGTTCCGGCCGAGAAATCCAGCGCTCATATAAACCACGTTCCAAAAGGCAACGCTCTCCTCCACCTTCAAGATCGCCAGTTTTAACTGAGCCTCGTCCATCTTCTCAGATTTCATCTCTCCATTCTACCGCTGCTAATACACTGATTCCACCCATTTCAAAATGTTAACAGCCTACGTCAAGTCCTCTCCAGCTCCGGAATCCATTTCTCCCGCAGATCATCAAAAGCTCAACTCTACGATTTTTTCATCAGTTCTTACAGTTCCAGCATTCCATCAAACACTTCAACATCTTGTAAAAGCAAGACTCGCCCCTCTTCTACCTCCGTTTCTCTCCCGGTCCGGCATTCTGAACCCACACAATCCCAACGTGCTTCCTCGTCCGCCGGTATTTCCACCCGGCCAACAACAGCGGCCACAGAAAATAGTTCCGCTTTTTCTCTCACAAACTTCACGCAGTCAGCCCCACTCCCCAGGCAAGAACCAAACACATCTGCACTTCCCTCTGCTTCTCCAGTTCTCTCTAATCTTCTTTACAATAACCCTTATGCCAGGTCACCCTCGCGCACAGTTACATTTCTCCCACCCCCAAACCAACCTACTCAAAGAGCGGATCCTAGCACGAGGTTGCCTTCGCTAGCCCTCTTCTTTCCTTCCATTCCTATTCACCTCATTCCTTTCTTCCCCCTTCTATCTTCCAATTGTCTCCTAATATTCTTCCAAGTTCACATCAGAGCGTGAGGTTGCCTCCGCAAAGGATTTCTACACCTTTTTTTCCCCAAACCTAACCAGTCTCTGCTCAGGTCTTTTTTCTCCTTACAAAACAAGAACCCTAGACGCCATGTTGAATTTGGCATTCTTTGGTTTCCTCAGAGTCTCCGAATGTACCACCAACTCAAACTTCAACCCATCTATCCATCCTACATTCTCAAACCTTCAAATAATAAACCATGACACCATACATTTCAACATCAAACAAAGCAAACCGATCAATTGAAACATGGTCATTCGATTTTCATTTTCCATTTGCCAACCCCTATCCAACCATACCAGTCCTTAAACCTTTTCTTCACCAGAGAAAATCCCAAATCACCTCTTCTCTCGATCCTCTCTTCATCGATGGTAAAAAAAAAAAAAAAACTCCCTGCCTCCAGACATTGGTTTCAAAACAAACTCAAATCAATCCTCAACAGTTCTGGCATCTCAACCAAACAGTTCTCTTCACATTCTTAGGTGCAGCCAGCACAACAGCACAAAGGGGCCTTTCCGATCACCAAATCAAAATGCTAGGTCGATGGTCGTCCAAAGCCTTCGAAACATACGTTCGTTCAGATCTGCATAACATTAGACAAGCACAACAAACACTAGCATCCTTCTGAGTCCGGACCGCTTCTCCCTACTATCTGCATCTCCCCGCTTATATAGCCCCGCAGGGCGTGTATTCATCTGGATGCAGTGAGAGCTCTCCCTTTTCAAATGTGCGTGACCTACCACTCCTGGAGTGGGGTCTCCCATCTGCATCGCCGTGTGGGCTCTTCCGTTCAGATACATCATAGGCTCTTCCGTTCGACTTGCTGTGTGGGCTCTCCCGTTTTGATCGCAGAGTGAACTCCCTATTTATACATATTGGGGGGCTCTCTCCTTTGAAACGCAGAGGGAGCTCTCCGGGTCGAATCGCAGTATGAGCTTTCCGTTCGGGCGCCCTCTCTCTCCCTTTCCGAATCGCTGTATGATCTTTCATATTTTTAACCATGGAGGCTCTCCCGTCCAGATCGCAGTGTGGGCCCTCCTATCCGAAAAGAGGACTGGAGGTACCAAGGATCGTACGTCCCTCGAACGCGACGGGCCATTATGTCTTTATGTGATCTCCGCCCCCTGCATCAGAAGGATGGTAGTTCTGCTTTTCCTATGTATACCGTAGGCTCCCTCTTGTTGCGTAGGGAGTTTCGCTTCAGATACTGGTGGCCCGTTTGCCTTTAGGGACGAGGACCTTCTTCCCCGTTTGTGACATCTGGAAGCCCTATGTTCTCTAACTCCATGGAGCTCCATGTCATGGATGTGGCAGGGCGTTCTCCAACCTCGTACTCAAACTTCCAGTCCCAAGTTACTCCCGCAGGAGTAATTTCTGAAAGTCACTGCCACAGCCAAATTTCCACAAGCCCATGTCGTTTCACTCCACAACGAACGCAGGCACACTCTTTCAAATACAGCTCCCGCCGGAGCGCCACTCATAGCCCACATGGTGGGCATAGTAGGGAGACGCAGTTCCAGCCAGGAGCCCCATTAAACATCACTGCCGCAGCAGCGTCCATCCATGCTCCGTACAGCCTTACATTTCCACTCTTTTGGGGGGTAACATGCTTTAAGCTCTTAGGCATCCTGTATTTGGTCATGTTATTCTAACTTGCTGTCCCAAATATTTATTCAACACTTTTGGGGGTATATCAGAGCTCGAGTTGAAGCTGCTTCACCGAGCCTCTCTCCAGTGGACAGCAAGCCAAAGTTTAACCTAATATTTTAAAGATTGTATGGGCAAACAAACTCATTAAATGAAGTTCCTAAACGTAATTTAGGGAGAAGTGAGCCAATCTAATCTTTCAATCAACAGTCTGAGTATATAAGCAGCCGCTGACCTCTCTCAGCTGTTCCAGTGCCCTCCACCTCCCCAGCTCCACTCTCCCTAGCATCAGTGTCCAGTATCCCTCCACCTCCCCAGCTCCACCTCTCGCTAGCATCAGCTGTTCCAGTATCCCTCCACCTCCCCAGCTCCACCTGTCGCTAGCATCAGCTGTTCCAGTGTACCTCCACCTCCCCAGCTCCACCTCTCCCTAGCATCAGCTGTTCCAGTATCCCTCCACCTCCCCAGCTCCACCTGTCGCTAGCATCAGCTGTTCCAGTGTCCCTCCACCTCCCCAGCTCCACCTCTCCCTAGCATCAGCTGTTCCAGTATCCCTTCACCTCCCCAGCTCCACCTGTCGCTAGCATCAGCTGTTTCAGTGTCCCTCCACCTCCCCAGCTCCACCTCTCCCTAGCATCAGCTGTTCCAGTATCCCTCCACCTCCCCAGCTCCACCTGTCGCTAGCATCAGCTGTTCCAGTGTCCCTCCACCTCCCCAGCTCCACCTGTCGCTAGCCTTAGCTGTTCCAGTGTCCCTCCATCTCCCCAGCTCCACCTCTCCCTAGCATCAGCTGTTCCAGTGTCCCTCCACCTCCCCAGCTCCACCTCTCCCTAGCATCAGCTGTTCCAGTATCCCTCCACCTCCCCAGCTCCACCTGTCGCTAGCATCAGCTGTTCCAGTGTCCCTCCACCTCCCCAGCTCCACCTGTCACTAGCATCAGCTGTTCCAGTGTCCCTCCACCTCCCCAGCTCCACCTTCATCTTAGGTACCTCGCCCTTTTAATTATCAGGTCCTACATTTAGCCACTGGGGGGTATATCAGATCTCAAGTTGAAGCTGCTTCATTGAGCCCCTCTCCAGTGGACAGCAAGCCAAATAAGTTTAACCTAATATCTTAAAGATTTTATGGGCAAACGAACTTGTTAACTGGAAAATAACTTTATTCTAAATCTGCTGTAAAGCCTAAACAATCTCTGTTACTGTAATCTCCTATCATCACTGTAAAGCTGATGTGAAACTCTATATTGTTAAAGCGCTGTAGAAATGAAGGAGACTTGACTACAGTATATTAATTCTGTTTTCAGTCATTATCAGCCTAATAGCAGGTCTAAATGTCTTTATCCATCTCCTCACAGCTCTTCACGAGTGATGAAGACTCACGAGTGATGAAGACTTGCACAGCTTTGGATGCTTTTTAGATTTCTACTAGAAGAAAGTTGAGTGCATTCCTCATCTTAAGAGCGAGTGTGTGTGTGTGAAGTCAGAGAACATCAATGCGGAGTTCAAGAGTTTGCAGGACTGTGAAGTCAAAACCCGCTCATAGTACGGCGGCATCGTCCAATCAAAAGACTTGAATTCTATTTGTTTCGTTTCAAGGGATGTGATGAAGGTCTTCTTCAAGACGTCACTGAAGTGGACGGATCGGGGAAGCGCTCTTTCATGGCAGTGTCTTCAGCGGGCCTTCTCCACGCGAGCAGGTGTTCAGAGTCACACACACCAGTGTTTCAGTCTCACACACCAGTGTTTCAGAGTCACACACACCAGTGTTTCAGAGTCACACTCACACCAGTGTTTCAGTCTCACACACCAGTGTTTCAGAGTCACACACACCAGTGTTTCAGAGTCACACACACCAGTGTTTTCAGAGTCACACACACCAGTGTTTCAGTCTCACACACGAGTGTTTCAGAGTCACACACACGAGTGTTTCAAGTGGAGAACGAGAGAGAGACTTTTAGAGGAGATTGAAATAACGGCCCTCAGCTTTTAAAGGGAAGAGCTCATGTTAGGTTAATACGGTAAGCCTGTTGGACCCAATTACTGAAGGTGCTTTACCATTGTCATCCGGCGTTTCTCCTTGAGCAGATTATCCGTCAGCACAAACTCTCAGTCTCAGGATTTGCTTCTTTTCTCTGATCTGGCTAAAATGAAGCATTTCCAGAGGAAAGAGGAGCAGTGTTCTCATTACAGTTAGACCAAAATCTGTTGTGTAACAGACGTAGTGTTTCCATCCACATACTTTTATGCATTTGGGATATTGCATAAAAAAAAACACTGGATGGAAACGGTAAGATGCATTTAAATTCTAAAAATGCACATATGAGCTCAATCGAAGCGGAAACATTTTTTTTATCCAATAAGAAGATAAACGATGGAAACACATTTACCGAATAAATCCTTTATGCGCAACAACAAACCCATGTGACTTTACTTCAGCGTCAGCTGTGATTGGACTAACCAGCGGACCAATGGCATCGCAGCGTCTCTAATGTTGGTTTGAGAATGATTTTGTTTTATTCACAACTCATTTATGATGGGAAAAAGAGAACAATTGCAGAAGCTTACATTTTTATTAGAGATATTTTGCACCAGTTTCGCAGGAAGTGATGATTTTGTTCTCTTGAAAACATGGGATGGAAACTCTGCTTTATTTATCAATGTTTTGTACAATATTCCAGTTTTGTGCATATGTTAAATTCAGAACTTTGCCCTGAAACACAGCTAATGTAATGTTTGAATCCTCACTGAATAACCATTATAGATTCGCCAAATAAACTTTCAGTGAACAGTTCCTAAAAGTAAACATGTGCGAAGAGCATTTCATAATCTAAAGAACAGTTTCATAAAGAACCTTTAAAGATTCAACGAATGTTAGAGTTTCTTCATGGAAATGTAAGAATATATTTGATGTCATCGGGTCATATGTTCTTGGAGTGTGAGTAGTTTTGAGGATGACGGCACACACACTCATGTTGGCATCCTCTACTCTGACTAGAATCTACAAGGATGACCTTTAACTTCAACAACTAAAGGTACTAAAATGTTTTCCTATCGCTTTTAAAAGTTGATGAGTCTATTTATCCTTGCATGTTATAATTTGCATTTGACATTGTTTTTTTTGTTTGTTTTCTATCATCCCACCAGTCGAGAAGCGCTGATCTAAAACATCGGAGGATCCGCTGGGACTGAGTGACACCGGCCCGTTTGTGTACTCGATTCTCTGAGGAACAAATGAGTCCTATTTGTGTTCTGGAAAGCATCCATACCTTTCCTTGCAGGTCCCCTCTCTCTCTCTCTCTCTCTCTCTCTCTCTCTCTCTCTCGTCTCTCTCTCTCTCTCTCTCTCTCTCTCTCTCTCTCTCTCTCTCTCTCTCTCTCTCTCTCTCTCTCTCTCTCTCTCTCTCTCTCTCTCTCTCTCTCTTCTCTCTCTCTCTTTTCCCCTGCTCAGCACTTCTGCGAGCTCACCTAGCCGACGTAACACATTCTCCTCTTTGTTAGCGTCTCCGCCGCCCCCCCTCTCTCCACGAACTGCCTGGAGTGTGCATCGTTCACGGGTCATTACTTTTCAAAGAAATTTAAGCACGGAATGCCATTTAATTTTTCCGAATGTATTCCGTCATTAGAGATCTTAGCTGTCAGAGTGATACCATTTTTGGTGTGATGTGTTTGTTGCCTCATTTCTTTTAATTTTACCTCCATTAGCTTAATTCTTTTTTAATATTTCCATCTAACGAACTTTACAGTTCATTTTGTTTGAGTGTGTGCTAAGCGAGTTTTATGAAGCAGGCAGTTGGCTTTTCCCATTTGTGGGGCGGCACGAATGCGCCCGGTGCTTCTGTCAGCTTATTTTTGGCACCTTAGCTCGCGGTTCTGCTTCTGTGCCTTGATTATACAAGCAAACAACTGCATGAAGTTCATTAAAAATAAGCAGCAGCTAATTAACCTGAACTTCAGACAAACCGACACTGTCATCCAAGATCAGTTTGGACCATATTGAATTGTTAAAGATTTGCACTACACCCCCCCCCCCCCCCCCCCCCCAAACACACCCCCCCCACACACAGACACACACACACCCACTCACTCAAACTCTTTGTCTTGATGTCTTCACTGAACGCTAGCTGTGTGGTCAGCGCTGATTAGCTTAGCTGGGCGTGCTAGCGGCACTTTCCCCCGCCGTGTTTATCTCTGTTGAGCGTATGGGCCGCTGCGGTGTAATGGTGTGTTCAAGCGTCTCGGCCCCATAAAGGTTGTTTTGTACCCTTCTGTTGAGAGGTATCGACATTTACATGCGCATGTTTGACATTTCTCCTGGGCCTCGCCGTCCATCTCGACTCACCGAACGAGCGCGCCATCTGATGTGGCCTTGACTCGCCAGTGAAGTCTATCTAAAACGCTCCGGTGTTTACCCAGAGGTCGAGAGATACTCAATTAGCCAAACCCTCAAGCCTTTTGTTCATGTAATTTGCTTAATTACTTCGTATCAGCAGACATTGGAGATACGTTTCACCGTTCGGATCCTCGGGGAGCGTTCTGTCCGTATTTATTTTATTATCTATCTTTCGTTATCATATTTTAACCATTCTCCATCTCACGTGTCCGGCAGTATTAGCAGAGAGAGAGAGAGAGAGAGATGTAGGGAAAGGAATTAGCGGGGACTGAATTAAAATTTCCCCCAAAACAGCAGTGATCAGAGCAAGCAGGTGATTGAACACACACAAACACACACACACACACACACACACACACACACACACACACACACACACACACACACACACACACACACACACACACACGCACGCACGCACGCACACACACACACACACACACACACACACACACACCACACACACACACACACACACACACACAGGGAAACGGAGAAGGCCGTTGGGGAGACGGCAGTGGAGTCAAGCTATTGGATTACCGTCCCCAGTGAATCACTCCTCAACAATCTCTCTCTCTCTGGTTAATTACTGGGATTTGGGGTTGTTCCTCCGTGGGCTGTGACTGTGTTCGTCTGCAGGGTGGGTTTAGGGAGGTCTCGACACACTCCTCTCTCCTATATGATCTCTGTCTCCGTTATATTCCTTCTGAGACTGTTCGGGGTCGTAGGGCCAAACTCAGATTGAATTCTCTTCACCTGGAGTCTTTTACACACACACACACACACACACACACACACACACACACACACACACACACACACACACACACACACACACACACACACACACACACACACACACACACACACACACACACACACACACACACGGTAGGACTGTAGTCTCCTCATAGTCTTGTAGATACTCTTGTGTTCCTTAGCTTTCATTTTGAGTTAAGTTTTGATACTATGACATTCTCTACTGTGTTTGTTTTTGTTTATTTTTTTATTTGTTTGTGTATCCTGACATGTTTTAGCACTTTGGTCAACTGTGGTTGTCTTTGAATGTGCAACTACATGTCAGCTACCTGTCATTAGAGTATTAGAAGACTGTACTACACTGTTAGTTAAGGGTTTAAGTAGTAGAATAAGTTGACATGTAGTTGCAAAGTTAATTATAGTCAGTAGAATGTCTGAATTGAATCTTTGAAATAAAGTTTAACCTCGAACAGTCCATCAGGAAGTTGTGTTATAGGTTCTATTAGTTGTTGAGGTTCATTCAGAAACACTCATGTCACACACTCAAATAGCACATATTCAAACACACCTCAATGCATACAAAAAACTCAGAAACCACACTCAATCAAAACACTACCCAAATAATACCCATCCAAGCCACACCCACTCGAACCCGCCTTAAACCACATCCAATCAAAACACAACTGAGATCACTCATAAACACTCGTACAGCCAGACACACTCGAGCCTCACCCACATATTTACTTCTCAAAGTATATACATATATACATTTATAATTCACACACACACACACACACACACACACACACACACACACACACACACACACACACACACACCACACACACACACACACACACACACCACCACACACACACACACACACACACAAACTCAATCATACATATTCAGACTCACTTCAAACCACATTCACAGAAAAATGCAAGCCACACCCAAAACATTACCCAGTCAACACCCACCCACATAAACACACCTTAAACCACACCCACCTAAGCTCCACCCACATAAACACACCTTAAACCACACCCACCCAAGCTCCACCCACATAAACACACCTTAAACCACACCCACCCAAGCTCCACCCACATGCACACACCTTAAACCACACCCACCCACATAAACACACCTCAAACCACACCCACCCAAGCTCCACCCACATAAACACACCTTAAACCACATCCACCCAAGCTCCACCCAAACACACCTCAAACCACACCCATCCAAGCTCCACCCACATAAACACACCTTAAACCACATCCACCCAAGCTCCACCCACATAAACACACCTTAAACCACACCCATCCAAGCTCCACCCACATAAACACACCTTAAACCACATCCACCCAAGCTCCACCCACATAAACACACCTTAAACCACACCCATCCAAGCTCCACCCACATAAACACACCTTAAACCACATCCACCCAAGCTCCACCCACATAAAGACACCATAAACCACATCCACCCAAGCTCCACCCATATAAACACACCTCAAACCACACCCATCCAAGCTCCACCCACATAAACACACCTTAAACCACATCCACCCAAGCTCCACCCACATAAACACACCATAAACCACACCCATATAAACATACCTCAAACCACACCCATCAAAGCTCCACCCACATAAACACACCTCAAAACCACACCCACCCAAACCACACTCTAAATAAACACACCTCAAACCACACCCACCAAGCCCCGCCCACATAAACACACCTTAAACCACACCCACCCAAGCTCCACCCACATAAATACACCTTAAACCACACCCACCCAGACCACAACTGAAACCACACCCACCAAGCCCTGCCCACAAAAACACACCTCAAACCACACTCACACAAAAACTACACCCAATTAAAACACTAGCCAGACCACACCCACCAAAGCCCCACCCACATAAGCGCTTCTCAAACCCCACTCATTTAAATACTGACCAGACCACACCCCTTTATATACATTTTAAACCACACCCATTCAAAACTCAGAATACAAAGGCTGCTTCTCATTTCTTAATCCTTGTTTTCTTCCCGATCCTAGCTCATGACGAATTGAGATGTCCTTCAAGATGATCAGTTTCCGGGTCACGAGCTTGAGGGCGTAGAAGCGAGGAAACGTTTACTAGTACTGAGAACCCAAAGCCATAGCTGGAACAGCTTCTCCAGCAGTGCTCTCTTATTTACAGGCATTATGAGCATATTTAGCTGATGCACAGTTGCATCTGTATTGTGTTTTGTTTAATTTCAAGGTGCTTCACACAAACACTCAGTCACTGTGACACGCGTCACATCTTAAGTAATGCGAGATGCCAATAAAGTAACGTTATTATGCGCTACAGCCCAGGTTGTAAATTATGATGAAATTTCACATCTCCTCCCGTTAATGCAGACGTATATTGAGCTAATTCAAGACAGAATAAAAATGACTGTTATTATCTTTGAATAAAAGTTGGGCAGACGCTATGTGAGACATCTCATAATTATCAGGACCCTCATATCCATTTAACCGGCGCTGATATGAAGGAAAGCAGCCGCTGAATGACAGTGAGTTCATTTAGAAAGACCATCAGCTAAATGACACTCATGCGACGATCAGTAACCTGCCGGCGCGTCCCCGCGGAGAGATGACAGGTGCTCGTCTGGAACATTATAGCACACGCTAGGACGCGCGTGTGCTTAACAGGAGCGCTAGGATCCTAATGGCTCCTCGTCTTCAATGCATAATATCACTTAGCACAATATCGATAATAATAGTGAGATTTCAGAGCTGGTTTGGGAAGGCTTTTGCCGTTATGAATTCTCAAATTCTACAATAATGGTGGATTTTCAGAGTTAAATTACAAGTTCTTCTGCCACAGAGGAATGAGTGTTATGCTTTTAGATATGATTTCTGCTCTACAGTGTTTGGTACTTTACAAACGCTCTGTGCTTAATGAATCTAGTCATGTTTTTGAGTTCTTTGTGAGGCGGCTATAGAGCGATACATCTAAAGTAACTACAAGTTAGTGTGATTTTAGCTTTTTTTTATTTAATTATTTATTTAAACTTTGTATAATTATAGACTCTTTCACCTAGATATCATCATATAGAGACTGTGTCTGTTCCCCGAATCAGGAAATTTAAAAAACTTCTACACCTATCTAAGGGTAAAAATATAATCGATGTTCAACAAATAAAAAACAGATATAATGTAAATGAACAAATGATAAAGCTTGGGTTGCTGACTATTCGATCCGTTACTTCAAAAGCGCTCATAGTTAATGATGAGATTAAAGACTATAACCTAGATGTGCTGTGTTTGACAGAAACCTGGCTAAAACCAAACGATTACATTACTTTAAATGAGTCCACCCCGCAAGATTACTGTTATAAACATGAGCCTCGTCCGAAAGGCAAAGGGGGAGGTGTTGCTGTAATTTATAGTAATATTTTCAAAACCACTAAGAAATCTAGTTTTAAATATACTTCTTTTGAAGTGCTGGTGCTTAATGTAAAAATTATAGTGTAAACAATAAATCACGTTTGAGAATTCTGCTGGCTACTGTATACAGGCCACCAGGGCACCATAAAGACTTTATCAAAGAATTTGCTGACTTTCTATCAGAATTAGTATTGGCTGCAGATAAAGTCCTAATTGTTGGTGATTTTAATATACATGTAGATAATGAAAAAGATGCATTGGGATTGGCATTTAAAGACATTATAAACTCTATTGGAGTTAGACAACACGTGTCAGGACCAACTCATTGTCGTAATCATACTCTAGATCTAATATTATCACATGGAATAGATGTGGATGCCGTTGAAATTCTACAGCAGAGCGACGACATCTCCGATCATTATCTAGTCTCGTGTAAATTACATTTAGCCAAGGCTGCAAAGCCGACTCCGTGTTATAAATATGTTAGACCTATCACTTCTGCCACTAAAGATTGCTTTATCAATAATCTTCCAAATCAGTTTCATAATCTCAGCATCCCGGATAGCTTATAAGAACTTGATATTGCAACAGAAATTTCTAACTTTCTCTTTTCCAGCACTTTAGACACAGTTGCTCCGCTGCGCTTAAAGAAGATTAAAGAAAATAGTCCAACGCCGTACGAGCACACTCGTTCGTCGCCCAGAGGACCGTTTTCTCCATTCTGTCACTGATGGAGTTTTGGTTCCTTCACTGTCTCCTTTTTCGCCACAAAAAAGCTTTTTCGATTTTTTTTTACAACTGGCTATAAATAAAAAATATATATTTTACCTCAAGTTCTCTTTGGAGGATTCCATACTGTCCTCCTTATGTCAACTGTCAGGTTTTCTATCTTTTTGGGGCTTTTTGGTTCCCCCTTATCCATTTGTGATTGCTCACCCGGTTCTGGGGGTTCCCTAGCCCGGATGCCAGCCCAAACCCCGCACACAACATTTTTTGGTCGGGAAGTTCGGTCTGGACTCGATCCATTGAGGAGTAATTATGAGCGGTTCAGAAATCGTCGGGCCAATCAAATTGCCTGGGCGGGCTTTATACGATGATGGACAGATGATCTGCAGTTACGTAATCATCATGTCATCAAACGTATTTCTTTCAAAAATGCTTTTCGTGTTTGCAAATACTCCGCGAATCCTTAAATTATTTTTGCAACACACGGCAAATATCGTTAACACTCATTATTTTTAAAATACTTTTTATTACAGTTGAGTTCTGTTGACAACTATGCGTCGCTCAACATACGTCACTTACTGCGTTGCTCTGATTGGTTGTAAGTATCCAATTGAGTGCAGAGTTGTTGTTTTTTCCTGATTCGGTTAAGGCACGCCTCATAATCACAGCCCTATGGAGCAGACTCAGACTAGAATATGAGTATGAAGAAGTCAGGCTAGGAGTTCCCCCTTGTCCGTTTGTGATTGTGATTTGTGATTATTTCCCGGCGGCCCTAAAGCATTGGGTCACTGTCTCCATAAGGATGGCCCTGGTATCACCTGACAACTGCAGATTCATTTAGGCGCTGATAGTGTTGCCATAGGCATGCATAATTCCCAGTCCAAGCACGTTAACACGTGTCATCACGTCATCACGAACATCACATGTTGTCATCTCAAAATTATTATTATCATAGTGTAAAGCTTTACAGTGCTGAATTAATAACATAATACTCAGAGCCATAGAGTATATCCCAGGGCAAGAGCAGAGTAACTAAACATGGAAGATGTTGTTCTTGTAGCTCAGCTCTCAGATCATGCGCTGGCAATGGCAAGGTTGTGGGTTCGATTCCCAGCGATCGCATGTACTGATAAATGTGGCCTACACTTTCCTCAACACACTGTAAGACGCATAGCATAAAGCATCCACCATAGACACGAGCAAGTGTTTCTCATGGAGAAAAGTGAGAGTGAGATGTTTAAAAAAGAAAAAAAGACGCATAATTCGGAGGGTGTCTGGCAGTACAGTATGACGCCATATAAACCCTAAACATGTTGTTTTAATAATACAATAACGTGTGCATTACAATAAGCAATTTTAATTCCATCTGCTAAGTATGACAACATTAGCATATCCATTTAATTAGCAGCACGCTAAAGTCGTCCCGCGTTAATCACCTTCCTGAATGTGCCTCTCTCACGGCAACTTTCTTTTATTTTTATCTAACGAGATGTTTTTCTCTCTTCTGATGCAGAATAAAGGTGTTTGTTATGATGGGTATATTTCTGTTCTCAGTTCAGTAATCATCCGCGCGTCTCTGCATGAACAGTGATTTCACTAAACAAAATCATCGGCTAAATCTATTCAAACACTCACATTAATGGGCTGGATTTGAATGGATTTTCATATTAAGGCTCATAGATTCTGTCAGCAATTTATTAATTGCAACAGAGGCATCATTGTTTGCCATTTTGACACCGGCTCAATTAGAGCACTATTTAGAGTTAATTAGATTATTCTGAAAGAAATGAGATTTATTGTCCGAAAAGAAACAACATGAAAGTTCATCTTACAAAAGAGCGGCAGTAATGCTGGCAATAAAATCCCATCGCGCGCTCTTCATCTTTCTTTCTGTTTCTCTCTGTCTCTCACACACACACACACACACACACACACACACACAACACACACACACACACACACACACACACACACACACACACACACACACACACACACACACACACACACACACACACACACACACACACACACACACACACGCGTCTCTTATCTTTAGTTTAAATGCATGTGAAATGAATACGGCTCTTGAAAATGGAAGCTGCTTCACTTCAGTAAATGTGTCTTTAGAGATGAATGACAATCTTATTTGATGCCTCTTTGGAGGAGTGGAAACTTCTCATTTAAGTCTTTAATGCAGGAAAAAGTGAATGCAATGTTATTTTTCTACATTTCTTTTGTGCTAAATAATAGCAGCAGTTTCCGGGTGATGTTATTCATTTTTGCTAGTATTTGTACCTGAAATGAACACATATATTTTAGTGCATTTGGATAGACACTGAAACTATATCTACAGCATCTAAAATGCATTTATGACAGAAATAAACTTTTATAATGTTAAATGAGGTAATACCAAAATATTATTTTATGCATCTTATGTGTTATACATGCAATAAAAAATGAAACACGTCTATACAAGT